>CM060958.1:56895656-57410656 GCA_030765055.1 Mantis religiosa | reverse complement strand
TGTGGGAGAACGTTTACATCCTTGTCTTACTCCTTGATTTACTTTTATTTCTTCTGTTTATATCGTGCCTGTATTTATGATAATTTTTGTGTTTCTGTATGAGCATTTAATTATTTCTACTATATGAGGGGGATATCACCTTTTGTTCAATATGTTCCATAACCTATTTCTATTTATAAAATCAAATGCTTTTTAAAAGTCTGAGTTGACTTCTCAACTTTTTTCTAAAATTCTCTTTATACTAAAAACATTATCATTCTAAAACCTGATTGTTCCTCTTCTAAAATCACTTCTGTTATTGGCTTTAAGCAATTATTTACAATTTTAGCATACAGCTTGTAAACTACGTTTAACAGACTTATACCGCTAGGGTCATTTCTTTGCCCTGTTTTAAAAATGGGTATAACTTTAGCTACTTTCCATGATTCAGGAATCTTATAACCTTTCACTTCATTTTCTGCTAATAATATCTGCTCATCTACAAAAGTATTGTATTTAAATTCACAGTTATCCCTCTTAGTTTAAAGGTTTCTCTCCGTCCTTCTAAAGCTTTATATATATTGTAAACAAGATGGGCACATCACTGTCTTAATCCTCTGTTAACTTCTATGCTTTTATCCTTAAAACTTATAATTATTTTAGAATATAAAGACTTAAGTCACTAGTTAAGTACGTTATATTCTTCCGCCATTATTCACCACAACTTTCCACGTTGAAGTTTGCCATAAACCTTGATATAATCTAAATGCAGAAGACAATTTTCTAAATTATATTCACTCCTCTATTCTATAATTTGTTTACTGGTAAAAATGGTACCAATACACAACCTGCTCTTTCTAATACCGCTCTGTTCATCTAATAGGTTCTCTATTACACAGTATACAATTTCTTCTTTAAATGGCTAAGTACCAGGGTCGGCTGACAAGTCTCGGGCCTCACAATAAAAAAAATATGTTTTTCCTTTATTTCTCAACATAATCTCCAGGGCTAATGCCTTTATCATATTGGTGTTCTAATTTAATGGGCCCATCTCTGTAGTGCGATTTATCATGGTCAGCAAAATAACTTTTAACCGCATCAGTGACCTCCTTGTTGCTGTAAAATCTTCTCCTGCAAAAAATCTTTTGAGTTTCGGGAACAGGTTGTAGTCACTGAGTGCTAGATCTGGCAAATAGGGTGGATCTTCAAACAATTCGAACTATTTTTCCATTGCAATGACTAAACGATGGGCCAGATCATTGCGTGAAGAAACAAAATTGATTTCTTTGCCAAATGAAGCCTAGTTGTTTTCATCTCATCACTCAAACGTTGTAGTAAGCTTGCCTAATAGTTACCAGTGATACTTTTACCCTTTTCCAAGTAATAAGTAAACATAATTGCTTTGTGTATCCCAGAAAACACTCGCCATAACCCTGTTAGATGACAACATTGACTTTGCCTGTTTTGGAGTTGGTTCATCTGGCCCAGTCCACTGTGTTGACTGTAATTTACTTTCTGGAGTGTAGTGATGTATCCAAGTTTTATCCATGGTAATAAGCCGTCTCAAAAATTCACTGGAACTTTTACGGTAGAGCTCCAAATTCTTAACAGAAACAGTTTTTCTTTTCAGCTTTTGAACAGGTGTCGGCAAATACGGCAACCATCTTGCACAGACTTTGTGAAAGTCCAAAACTTTATTTAAAAGATTACCTGCGCGTTGTTTTGATATGTTTACAGCCTCTGATATCTCAAACAACCTTAATCTGCTGTCTTCCAGTATTAAACGATGAACTTTTTCAATGATCTCTGGAGTTGTGACAACCACAGGGCTTCCAGAGCGAAGCTCATCACTAATGTTCGAACGTCTCATTTTAAACTGTGTAACCCAGCTTGTAATCGTTGTATATGAAGGGGCAGATACTTTCAGTGTACTATCTATTTCTTCCTTTATTTCTTTAGGCATTAAGCCTTTCAAATGAAATGGTTTTTCTAACTATTCAACTTTCGTGAAACCTCTACACTTGTCTTCTTTAAAATACTTTCATTCAAAAACCAAATGAGTAACTATGAATACAGGCTAGTCTAGAATTAAACTATGTGATGCTATCTGTCAAACTGGTCCAGTGGCGGCATCTCTATGCGAGGCCCGGGACTTAGCAGGCGACCCTCGCTGTTTAGAAGGGAGATTCAACCGTAATTTGTGTTAAGTTGGAGTGACCAATTTTGTTTGCTTTGGAACAGTTCTGAAGGCTTAAACTTTGTGAGGAAAAGAAGAAGATTTTAATGTTTTATTTAGGTACAAAGGGGATATGGGAATAAAACAGGCCTTAAGCGATAGCAAGGTACTTAAAGAACTGGCTGCTATATGATAGCTTTGAAAATAGGTATTTGCAACGAAGAACTAAGAATATTCTAGGAATTCAGTTGCTTTACAATAAATTATATTTGAAATAAACTGTGTACTTTAAGGAATTATTAGTTTATTTTGTAGTAAAATTTTGTTTATCTCTCACGACTTACCAGTTATGTAAAAAAAAAAAAAAAAAGTTCATAATGAAGATAAATTCAGAAACTATTCTTAGAAAATTATACATTTCGTTTGTTATAAACATATCTTAAGTACAGTGTGATTCATATAAAGCTGAACCGTTTCAATAGGCCATAAATTTTGAACCAGTAATAGGATACACTTTCAACTTTGTGAGAGTATAACACACATTTACACTGTTTACATCTCAGAGAAAATGTTGGAAGTGTCCTCCACCAGCATCTATACATGTTTGCACTCGTCTCAACATATTTTCTGAAGTTTTACGGAGAGTTTGGTCACCAATATTACTTATTTCGGTTCGAATGGGTTCCTTGAGAACAGCAATTGTCCGTGGCCTATTCTGGTACACTCTAATTTTAGATAGAAAAGATCCGGTGAGGTTAGGTCAGGGGATCTGTCAGGCCACAGACCTTTTTAGATTATTTGATTATCAAAGAAACTGGTTACAAGTTCCATGCTGTCATTAGATGTATGGCACACGTTGCTCCATCTTGCTGGAGATAATCTTGTCTGAATTCAATATCATCCAGCTACTCCACAAATGTCTTGAAGATACCCATATAAACTTCAGTATCTACAGTAGTATCATGCATAGACGCTGGTGGAGGGAACCTCCAACATTTTCTCTGAGATGTAAATAGTGTAATGTCATCTTCCAATTGTGTATTATATTTTCCCAAAGTTACACGTGTGTCCTATTATTGGTTCAAAGGTCATGACCTATTGAAATGGTTCAGGTTTTTATGCATCGCACTATATAAGGTATTTTAATGGAAAGCTTCAAGAGTAATTCTTGAGAAAATCAGAACTACCAAAATATGTAAAGAGTAGTTTGGAGCGAAGTGATTTTCTTGAAACACTTCGTGTTACATCCGTGTAAGAGGCTGAACCACGGATTTTGATATTTTAAAAATGATATACTTAGGGATATTGAAAAGTTGAGTTCCAGTAGAATATTTTTGAATGGAATGCAATATCTTTTCTACCTACTAAACATGTTCACAAATTATACATTCAAGGAAGCTACATACATGTTGTAAAATATTTCTGACTCTCTAAGAACAGTTAATAAAAGAAAACACATTCTTCTTCTTCTTCTTCTTCTTCTTCTTCTTCTTCTTCTTCTTCTTCTTCTTCTTCTTCTTCTTCTTCTTCTTCTTCTTCTTCTTCTTCTTCTTCTTCTTCTTCTTCTTCTTCTTCTTCTTCTTCTTCTTCTTCTTCTTCTTCTTCTTCTTCTTCTTCTTCTTCTTCTTCTTCTTCTTCTTCTTCTTCTTCTTCTTCTTCTTCTTCTTCTTCTTCTACTTCTTCTTCTACTTCTTCTTCTACTTCTTCTTCTACTTCTTCTTCTACTTCTTCTTCTACTTCTTCTTCTACTTCTTCTTCTACTTCTTCTTCTACTTCTTCTTCTACTTCTTCTTCTACTTCTTCTTCTACTTCTTCTTCTACTTCTTCTTCTACTTCTTCTTCTACTTCTTCTTCTACTTCTTCTTCTACTTCTTCTTCTACTTCTTCTTCTACTTCTTCTACTTCTTCTTCTACTTCTTCTTCTACTTCTTCTTCTACTTCTTCTTCTACTTCATCTTCATCTTCATCTTCATCTTCATCTTCATCTTCATCTTCTTCTTCTTCTTCTTCTTCTTCTTCTTCTTCTTCTTCTTCTTCTTCTTCTTCTTCTTCTTCTTCTTCTTCTTCTTCTTCTTCTTCTTCTTCTTCTTCTTCTTCTTCTTCTTCTTCTTCTTCTTCTTCTTCTTCTTCTTCTTCTTCTTCTTCTTCTTCTTCTTCTTCTTCTTCTTCTTCTTCTTCTTCTTCTTCTTCTTCTTCTTCTTCTTCTTCTTCTTCTTCTTCTTCTTCTTCTTCTTCTTCTTCTTCTTCTTCTTCTCCTTCTCCTTCTCCTTCTCCTTCTCCTTCTCCTTCTCCTTCTCCTTCTCCTTCTCCTTCTCCTTCTCCTTCTCCTTCTCCTTCTCCTTCTCCTTCTCCTTCTCCTCCTCCTCCTCCTCCTCCTCCTCCTGCTCCTCCTCCTGCTCCTCCTCCTGCTCCTCCTCCTGCTCCTCCTCCTGCTCCTCCTCCTGCTCCTCCTCCTGCTCCTCCTCCTGCTCCTCCTCCTGCTCCTCCTCCTGCTCCTCTTCCTGCTCCTCCTCCTGCTCCTCCTCCTGCTCCTCCTCCTGCTCCTCCTCCTGCTCCTCCTCCTGCTCCTCCTCCTGCTCCTCCTCCTGCTCCTCCTCCTGCTCCTCCTCCTGCTCCTCCTCCTGCTCCTCCTCCTGCTCCTCCTCCTGCTCCTCCTCCTGCTCCTCCTCCTGCTCCTCCTCCTTCTCCTCCTCCTTCTCCTCCTCCTGCTCCTCCTCCTGCTCCTCCTCTACCTTCTACCTTCTACCTTCTACCTTCTACCTTCTACCTTCTACCTTCTACCTTCTACCTTCTACCTTCTACCTTCTACCTTCTACCTTCTACCTTCTACCTTCTACCTTCTACCTTCTACCTTCTACCTTCTACCTTCTACCTTCTACCTTCTACCTTCTACCTTCTACCTTCTACCTTCTACCTTCTACCTTCTACCTTCTACCTTCTACCTTCTACCTTCTACCTTCTACCTTCTACCTTCTACCTTCTACCTTCTACCTTCTACCTTCTACCTTCTACCTTCTACCTTCTACCTTCTACCTTCTACCTTCTACCTTCTACCTTCTACCTTCTACCTTCTACCTTCTACCTTCTACCTTCTACCTTCTTAGCTTCACGGCATGGGCAGAGTGCCCGTTCCGTCTCACAATAATTGCTCCTTCCATCTCTTTTTAGGTCTAGCAACATCTCTCTTTCCTTGTGGCTCATATTGGAATGCAATCTTCATTCCTTATTCTGTCCAACCTTGTGCATCCCTTTGTATTCCTTAAAAAGTTCATCTCTGTACTTTGAATTTGGCTTTTCATTTTCTTCCTAAGTACCCATGCCTCACTTCCATAAAGTAGTGCAGGGACTGCCATTGTTTTGTACAACTTTAATCTTGTATCTCTTCTTTATATATAATAAATTATGGCAAGTGAAATAGCTTTGAAGACACTGGCAACAAGTGGAGTATCTTTCTACTTTGTAATGCATTTGTTTGTCGAAAACAAAAGAAGGTGTACGTGTTCTGTGAAAGTTTGTGTGTGTACTTTTGTATTTAGATAATAAGCCGATCCATTATCACTTCAGGACCTTTTTTCGTACCTTTCAAACCTTCCTTTGACTTACACAAATATTTCAAAACCAAAATTAGGCAAATCGGTTGTAATCGCAGTATCAGGCAGCGATTAGGAGGCGGCGAATTAATCGAAGTCAAATAATTAAAAAAAGAATATAAATCAATAGAAATGCTTTGCTAAACTAATGTAACAATCTTGTTGTTAGAATATGAAATTAGAATGATTAAAATAACAGTTGACTTAAAGAATAAGAAGGGAAGAATATAATTTAATAGAACATATACACTAGCATCCGGGCAAGAAAGAGAAAATATTCTTATAAAAATCAGTACACGTCACAGAGGCAGGAAAAAAGGACCGTTACCTTCTTTGTGTTAGTAAAAGTTCAATGTATGAATACTATTGTATTCTTTCAGCTAGGAATGTTTTGGGACAAAGGACTTTCAAAATGCAGTTGAGCATGAACGCTAAAGAGATTTACTGATGTATTTTTTTATCTTGAAAAGTGCAGAGCGATGCACACTGGTATCTGGACGAGTGCACCTCAGAACGGTTGCAACTGGAGCGGAGGGCAGGTCAGTCGCGTACCAGTTGCGAGTAAGTAAACACGTGCAGAGCTACTCGGTAACACTATAGCTTGTTTCAAAATGTGCTTGTCTCCTGGTTCCAAGAGGGAATTTATAAATGACGCCTCCTAGCAGCACATTAGGAAATAAAGTGCTACATTTAAAAACACGAGAAGTAATAAACAATATCCATAGATTTATAAAAAAGGAACAATGGTCTGTGTCAGCTATAAAAATCTGGGGAAGGGTATCTGAGGCAACAGTTGTGTCTGAAAGCAGTTTAGGAGAGTTATTAAGGAAAGAAGAGCCATTGGTGCTAGTGCAACAACATCCTTCTCTATGCCCAGTAAACAAAGATTAAGAACATGTACAAAATCTAATTTGGATGTTTTAATTCAGAAGTAGCTAGGCGAACTATGAATAATTTTTAATGTACAGAAAAACAAAGACCAACTTTGAAGAAAGTGCATATGAAGCTAAAAATTCTACTGACTTCCAAGGCAGTGTCTGAACATTAAGAAGAGTTCTTTTGAAGCTAGGATTATTTGAAGAAAAAAACACTTAAGAGTGACAGACAAATTTTAATCGAACATCGCACCATACGCGCAAAAAGGCTTAAGTATTTACGAAATATTCGGAGATATCGAAGTGAAGTTTATATAGTTTATATGGATGAAACTTATATAAATACAGCACATACTGGACCATATACCTGAAGTGAAATCCGTTACATGGACTCTGCAGCGATATTGAAAGGCCGACAGTTGTTTATCGTGCCTGCTGGAGAAGAACAGGGTTTTGTCCAAATACCTATGTACTATTTAAGATCCAATAAAAGCGCGGAGATTACTACCATAGTAAGAATTACAACTTAGTTTATAAAAGCTACTAAACTGGCTTCGAGAATTAAATTTGTTTTTAGACACCTTACGCACCACCCTCCCCTCTCGTAATCTTATGCGTGTGACGCATTGTGGCGATAGGTGCACTATCCCCACCACAGTTGCTATTCATCCCTACCACGCAGGATTCCTGTCAAGATAAAATAATACATCTGTACTTCGCTGATTTGGTAACGATGCATACCGTTACAAACAACTCAGGGTAGGCGTTCCCCAACTCAGGGTGGGCGGAACATCAGTGAGTCATATGAGTTTTGAAAACCAATGTGAAAATTCGGAATAAAATGAGAAACCAATAATAATAATGTAACATTTGAGAAGGGTGAGCTGGTTTAGTCATGTGATAAAGTTAGAGAGGGGGTTAGAATAAGGTTCGAACTGAATGGTAAAGTAAGAAAAACTTTATTTACAAGTTGATACTACGAGAGGAAGAATGTGTTCATGTGCATTAAGAAGAGAAGCGAAGATTTCGAAGTCTGAAAGGTGGTCACCGATCCAAGTCGATAAAGAAACATAGATTCAAGAATTAAACCAAATAATTGTACAACAAACCAAGTATTATTAATACGACTGAGTAGCCAACAACAACCACAAAAATTCATTTCCTACAACCATTCACCTGAGGACAAGAAAACTCATAGCTCCAATTAAGCTCCAATTAGAACCCAACTAATTTAACGATGGTATGCGGGTTTGCCGCACGGTTCAGCCTCGCTCGAGTTTTTGTGAGACTAACAAACGTCAATTAATTTATATATAGTTTATCTCTTAAGCTTATCGTTTATGTAAAAATCATCCAGATTGATGAGAAATTTTGAGACTATTCGCAGAAAAGGGTACATTTCGTTTGTCATAAATGTATTTTCAGCCCGCCTCGTTTAAGTAGTATACGAGTATAACTGAAAATAATTTCTTTTCTGATGATTTTATATTATTTCATAATGAAAGAGTAAGTTAAAACAATAAGTGAATGCCATTTATAAGTTTGTTTTAAATAACGTCATATAGCTACTTAAGTACACACTAATATGGTACCATATGCTACTTTAATTCCGGTTCAAAATAGTTTATAATATAAATTTATTTAATATATTCCAAAAATTAATTTACTACTCAAGCTCAAAATAATTTTGGGTACCTTCGGAAGCTTTTATACCCTGTACCAAGAAATTTTGTTTTGCCTTTGAGTGCATTGAGTTTTAGCATGGTGCCCTGTAGGTAGATGAGCATTTCACACTTTGAGGAGTTACGGTAACTAGCGGTCACGAAGACTTTGGTTCCGGCTGATGGAAGTATGGTTCTGCATCTCTCCCTTGGCTGGATGATCGTGCACATCTGTCTTTGTATATATGGGCACGAGGTTGACAGCTGAGTACGTAAATTAAGATCCATGTGGTCCAAGTACCTTAAACTTTAACTGATAAATGCATGTTTAATCAATGAATTTTTCAGTGCCACTTTCCAAATAGATTATGTTCTTGAAAAATATCTTTTTAGCGCTCTGGTTTTATATAATCTTTAATTTTGATTTAGTTTTTTCTGCTTTCTACTGTTGATAATATTGGTTACGTATTCTGTAATTGCCTTTTCATTTATTATCTCGTGATCTGATGATTTGCAATTGTGATTTGGTGACTTGGTGACTTGGTTAAAACAACAAAAATAAGAACCTGATGCATATTTATATCGCCTATTGTTCTTTGTTCATGGAATGATTTTGATAAATTTTACCCAAGATTAAAATTTCTTCAGATAAACTTCTAACCTATCGTGCGATTACCTACGATAACAGTAGAAAAAACTGTGGTTCAGGCGTTTGATAAAGTCTGCTATCGAGCTTCTTATCTGAGCAGTATAATATGAAGTTCGTTTTGGTGTGCAACAATGATTATGACTTATCAGTTGCAGTTTTCATTCTTTTCAAATATCCTCGGTCCGTGCAGATGTCTGAGTACTGAGTAAGATCTACTCATTTGTTATTCTGTACTTCTTTTTAATTTCTTACTGTTTACCCAAGAGAACAGAAGAATAGTAAACTACCCCGATATTTTAATCCAGCATTAGCTAAAATGCGTACTTTTAGATCCCCTATAATAGCAACAGCAATACACTCGACCACATCGGGGTGGGCGTAGATGGATGGTACCGTATCTGCATCACGTTCGAATCTCCGTTAGGGTGAGTTACCTAGATAAGGTTTTTCTGGGGGTTTCTTTTATCCTGATAGACGAATGTCGGGTACCTTTAAGCTTTATGGACCCCGGACTCATTTGAGCATCACTTCCCTCATTTAATTCATCGTCCGATAATGACTAAATGTTGGAGGACGTTGATACTAAAATGTTTATGGGTGGCACACAATTCCACGTTGGGACGCCAATTTGAAGCAACAATATATGTGGCGAACAATGTTCCACTTGACAATACAGTTTGAAGCACTTTTGTTTAGCTCAGGGTAAAACAATGAGGTTTCTCACAGGGTATGCGTGGATGTGTGTGAGAAGGATATTTAATGACACTGGAATGCCCGTTTCCAACTTATTTATTCACTACTTCTTTTTCTAGAACATCGAAATTGAAGTTGCCGACCAAGGGTTACCAATATCCCTGTTTAGAGTTACTGACGGCAGAATGTTTATTACTCGATAAACTTTATTCGTTCCTCACGTATATATGAACCGACAAATATCCAAGACAGAACCAGAGGACTGCCCTAATAGGCTTCACGCCTCGGACTGTTCTAATCGGCTCCACGCCGGACTGTTTGAATGACCACAGATGCGCGTGGGTGTATATGTAACTTTCACTTTCTGGAGACCCTCTTTTCAACCAAAGATCCCTTGTGGCTGTTTTGTCGCCATTATGAATGATCCAAAGAATACCCTATTCAACAAGTCAAGTGAGCCTCTTTAGAAAACTGCTAAGGACACTGTTTCTTACATTGCTTTTGTTATACAACTTTCCCCCACAACTGCTATTCGCCTCAACTGCCCTTGCACTTGTAACAAAGAACCAACATTCTTTTGACATCCATCATGATTCTTTACTTATGGCAAACCTTAATTTCGGTATCAACGTAAATTACACACACAAAAAAACGGAATTCCTACTTAGGTATGTTGCATATAGGGATACAAAATGAACCATTTTTGCTGCTTACACAGCTTAATTAAAAGGATCAGTTGTAGTGGTTATTTCATGTTTCTAAATTTTTGAATTGAGTTAGAATTGTTATGAAAGGATTAATTTGCACGAGTATGGAAGTGTAAAATTAGGTTTGTCATGAGATGATGTAATGAAGTAAAAGAAAATCTAAAAGTTTGCTGCCGTATGACTGTCTAAATTGAACTCCATGCAAAAGAAACTGATTATGTAATAACCACAAAAGCTTTAGATGATTTGTTTGAGCCCTATAGGGTAGTTACTAAATCAAGTATAGGTGACTTAAATCATGTAATGGCAGCAATTAAGCAAGTAAATGTAATTAAAACCAGTAGTATTACTTGCGATTATGATTTTCTTCTTTGTTATAAAGTGCTTTGTGATATTGTTGAACAGCAAAGCCGTGGTGGTAACGGTAACATATTAGATTCTTACAGCAATTTCTGTGAAAAGTCCCTTCAATGTCTTTGGTTGCCGATATCAAACGCTGACAGTGAGAGATTTTTCTCTACATATAACTTAGTTGTGACAAACAAAAGAAGTATGAACAGCGAAAATATTACAGCTTGTTGTATACTGTAGTTTGGCGATGTCTTATGTGTGATATTTGACTTTATTCGTGTTACCTACTGTCTTCTAATTTCAAATAAAGCATTTTAATTTGGAAAAAAGAGGTCTTAGCAGCTGTGTTGCTCTAGTTACTTGTTACCTTTCATTTGGGTCATGTAATTACTGATTAATTCTCTCCGAAAATTTGTGCGAAATTAATGCTAATTTATGGTAAAAGAACCCCCACAAAACACCACCAATTAAAATTATTAATGCGAATTTTATAAATAATGGTCACCACAAAATCTTGCCTCTGGGTCTATTCCTCTGTAAAATTTAGTACCTGTTTTATTTAGTATATATGGACTATAGTTTAACCTTGTAATTGGGCCACTTGTGTACAATATACTATAATGAGAAATATTTTTAAGGAATGTATCCACTCTACAAACTTGTACAAGCAAAACATATTTTCAGTTCCATTAAAATTTCTGTCACACTAGTGGTGAACTATTTTCATATATACTTAATCTTCTCCTAAGTAATTTAATAATTCGAAAATTTTCAGAAAAGTACATATTTTTATTATAATTCCCTTTCAGTTGTAGGCACATCTTTGTTTGGTTTCTTCTCGTTATGGACTGAGTTGCAAGGTTAGGTTCGCCTGCACCTAAAACTCCTTTTCACAAATATCACATCCTTCTTTTTCCAGAAATTGGTCTCCTCCATAGATTTGCTAGAGCTTTTATGCCTTCCGCAAGTTGTGTATTTTTCTTCTGAGTGTTAGGCAACCTCAGTACATTTAGCCATTGATCACGTTTGCACTACCATTAGTTTGTTTAATTCATTTTAACATTTTAATATAAAGTAAATACCAACTTTGTTTCGGAAAACATTTATAGATTTGCTTGGTACATCTTCATTTGCATTTTGACAGCACCTTTATTGTTACTGCCATCGATGACTTGTGGTTTTCTGTAGTATGCACGTTCTTTTATAGAAATGATTTGCCTTAATCAAGCTCTAAGGATTATGCACATATGCAGTGTTATTTATCTTTCTTTTTCGTGTCACTAACCATTTCCGAAGCATGTTGTTTATTTGCATTTTTCAGTCGTATCATTAAGTGACTGTTCTCTTATTTCTAATAAACTGAAGCATCTATCGATCTATTTTTTAAATACCTGACCTCATTGCTGATATTACTATGCTATATTAAAACTATTTTCTTACTAACATGTACTCGTCAAGACTCGTGAGCAGGGTGTCTGTGTTTCATATTCTGCCACGACCGTCTTTCCTGAGGTTTTCTCTAAATTTCTGTCAATTCTCTTAACTGGAAAATGCCACGGAGGTACCCTAAACAAACACCTAGAAATTTTCCGTCACAAAATTTCTTTAGCAAATTTACTGAACATTGTTTATTTTTTTAGCTTTTTTTCAGTTACGGAATTAAAATGACCGGAGTTCGATGCACTCCTCCATGTTCCACAAAAAAGGACAGTCAAAGTATCTTGTGTTCCAATTCTTACTTAGAACTTTAAATTTTTCTTTAAGTAATAATAATTTTTCCCATACGCCTGGTAACGCTAACCCATTTGAACTTTTGTCGTTTACGGAATTCGATGTAGTTTTCCATACTGAATACGCAAATGACAATAAAATTGTTAGATGGTTTCTTGGTTGACCTTTTCTTCTTTGAAGTATACTTAACTGGAGAGACCAAGCAGAAAATCAATCATTTGAATGACTACTCTGTTCTCTTCAAATCATTAACATGCCAAAGGGCATTGCTCTATTTATTCCTTTCAACCAATCAATAACGTCTGTAGAAGCAACAAGCACATGAAATAAAAATCTTTGCTAAGATTAAAAATAAAATTGGTAGCCTTTCTTAGTAAATGAAGTTTATAATGTCCCTTTTGTGATACAGAAGTCACTTTTCTGCAAATGTAATAAAAGTTATCAGCTCTATTCACATAATTGTATGATATTTTAGCTTTTGTTACACAGAGCTCTGAAATCTTGTCTCTGTGCATATGAGAAAATAGACATAGAGCATACATGTATTCAAAACGACTAAACTGCACATTAAGTAAATGTTCTCTCCTTTAGAGGGTGGCCATGTGCTCCGGCGACCTTTACACTGCATATTACCATTAAATTCAACTACATACTTAGCCATGGGTTAACTCAGCGAGATGGTTCCAAGTTACGCTTGAAGCTCGAACCTTAGCGGCCACCAACCCACCAAGTTTTTCTCCCCTAGTCGGTTAGCGAATATTGTAGTGGTGTCTTCCACTATGACTCTCCTCTCTCCCATTTAGTTTCCCGTCTTCAGCTTGAGATTTGGAACTTATTTACGGCTCCGTCAGAGGGGGCCCATTCGAGCCTTCACGCTGAGTAGTCAAGTCATCCTACCTGCAGCTCATACGTCTCTTGCGGCTTCTTTATATCATCCCTCCCTCCTGGTGGTGCTTACACAAATGCAGGTCCAGGTGCTAGGTGTTTCCTAAGTTGCCTAATATACCCTTACCTCTGGTGATGTATTATATTCCATTTTCATAAGGGACCTCATAGAACATCGCAACTTTTTGCTATTGTATAAGTAAATGATAAATAACATTTGGTGTGGGTCATTTGTAAAACAGCATTGAAAAACTGGTAGTAATTGTGACTGATGGAATGACCTGACAGGTATCTGTTGCAACCTAACACTCCCTAGGGGAAATGGATGAGGTGAAGAGAGAACGCCAACCGGCAAAGGTTGGAGCCAGCGAAGCCGCAGAGACGTACATAAGTCACTAACAGTTTAAGATGGCACCCATGGCACTACCGAATCTTCTCAATAATACTAAAGATAGATTGACGAAGTTACGGTCTGGATAACAATTTCAGAGAAGAAAGTTTACAATACGCGCACATCTGCACCATCTGTCCACATCCACTGGAACTACCTCGGTGAAAACAAAACCTTAGAGATGGCTAGAGAATAAAAAAGGAGAGGTAGAGTGACCCTTGGAATAGAGAATCCAACATAGGGATTTTATAGTGACATGTAAGAGTGAGGTCTATCCGAGAATCTGAAGACTCCGGCCTCTATCACCCGGGAGACGAAGGAGGACTCCGGGGTTCTTTCCTTAGGGCAATATCTGGAGTCTAAAGGGCCCCCCACCTCCCATCGACAACAACGTCAAGACGGGATTGAAGTGGATACGCCACTTACGCGCGTCAACCCCACAGGGAAGACTACCGATAAGCTCGGTGGGGCTTCCTGGTGATCTAGCACACCTTCTACTAACTCTGCAGGCTAGTACCCGGGACCTTTTAGGCAACCCTCTCTCCCTCCGAGCAGCCGGAGCCTGGCCGAATGTATCCAATCTCCCACGGGTGTCGGGAACACACTGCCCCATCGAGTCCAACCCAATCCGAACAACTGCCATTAGTGAGGGGCTCGAATGTTCGGCCCGAGGTTCATCTATGGTAACGTCAGAGGTACCACGAGCGCTCAGGGTCCACCGCGTTCGCATCAGAGTAGCTGAAGGGGACGGATCCTCTCCCCTACGGGAAATTGAGAAGAGAAAACCACGGAAAATCCAAATCAAAGTGCCGGTCAAAGAGACCGAATCCCTCATCTCACAAATTTGAGTCACACACTTTACGCTGGCACCATCTCCCTGGGTAACTTCTTTTATATCCGTAATTTTTATGAATATATTTTTGTTTTAGTTAGTGAATAGACAGCATGTCCACCTGTAACCTTATTACGGATATTTATGCATGACATCGGTCCAAACATCATAGACCTGAATGTTCACAAAACCAGTGGGCAGGCCCCGGCACGAAACTGATGGCGTACTTAAATGTTTTACGATGCGAAAGGAAAGCAACAAAAACGTCTAATTCTAAAGGACTCGGTCGTATTTTGTTGCGTAATTACGTTGAGATTCAGACCACAGCCACTCGACGTGGGAAGGAATTGCCTAAGGGAAATATTGACGATAGCTGACTTACTTCTGGCTTTAAAAATGTGATCACGCGATTGTGACGTACATTCTGTGACTATGAGAAAAACCAAGTTCTATATATAGCACAGGATACAGGTATTTTGGTGCCCTGAAAACGATCCAATTACGTATAAGTAATCCTAAAGAGGAAACAAAACCAATAATTTGCTTCCAAAGGTACATTGGGAGCATTTAAACACGAGAGAAAGAGATGGCTCATACGTCACACTCACATGGCTTTTATACTGACACCTGTATAATCTATTTTTACAAACGATTACTACACTATAAAAGAAAACTTTTTTCATACCTCAAGAATAAATGTTCAGGTTAAAAAGATATAAAGACATTACGTTCTCACCTATAACGTTTCAGATAAAATATTATGGCACATTTATTATCGTGATGTAATGATATTAGATTAGATTTGTATTGTGCATATTCCAACGTTTTGCAGTTTACAACTTTTGGCTACATTTATTTGTCTTTACCATGTTGCTACCTTGGCTAACATGACACCCAGGTCTTCTGCTCTGCCAGGTAGCTCTTAACCTCCATGCCTCCTTGTTACTTAATTAGTGTCTTCCCTCCCCTCATCTTCCTTTCTTATATTGTTTACATTTCTTGCCCATTTTTCTTTTACTTTCTGCAAGAACTCACCAGTACTTCTTACTTTCTTTTCCTCCCTGCCCCTTAACGTTTTTATAGCTACTATCCTCTTCTCGACTTTCTCCCATTCTTCCTCCCAAACCTTTATTCTCCATATTGCAACTTCCTCGCATTCTGTTACATAGTGTTCTATGCCTTCTTTCCCCCCTCACAATTCGCAAATTCCCTTTTCCCTATCTCTTATCCCTTTTAGAAATATTGTTCTGTTGTCATCCATGGTAACCCTTCTCTCTCTTGCCTATTGCTTCTCGTCCCCAATTTATTTTTATTTGCTTGTAAAATTGTAATGATTTCATATTTTCTAGACTTCCCCATATTTCCTGTCTTTCTATATCTTCTATTCTGCATTTTACCAATTTACCCACATCGCTTGTATTCCTTTGCTCTAATCTCCATATATCTCCCATTACTATTTTCCATAATTCCTCCTATCTCTGCCCACCAACTATTTGAGTTCACTAATCATTTTTTGCTGTCTCATGCATAATTTCATAATTTCCCCTTCTTCTTTGGCCAAACACCTATACCAAAATTTTATTATTCTTTCCATTATTATTCCATTTCTTCTTGTCTTTCCTAATTCCTGTAAGGGAGGGGATCCATCGCCTTCAGCTGCCGTGGTGCGGGCGCTGCGGACCCTTAGCACTCGTGGTACCTCTGACGTTACTAGAAGAGCCTCGGGCCGAACTGCCGAGCCCCTCCCTTAGGGGAATTGTTCGGATTGGGTTGGATTCGAGGGGGCAGTGTGTTCCCGACACCCATTGGGAATTGGGTACCTCTGGCCAGGCTACGGCTGCCCGGAGGGGGTAGAGGGTTGTCTAATAAGTCCCGGGTACTAGCCTGCATAGCTTGTAGAAGGTGTAGAAGGAGGCCCCACCCAGGTTTTCGGTAGTCTTTCCTGCGGGGTTTCCAGGACTAATGGGAGTAGATCCTCTACCGTTAAATAAATAAATGTCTTTCCTAATTCCACTAAAGCTACTTCCTTAGATACTGACCTTGGTAAGTCTTTACAAAACCTTCTGTAGTTTTAGTCCACTGTTTTGTTTACCTCTGTGCCCCCCTCCCAGATCTCCACTGAATACACCATTTTGGATTCAATTAGTGCTTCATACATTCTTTCTAAACACTTGGTTGTCATTTATAGTTTATATTTGCATATTCTTATCCAATTCATTGCCTTCCTTCCCTTTGCTTCCATTTTTCTCCTGTGTGCTCCCCACTTTCCATTGTTATTCAACCTCACTCCTAATTATTCAAATTCATTGACCACTTCTACCCTTTGGCCCTTTAGTACCCACTTTTCATCTTTATTTTAGTTTAACTCCCTTTTTGAAGACTATAACTTTCGACTTATTTATGTTTATATGGTATACGTAGTAAAATACATCATGGTGAATTAAGTTTAATTAAAAATGTTGTTTTACAGCGTTGTTCAAGATCTCGGGAAGAGAAGTGAAAAGATGATTAGAAATCGACGTTTCGGGAGCACGCATCGCTTCCATCATCAGAATATTTTAAGAAATGTTCTTCTTCTTCACTCCAAGGGCTAGGCAATACTGCCTGTTCCGGCTTAAAACATGTCTGACCATCGTTTTCGTGGTCTTCCCGGATGTCTCTTTCCTCTAGGTTTATAGTTTATAACTCTTCTTGGGATCCTATCTCTCGACATTCTCTCAATATGCTCTCTCCATTCATTTTCATAATTTATTATTTTTTCTTCTGAAGAACTTATTTGTAAATATTCTCTTGTTTTTTCATTTGCGATTTTATCTAAATGAGTACATCCCTTTACTGCTCTTAAAATTTCATTTCGGCAGCCTGTATCTTGTTTTTGTCTTCTTTTGTTAATGTCATGTTTCAGAACCAAAAACAAAAGCAGGCACAGCCATTACTTTATGAAATTTCATCCGTGTTTCTTTTCTGGTTTTAGTTTTTAGGCCTCTATTTATTATGCTGCATATTTATTGAAACATTGGTAATTTATTTTAAAATCATTTTCATATTTATAATTGACATATGTTCCCAAATATTTAAAACCCGTAACTTGCCCTAAGATAAGTTCATCAATTACTATTTTGGTTCTAACAGTGTCTTTACCTCGAAACGTCATTGTTTTTGTTTTATTTGTGGAAATTTTGAAATTATAATTCTTACATAACTTCTGTAAAATATATACTGCTCTTTGCAGCTCGTCTTCAGTTTTACTTATAATTATTTGGTCATCCGCAAATAGCATCGTCTTAAGAATAAAATTTGGTTTAAGATGAATGCCTCCGTTAATCTTAAACATCCACTCTCTAATCAGATAAATTATGAATAAGATAGGAGACAAACTGCAACCCTGTCTTACACCTTGATTTGTATGTATCCATTTACTATACATTCCATTTCCCATATGTATGCTGATTGTTGTATCCTTATATGTAGGTTTTAGAACTTTAATGAGATGATTTGAGTAGCCTCTTCGAGTCATGATTTCCCACAATTTTTTCCTATTTACACGATCAAACGCTTCTTCATAATCAATAAAATCTATATGTGTTTCCAGATTAAATTCTCTTCTTTTTTCTATTATGTGCTTAACTGTAAAGGTAGCATCTGTACAGGATCGTCCTTTTCTAAAACCATTTTGTTCTTCTAAAAGTAGAACACGTGTAATGGTTTGTAACCTTTTACTTACGATTCTTGCATATAATTTATATCCTGTGTTTAAAATACTTATTCCCCTATAATTCTCACATCTGTTTCGATCACCTTTCTTAAAAATAGATATAATTCGAGCATGTGTCCAGGATTTTGGGACTTGGCATCCATTCCAACAACTATTAATTAAATTCAAAATTCTTTGATTTAGTATCGGTCCACCATATTTCAATAATTCTGCATTTATTGCATCTTCTCCTGTGGCCTTCCTATTCTTCATTTCTTTTAATGCCGTTTCTAATTCTTCTAAAGTAATTGGATCTACATTTCCGCATATAAGGTCATCATTTTCTTCTTCTTCCAAAGAGTTATTATACCACAATTTAAGAAATGTTATAATCACTAAATGCATAACTGGATATCACACAAGTATCAATAAAGACAAAACACTGCAAATACTCGCATCACTGAACAAAAGACTGTCTTCAGTAAATTAAATGCCCGATCAGCAGATGGCGCGAGTGTAGAATATAAATAAGATCAAAGAAACTTGATGATCAAGCTGTATAGGTCTATGATATTGGAGTTTATGAATAGCGAAGAAGCGTAACTCTGGTGATGCAAAAATAACAAATAGTAAACTGTATGTTAAAACGAAAATTAGAAAGTATTTTGAAGGGCCGAGTATCTTGTTTGTGGAAATGTAGCATAATGATTAGTCTTTTAATTGAAGGCTCGCATGGACGAGTTTAATTTTGTTTATATTAATTGAAACTGAGCTATAAATAAAAAACAGTTTTATTAATATCAGATTGTATCGAATGGCACGATAACTAATTTAAATGCAAATGCTACCTTTAAGTTTATACTTGACAAAAATTCGAGAAGCTCGAATTACTAATCTTAGTTTGTTGCCTCAGAAGTCATCTGCAATTTATGACAAAAAAGGATTTGTCTTAAGAAATGGCGCAATTCAAAAAGTGTTACGACTATTTGCGAGGAAGTGATTTGAACATCGGACTAAACCATCTACGAGGTAATTGATAGTCAAAGAGTTTATAATACGAGGGAGGGGCCAAAAGAAACCGTATTGTTGTCATAAAAACTTTATTGATGAGCCTTTTTACAAAATTACTTTAGTCACCTTCAAAATACTCTCCATTTACATGCGATGCACTTGTCAAGTCTCTTTTCCCATTGTTGGGAGCATGTTTGGAACTCTTCAAGTTTTATATTGCCCAGTGCCCTTTGCGAAGCTGTTTTTACCTCCACATCGTCATGACGCTCCCCTTTTAGCGTTTTTTTTTTTCATTCGTGGAAATAGGAAAAAGTCGCACGGGGCTAGGTCCGGCGAATACGGAGCGTGGGGAACGACCTCTGAGATGTCAAATAGTGAGTCACTCGTAAGGCCGTGTATGCTGGAGCGTTGTCGTGATGCAGAAACCAGTCACCTGTTCCGGGTGTTTCCTCCTCACATCCTCTCGCAGATGCCTTAAAACATCCAAGTAAAAGTGCTGGTTAACAGTCTGGCCGGGGGGGGGGGGGGTACGAATTCCCGATGCACAATTCCAAGAACATAAAAAAAGACAATGATCATCGTCTTCACATTTGACCTCAGTTACCTTGCTTTCTTTGCTCTGGAAGAGTTAGGAGTCCTCCACTGGCTTGACGCTTGCTTGGTTTCTGGGTCATACCCGTAAGTCTTATCCCCTGTAATGACTTTGTTCAAGAGGTTTGGATCACGTGCATTCTCTGTTTTCAAGTCCTGACACACATTCATGCGGATGGTTTCGTGCTCCTGTGTGAGAAGGCGCGAAACAAATTTAACAGCAACACGTCTCATGTGCAAATCCTCCCTCAAAATCCACTGGCACGAGCTCCAAGTGATTCCTGTCGCTGCTGAAATTTGGTCAATCGTTTGGCGACGATTCTCGTTGATCTTTTGGCGGATCTTTTCAATGTTCTCCTCATTTCGTGATGTTGTGGGGCGTCCAGAACGAGCTTGGTCGTCAACACACATCTCACCACATTTAAAGCGCCCAAACCACTCGAAAATCTGTGTGCGACGTATAGTGTCCTGCTGGAAAGCTTCCTGAAGCATTTGGTGTGTCTCCGTTGCAGTCTTTTTAAGCAGGAAACAACATTTCACACACACTCTTTGTTCTTTTAAAGTTGCCATAACGACTTCGCAAAGGTAACGCGCCAACAGTCAGAGAAACACAATACCACACTTGCACGTTCAGCTTTACACTGACGCCGTCTGCACAGCTGTTTCATGAGGGTCTCTACTAGGACAATCTAGCGTGAGAACCCTGCATTACGTATACGAGTGGCAGCGCCCTCGGAGTCCCCCTTCGTATGTCTCTGACACAATATTACAGTAAACGTTCCTGAAGAAGAATGTGTTTTTGTGTCGCAAACTTTAACTTCATTCTTCAACTTGACTTGCTACATCGAATCTGGTAGAGATAATTCGATTCTTTGCAAATTATTCATGAGTAGCAGCAAAAGACTTACTTTTCAGTAACAAAGGTATCGTGCAATGTATTTTTTTTTTTTTTTTTTTTTTTTGCTTCTAATGGTGGCGGATAAACATAATTTTTCATCAATTCAATCTAAATGAAAGCATAAACTAACATTCCATTCATATTGTCGCGAACTCATTATTTACGATAGCGCGCCGCACAGAGATAAGGGAGAGATGGTGCCGGGAGGGGATAAAGAGCTTGCCTAAGCAGATAAACATGCATGTCAAACAAATAAAGAGATAAATGGAACATTCTAGTGACATCTTGATTGTCTTACAGAACATTCGATTTATTTTTTGTTACAGAATATTCGAGAAATGTCTAGTAGTATGAGTCGTGGTATATATAAGGAAGCTGCGACTCGCCAATGACAGTTTTAAAGACAGTCGTAAACAGTGGAAGTTGAGTAACCTCTTTGTTGTAGTCAACGACCTTGGTAGATTGTAATTGTGTATGTGACGTAATTCTGTCCAAAGTGTATTTCTACGGAAATAAAGAACATTTTTAATTTCTGCAACTTGGACTTCTAATTCTACAAACCCACAAAGTCACAATATCTTCTATTAACAACAAATATATAAAATTAAACTGTATATTATTTTATTAAATTAATATTTATTAATATGTTAAATACTTATACTTAAATTAGTTTATTTAAATATTTATATATTAATTTAATTATTATTAATATCATTAAATATATTACTACCATTATTATTAAAATATTCTTTTTACTATTTCTATTATTGCTACAGAAAAACTAAATTTTATCGTATTTTACCTATTTTTAATTTAAACTTACGTATGATTAAAATACAATACAAAAAGCAACAGCACTTACTGGTATCCAGTAAAACAACTAAAATCCTAGACGCATGAGTAGATAATAAAATAATGTAGCTCTGTGTAGACGAAAGAAACTAGTACAGAAGTTAGATTTTCTCTGAGGGCCACGGCTAAACATTTTATTTGCCTTTTTGTTTCCCTGAGATAAAGACGTCACATACCGTGTATGGATTGTTGAGGAAGTAACTATGCAATGTCTCATTATTATCAATCATGGGCTGTAAGCAAAATTACAGACTTCTGCCTGTATTATCATGGACGACTTAATTTATCTTGTCAATAGATAATTTGTCACTCAGCTGTCCCATTAGCACTTCAGTTTTCTTATTGGTAATGTCAAGGGTAACGGAAAATTCTTTCTTTTTAACTATTGACTGACTTCTACAGTATTTATAGGTGAGGTTTTGAACCTGGATTAACATTTTATTTTAGGTATAGCTTATAGGCATACTTATGCCCCGGGAGGATTACATCTCACGCACTGCGATCTGCATAAATGCTACTGTGGCTACAACTCCCCAAGAGGAACGGATGAAATGAAGGAAACACAGTAGGTTGACCCGTCCCACTGCTAGAGCTCCCTAGGAAGGACTGTGAACGACCCTTCCACCAAGCAATCCTCTGCTGTCCATGGAGCATCCTTCTGGCAACACCATAAACCACGAAACATAAAAAATGCTAAACGGAAAGACAGGGAAATTATGGAAAAATTCGCATACCGACCAGGGAAAAACCATTAAAACTCCAAGATCAGAATGACTTCGATGGAAATCGAGCCCAGTATCTACCGAATGTTAGCCTTCATGTCACCGGAGCCATCTCACTCAGAAAGAAATTATTAAACGTGTTTTTTACGAGACATAGGACTTATACACTCAAACCATGAATACTAGAAAGAACAGAACAATGGTCAACAATCACTAAATGAAATAAAAATAGCTTTAAGTGCTGCCTACAAACGCCAAAATGACTGTATGAGGGATGGGGTTGGTTATTACTTGCTATATCCCTATCTATAGGTTACTAACATTTCAACTTTGTTTCCCTCTGTTCTGGATCTAGTGCTTGGAAATTCCTTTGCCTGGTAATCACTGTAATTTCATTTCGTAAATTTACTGTGGTACTCACTATAAAAGAAAAGATATACTCACATTTATGATAATATATTGTCTAGAATAATATTACAGTGGTTGAAGAATCATCCATCTCTAATAATATCACCTTGTATTTGATTTCAAATACACTTAATTAAATAAAACCTCCAAAATTTTCATATAGCACAGAGATATCTGACCACAGAATTCAACAAAATGTGTTGAAAAGGCCAACATAAGTATTTCTGCCCGTAGAACATAAATTTCAACATTTTTGTAATTATATAATCTCTGACTATCCAAAAATATAATTTCAGTTCTTAATAATTTAAAATATATTGGTAATGAACTTATTTATAAAAACGACGTTAATTAAGAAAATCTTCATTAAGTAAGTCTTAAAAGGAGTTCACATTATTGCACACATTTACAATATTTAAATACAATGCCTATTAGAACAAAGATTTCTTTTTGTAATTTACGCTCTCCAACGTTGTCATATCGGACGGTGAATGGAATGGGTGAAATGAATGAGCGCGGGTTCCATGGAGCTTAGAACTACCCGACATTCGTCTGTAAGGATAAAGGAAAACCCTGGAAAAGCCTTAACCAGGTAACTCACTCTAACCGATATTCGAGCACGGGACCTCTTAAACGTGAATCAGATACGCTACCATCTGCGCTACCAATGTGGAATAACAAAAAATAAATAACGCACACTTATCCCTTTATAAACAGGATTGTTGTGGTTTTTATTTTGTTTTTGCTTTGCTGTATCTCTTGTTCTCTTAATTGTTAAACTGTGGCATGAAATCTCCAGGAATTTTGGCTTATTTTAAATATATTTTTTATGGAGTAAGGACATTTTTAAAGCATTAGAATACTAAACAAAATTCAAAGACAGCTTTCAAGTACCTTTTTTATTACAGTATATGCGTATGTGAATCCTTTTAGGTTTCAGAATTTAGGAATTGAAATAAGAAGCTGTACTTAGTCGGGTATATCGCGAAAAACAACGTTTTAGCAATAAAAATATCATTAAAATGTAATTAATATCCTAAAAATAACATAACATTAGAATATTTAAATCCTTACAGAATCACTGTATGTAAATCTACCGGCAACTTGGCTAAATGAAGTGCTTGTCAACAAAGAAATCAGTGCATGAATGTGAAATCGCAGGTAAACTTCCATTGATGCCAAAAGCTGTTGCAATATAATGACGTCACGCCTCTGACGGTAAGTATTCTTATTATCTGTCCGGCGATGATCTGACGAACCCCACTCAGCTGATAACGCAGCCCACAAATGTCACGTAATTCTCACTGACTCAGTAGCGAGTGACCCAATCAAATGAGTAGCCAGTGCGTTCTGGTGTAACAAAAATCGCTTTTCTTTGAGTTAGTTTATGACGTACAATGCATGGTATTACTTCTTGGGAGCACAAAGTCTTGTGTTTGACTACTCAAAAAGTGAAATGTGTGGAAGAAGAAACTCTGTAGGGCGTATTTTATTACGCTGCTGTGTCTTGGAAGAAAGCGAAGTGGATTTTGAAATAAAGTGAAGTGATTGGAACAATGGAACAGTTCATATTACTGAAATAAAAGATGGGCAAGGCCAGTCTTAGCATAGTCGAACTAGATTATTTGATGACAGTGAAAACTGAGTGAAGCAACAGATAAAAATCTGAGGAAATCATAACTATCTCAGGAATTGACTCAATCCTTTCGGATTGAATTCGTATAACTTGAGTAACTGTTAAGCTGAGATAGATAAAGGACTTAAATACCATAAAAGTTACAGAACATTTAAGCACACAATTATATAAAATAAATGCCTTCTGTGGCATTAACAATTTTCAATATATCCTTTGTTAATTATCTATATTTTAAAATACGTACATTTTTCCAACGTACGTATTAATTTCTTTGCATTTCACGTCCAATATATGTAATTTGGGATGCTGAGAAACAAAGTAGTTAAAGATCGTCCAAGAATAAAAATAATTTAAATTTAAGATAATTCCTAGGAATAAATTCTAGCAATTTTATAATAAACTTTTAGGAAAGCGACCACTGACCAATCACATTAAATGAAAATGAAGGTATAAAATACTCCTACAATAGATATTTCTCTGACCACTTCATTTTAACTAAGATACATGTTGGTGGAAATAGTGGCATTACAGACTTCGTTGTATAACAGGCTTTGGAAGGTATCTTTAGTACCTCGAACTACAGTTCCTTTGTACAGTTAGTTAAAGTTAGTTCACCAATGACGCGACAGCCCTTAAATGGCCAAGAATACCAGCCCGACTGCCGACCTCACGCCCACTTACGCACGGCAGAGGTGGACGATCATCCAACCGATACGGGGAGGAGATGTGGTCAACATCTTGGCACCCCCCAGTCAGAAGCTCCTCACTTTCCTCACGATTCTAAGTGGGCACCGGTCCTATACCCGGGACCTAAAATCCCAAGCACATGGGTAGGATCGAACCCGGGCCGCTCTCCATGGCCAGGGACCAAGGCATGCTGCCTTAGCCCGCTACGCCACGGCGCAGGACTCCTTGGTACAGACGCGAGCAAATATATTCCGATGCGTGCAAGACTGACCTACGGGAGGGATACGGGTTTCTTATCAGTTAGTTGCGCCAGGACGGTTCATTTTCCTTACACCTGACCAGCGAGTTCGGCGCACAGGTATTTAAGCCTCAATGGAAAATAAAAACAATTTTGCCACATGAAACGTACATCTCTCCAGTATTGACTTAGGTATTTATCGATCCTTTTTCAATGACGTTATTTACTCTCTCTCTCCATCTCTCGTGTACACACATACCTCAGGCAATTAATCCCCATTTCTTCTGTTTAAATGCATTTCCAATACTCAAAATAGTAGTTTTATCTGGAACGAAATACTTATACCTTTCATAGATTAGTGATAATTAGTATAATATTAAACTGCGTGGCATTTAAAATTAAGTGTACCTTGTTCCGAAAATACATTATTTCCTTTGTTACAGTACTCAAGAACAGTTTATATGGACATACTAATACAATTAATATAGGCACCAAATTAAAAACCAATAATATAATATAGATTTTAAACGACCAACGAAATAAATAAAATAATTACTTTGTTTGATAATACCAGATCAAATAGTTAATTACGTTAACGTCACCGGCATGTCGGAGGTTTCACGGAGGAGTTCTTTAACTGTCAGTAAAACTGATATGATGCATTTCGCTTTTAGCCACACGTAGAAACCATCGAACTAGACAGGGTCTGAACTCGTAATCTTGGGATCAGAATGCCAGCACCTGGCATTATTATTATTATTATTATTATTATTATTATTATTATTATTATTATTATTATTATTATTATTATTATTATTATTATTATTATTATTATTATTATTATTATTATTATTATTATTATTATTATTATTATTATTATTATTATTATTATTATTATTATTATTATTATTATTATTATTATTATTATTATTATTATTATTATTATTATTATTATTATTATTATTATTATTATTATTATTATTATTATTATTATTATTATTATTATTATTATTATTATTATTATTATTATTATTATTATTATTATTATTATTATTATTATTATTATTATTATTATTATTATTATTATTATTATTATTATTATTATTATTATTATTATTATTATTATTATTATTATTATTATTATTATTATTATTATTATTATTATTATTATTATTATTATTATTATTATTATTATTATTATTATTATTATTATTATTATTATTATTATTATTATTATTATTATTATTATTATTATTATTATTATTATTATTATTATTATTATTATTATTATTATTATTATTATTATTATTATTATTATTATTATTATTATTATTATTATTATTATTATTATTATTATTATTATTATTATTATTATTATTATTATTATTATTATTATTATTATTATTATTATTATTATTATTATTATTATTATTATTATTATTATTATTATTATTATTATTATTATTATTATTATTATTATTATTATTATTATTATTATTATTATTATTATTATTATTATTATTATTATTATTATTATTATTATTATTATTATTATTATTGTCGTTGTCGTTGTCGTTGTCGTTGTCCTTGTCGTTGTTGCTACTGCTGCTTAGACTGCTTAAAGGCAGTTATTACGTTCATAGTCATCTGTCTCCTGTGGTCGCTGGAGCGGAACGTTGTCAGGTAAACCTGACCTTTGCTTTCACTAGGCTAAACTGATCGAGCATAGATTTTTGTTCCCCTTGCCTCTCCAACCCCCTCATCCATCGGAAAACTTTTGCACTGTTGTGTATCTATGCCCCGGGTAGGGATGAGAGTGTTGGTGTTGTAATTTACGTCCTCCAACGTTAAGTCATATCGGACGGTGAATGAATTGGGTGAAATGATGCATAAATGAGTCTAGGGTCAATGGAGCTTAGAGCTACTCGACATTCGTCTTTCAGGATAAGGACATTTCCCGAAGAAACTTATCCAAGTAACTCACCTGACCGAGATTCAAACTCGGGACCTTTTGAACGTGAGGTAGACATGATACCATCTACGCTACCAAGGCGGACTAGGGATGAGATGAGAGATACAAAGGGATGTCGGACTGAGAAAAGACGACAGCAAAAGTGCTATTCATTTAAACTCCCCAGTGGAGGCTCATACAACCAGCTCCCTCCCTTCTGGAGGCTTATACATTTTCTATGCGGTCCGTGACCTTAGACCTTCGCCGATTCGGACGATGAGGGTTAGCAAATAGCAAATTTCCTAACATGCATTCCAAAATTTCCATCGACATGAAAGAGTCAATCAAGATCAAATCTGAAGTGAAATTAGCCTTTGTTTAGCTATCTGGGTTAACTCCGAAAAACCCAAAGTCAGAAAGGTCGGTTACGACATTACAAATGCCAGTCACAGATACTTTCGTCTAAGTCACCCCACTAGTCACTTCGTTTTTAAGCACAATCGGAAGCAGGACTATGCAGCTATAGTGAAATGTTTTAAAAAGTCGAACGTTGTATAATGACTTTTGCTTTTACTGATTATATGATCATGAAAGAAAAACATAAACAAAGCTTAGCATTTATAATGTATTTAAAAATTTAAATTCATAACAAGAAATATCTGAACATAGCTATGTTGTCGTACATTTTGTTTTAACTAGATCTACGTTATTTGACTTGTAAGTTGTTTTCTATCTCTTTCGGTTTACAACTTGAATAAAATTATATATCGTCTGTTTAGAATGATGACGACCTTACATGCAGAAAGTTCAAGATATGCTATTCATTTGTCGTGAAAATTTCTGAAACTTATATATGTATTTTAATCAATTCGTTCTTCGAGCTATTTATGAGAAAAAATAAACCAAACGTTTCTATTCAAGTCTGTTGATTCTCTTTAAAATCTTAGTCTTGCATCCTTGCAAAATGAATTTAAATATCTTTATTATATAATATTATTGGTAATATATATGTATATATAATACAAAGATAGAAATAGATAAAGACAGTCAGACGCACAGATGTATGTACACAGATGTGCACAACTTTTGATAAAAGAACAACTAGTTTTTAAATTCATACAACCTCAGAACATGAATTTCCATATCGAATTTTGGATGACATAGAAAAATTTCTCTACTTGACGGAGGTGTAGAAATAAATAAAAATAAATATTAACAATTTATAATAAATTGCGCACCCAAAGAAGCATTTGAGTTGCACAGTTTGTCACATCTATATTCCGTGTTTAAAACAAATGAGACAGGTGACTGTTATTGTTTGATGCTTTTGTCAATCCATAGTTAAGCAACTTAACAGAAAAGAAAGCATGAATAATACTTGTACCTCAAAAATCCTCTTTAGATGGATGCATAAAATATTTCTGAATTCTTATGCGAATTAATAATAACTAATACGTCAAAATGACCACCTACCTCAGACTATATACTGCTTGGAGGACTAAAGCCACAAAACAGAACATTTTGAACATAAAATAACAATTTCACTGCCTTATGAATTCTTTGATAATTCATAAACAGGATGGAATGACGTCAGAACTGTACGCTTGACAGGTCCTTGTGTATTTTTTATTACACTATATAACACTAGTTTCGTTTTAGCTGTCAAGTTTGATGGACGTTAAACATTTCACGTCAGTACTGTATTTACATTTCACAAATCTTTTACACATTCGGCTCCAATTGCTTTGGTTAAATCATGGTAATCGACCCACTTATTTTGGACTTTTAGTTCTTTAGTTGCCGCTATTTATCTGTTTCTCGCAATATTGTGGAAAGAGTATCGAATTAACAAGCCACAATAAAATTTATTTTTAAAACAAAATATACTGTAGATTTGGTTTACGGTATTCCCCTTGTATCCATAGAGAAATGATTAACGCACTATTTCTGCAAAGGTTTATCTCGATTATAAAACGATAAACAGAAACGATAGTGGGCAGAGAAATCCATCTGAATCTTATATACATTTTCCCCTTTCTCCCACATTCTTTCCCTCCTTATCTTTCCCATAACGTATGTTTTAAACCGCCTCTAATATTCTTCCTTTTTCGGGAAGACTATAAATAATGATTCGTTATGTATAAAACTCTATGCTCAGAAGTTAAGAGACAAAACAAGAAATGAAAGAGGAAATTTTTTGGGAAAATAAACTCCTTCTGAAACTGGATTAGTTTAATTTTTTGCTTCATTTGTACATACGTCGTATATTTTTATTTTTTATAACCTGATCTTCATTTATGCCGCAGTATCTGCGACTGACCAAGATGGTGAAAAACTAAATTTTTGTTATAAAAGAAAGGCATTCAAAAACTATTTTCACTTGGCAAGGAAACTTCAAATGACAAATTCATGCTTCAGATAGCCACACCCAATTAATTTTTTTCGCGTAAACATGTGGTCTCTTGGCATGTAGAAATAAATCAACAAATGGTATCAAGAATGAGTATAATTTCCATCCCATATGTATAATACGGTATTCCCAGAAAAATAAACAAAAGAGCAAGGAATGTAATGAATAAACTTTGATGTGGAATCGTTGGAAAACCCGCTGCTCATTGTCTACCTCGATGAAATGGTGCCCGTTTTCATTACGTGAAACAACCATTTGGTAGTCGAAGCGGTAAACAAGATAAGACGCGCGCTCGCTACAAAACAGACGAGATTTGAAAATGTAGTTAACATTGCAAATTCTCGTCATGTTTCATCCACATGACATTCTCGAACACTCCTGTAAAAGCTTATCTTTCTATCTGTGTCTTCTTAATTCATGTACACCTTTATAGAAATTGTTTCATTACGTATTAAATGTAGGCAAAAGAGGGATTCAAGAGGCTATCTTTAAAAAATGAGTTGTTTTATGCTCGCTTTGAAACTTCATACTCTTTATATGACTACAAGAAACAAAGGAATAACGACTTAAAACTTTAATATTCAACCAATGGTAACGAATTCCTCGGAAATGCCTTATGATACAATAAATATGGTACAAAATTGTACATTTTAAAAAGTTTTACCTTATTATATAGCAAGCTTTTGTTTCTTTCTTACGGTTTCCTAGTTATTCAAGTATACGAGTACATTCAGAATGAAAAGGACTTAGTGGGTTATTTAGAAAATGTGACATTACTTTTTATTAGTCATGAAAGATTTAAATAATTTTATATTTTGATCAAAATTGTTGGTTATTTTTATATGTGAAAATTGACTAACATTTGCATGCGGAGTTGGAATGTACTCAACTCAGCTATGAAGTTTTTATTCCAGCGTGTGGCATTGTGCTGCTGCCACAGGCTGGAGCTGGGCGCTTACCAGGAGAGGAAAAGAGAGAGAGACTCCGGAACCTTCTGCCCATTGTTTCGGCTGCGAAAGTTCTCGGAAGGTCTGTGGCTTTCTAGAAACAATGGCTAGGGAGGTATAAATACTGGCAAGGTATTAGAAGCTGCAGTTGTTTGTTGCTTATTGCGACAGTCGACGATTGAAGTGTACCGAAGTGATTTCTTTCATTTCTTTTGGGCAGCTGATTGTCAATTTCACGTCTTTTTACTGCAGTAAAAGTTGTTCTAAATTTCTGCAAACCAGATTTCCGAATCTACGTAACCAACACAGTCACAGTATTTATCTGAGTAATTTGAGTTAATGCTGTCCACATATAAACAGAGAGACAGACAGACAGACAAGCGTACACACATGACAGTTTCTTTAATCTGTTTTATTATTATTCAAGAACTCCAAAATATATTCCCTGTGAAACCTCCAACAAATATTAGAGTGGAATACGATAACGTCTTTTGATGATTGCAGTGAAAGTAAATGATTATTTGTCATATAGAGCTTAAAAGTGCAGTTCTGTTTTACAATTACTAATGTTTGGGCACCAAGTTTGAAAACCAATAGCAGCAATCCTACAAACACCGTAAAATCACTTTCAGCACTCCACCCAGGGACCTACTGAAGTACGTACGGTATCAGCGATCCCAGAGTCCTAAGACAAATCTCCCGACTGGGTGCCTCTGAGTGGTGAGAGACCTAATGTAAAACGCCCATAAATTTTGGTCCATATCTGTGTTTTACCCTAAATTCTCTGAAAGTAAGGCAAAGCGAATCGAAAAGAAGCGAAGCGAAGTAGAGCGAAGCCGAGTGAAGTCAAGCAAAGCCAAAACCCAGAGCGAAGCCCTTAAAAAAACCACTTGTCATATACGAGGGTGGGTCAAAAAGTAATGCCTCCTATTTTTTCCCTTAAATAAGTAAGTTATGTGAAAACTTTGAATTTGGCGCAATTCCTCAAACCTTCTTCTCCAATCTCCTGCAGTAGTAACTTCCTAAGTCAACAGGTGGCAGCACTGCATCCTCTTGCAAAATGACTGACATCAACATTCGTATTAGACGGCGTTCTGTGATTGAATTTTTCACTGCGGAAGGTGAAACGCCAATTCGCATTCACGAAAGGCTAAATAATGTGGATGTCAGCACTGTTAGACGATGGGTTCGTCGCTGTAACGAAGCTGAAGGGCAAACACCATTGGCAGATGAAAAGCGAAGCGGCACGTCGGTGACTGCAGTGACTCCATGCAACATTCAGCGAGTCGATGACATCCTTCGTGGTGATCGCCGGGTAGCAACAGGTGAACTGTGTCGTATTACCTCCCTCAGTAAAGGCAGTGTGATGACTATTATTCAAAAACTGGGTTACTCAAAAGTTTGTTCACGTTGGATACCAAGAATGTTAACCGCCCAAAACAAAGAAACAAGGAAAACAATAGCCTCCGAACACTTGCAGCGCTTCAATTTGGAGGGAGAGGAGTTTCTGGAGAAAACTGCTACTGGAGACGAAACGTGGGTTCATTTTTTTGAACCTGAATCAAAGAGGCAGTCAATGGAATGGCATCACACAACGTCACCGAAGGAAAAAAAAAATCAAATCTCAGCAGTCGGCAGGGAAGGTTATGGCGACAGTGTTTTGGGATGCATAGGGTGTGCTTATGATTGATTTTTTGGAGCAGGGATGCACAATAAATTCTATCCAATACCTCAGAACTCTCAAAAACTGAAAGCACGTCTTCGCCGAGTTTGCTCACAAAAGCTATGGCGGATGTTCTTCTTTTGCATGACAATGCAAGACCACACACCAGCCGTTACACCACTTCAGAAATTGAGAAATTGGGATGGCAAGTCTTAGTTCACCCCCCCCCCCCAGCCCCACACACAGTCCTGAACTGGCACCATCAGACTTCCATCTGTTCGGGGTACTAAAGGAATCTCATCGTGGGATTCATTTTGAAGATGAGGAGGCTGTGAAAACGTCCGTACGTCAATGGCTTAGGAAACCAGACCGTGTGGTTTACCACACTGGAATACATGCCCGCGTTAAAAGGTGGACCAAAACTGTGGAAAAGGACGGAGATTATATTGAATAGTGACAAATTAATCGTCAATGTTGTATTTTTCAAGCTGTGTAAATTGGATTCAATGTTCTTGCCAATTAAAAAAAACATAGTACTTTTTGACCCACCCTCATATTATGTTATTTTTATGCAGATCCGAATACTAAAATATGCATATAGCAGGAATTTATGTGGAAATAGCAGTACGGACATGCGCAATGATAAGCTCTTGTCGATTGTTTGGCCTCCACTATTTTGACCTCAGTTGTTTTATTTTATGAACATAATATATATTTATATTTATTTTCCATCACCGAAGAAATGCTGAGTGTAATTCTGCTCCGGTTCCTGAATTTCCAAAAATTCCAACATTGGGTTAATGGAGTATGTGGTTCTGCCAAACGAATTTCAGAGATATTTAAATAGTCCGCCTTTGAATTAATCAACTCTGCTTAATGTAAATCTAATTTCCATCGCAGGAAACGTATCATGTTAGCTTCTAAATCTCAATTCTCTGGTTTTGTTGGAAAATTGAAATTTTTCTTTAGCCAGTATTATTTCTCGTCTTTTCAGAGCCTGAAATGATGAGTTTAATTTGTGAATAATTTAATATTTATAAATAAATAATCAACGTAAACAAATCCAATGCTTTAACGGTTTGATAGAGGAATGAACAATACTGACAATTTTTGTTGTTGTGATTTTACGTCCTCCAACGTTAAGTAATATCGGACGGTGAATGAAATGGCTGAAATAAGGCTCAAATGTGTCCAGGGTCCATGGAGTTTAGAGCTACCCGAAATTCGTCTTTAAGAGTAAGGGAAAACCCCGGAAAAACCTTATCTAGGTAACTCAAGTTGACCGAGATTCGAACTCGGGACCTCTTGAACGTGGGGCAGACATGCCACCATCTATGCTACCGAGGCGGGCCAATACTGTTGAGAACTTTTTCCAAAGGTAAAACTTCGATATGGTCTCAGAAGTTGAAGGTGGCATATGAGTGTAACACGAGAAAATTAAAGAAACAAACAAGGGTAGTAACAATGGACTGTTATAAAAATGTTAATTCCACTGTATGCTTAATCTTCTATTTCTAGTATGACTGTATCATGCTAAAAGTTTTGCATAGTGCCAGTTTACAGGAGTGCTACAGTGTAAAGTAATATTTCACTAACAGTCGCCACTGTAGGCATGACTTGTGCAGACATCAAAACAAGATCAAGTAGTGTTAGAAACCTTTGTGGCTTATCGATCGTTAGAGGGTGGCACAACACATCATCAATCAAACACTTTTATTCTACCAAGTAAAGTAGGTACCCTACACGGAGTGGTGCCTGTATCTACCGGGAAATAGAATTTAATTGCAAACTCAGTCAAGCGATCGTGTTCTATTCAAAGTCTAGTAGCTGGCCTCACTTATCACGCACGAATCAAAAGCACTTTCAAACACAATTAGTCAAATTAAATGTAGGAAAAGCCGGGACGGTTTACAAACAAATGCGTGATGCCTCCTACAATACCTTCAGAACAAATAAATAGTAATATTTATTTACTATTTTATTTAAAGTTAAATTTTATTTAATTTTAAGCTTCCTCAATTACGAAGTTGCCATTATACGCAAAGCATACAAGAGTCGTTTGATAAGTCTGGTAAAAATCAAACAATATTCTTTTTCATGAACATCTCACCTTATTTCTCGACATAATTTCCATTGATGGCTATATACTTGGTCCAGCGATGTTTCAGCTTTTTCATTCCGTCGAAAAAGTAGACTATCACTTCCTCATTTGATGAAAATGCTTTATCACCGAGCCAAATTTTCAAGTTTGGGAACAGGAAGAAGTCACTTGGGACTACGTTTAGTGAATAAGTTGGATGAGGAATCAATTAAAAGTCCAACTTATGCACTTCTGCCATTGCGTTTGCTGATGTGTGCGATGGTGCACTATCCTGGTGGAAGAGCACATTTTCTGCGTTTCAATCTCGGTCTCTTTTCAGTCAACACATGTTGCAAACGATCCAATAATGAAGTATAATAAACTTCAGATATGGTTCTGCGTTTTTCCAAGCAGTCTATGGGGATTGTTCCTTGAGAAACCCCAAAAAAAACAGTGGCCATCGCCTTACCAGCTAACAAAGTTATCCTTGACTTCTTTGGTGCACTTTCACGAGCCTTTTTCAATTGTTTTGACTGCTGTTTTCACTCAGGTGTGCAATGATAGATCCAAGTTTCATCCATGGTCACACATTTGCTCAAAAAGTCTTGCGGATTGTGATTAAACATCGCCAGACACTCCGTAGAAGTGTTCTTCCGGATGCGCTTTTGGTTGACTGCGAGCAATCGTGGCACCCATTTTGCACACAGCTTTTTCGTTGCCAATTTTTTAATGTAGGATATTGTGCACTCACTCATTTGAGACGCCTACAGCCTTATCAATCTCACGAATTTTAAATCGGCGGTCTTGCATGACCAGATCGTCGATTGTTTTCAATGGTGTCTTTTGTGGTGAACTCAATTAGGCGACCAGAACGCGATTCATCTTCGACTTGCGCAAAATACTTAGGTGTTACGCTGGACCAGAAGCTGACCTGGAAAGCTCACATCGCAGACCTGTACAACAAGATTGCTCGCAGGATGGCACTTCTATACCCTTTCTATCACATAAACTCCGCCATGTCCTTATCCAACATACTTCTCCTGTACATGCAAGTCATTCGTGCCACCCTCACCTATGGCTGCCTAGTCTGGGCCACTGCCGCTAAAACTCACACCCAATGCTTCCAAACCCTCCAAAACAGATTTCTCCGTACCACAGTCAATGCCGATTGGTACATTCCAAACACAAACATTCACCGCGAACTATCCTTTCCCCTCTTAGCTGAATATATGCTCTCCCTCTCTCAAAAATTTTTCGACTCCCTTTCCCATAATTTCAACGCCTTTATTCGTAGTCTCGGGGAATACGATATCGACTCCGGGGAAGGATACAAGCATCCCAAGCACCTTCTCCACTGAACCTAAACACATCCTCTCTCTATTCCAAATTTCTTATCATAAAAACAATAAAAAAGAAACTACAAAATAAAAATAGAAAACCTACCTAGGAAAATGCCACCGTTTATCACAGTCTTAATAGGACACCCCCCATTGAACCAGTGCAGGACCTAGTCTTGGAATGGTTTCTGTCGGAAGGCCCCTCAAGACTTGGCGGTAACCATTTCCAACGACACTTACTCTGTAGTCTGCAGTCATCTTCGGTTTTTCTACGACCACGTTTAAATTCACTGATCCAAAAGTAAACGGCCTTCGATGTTGGTACAGAGTCCCCGTGAACTTCATCCAATTCTGCTTTTGACAGCCCATCAAATGAATATGCTTAATAACAGCACGAAATTCTGTTTTTCCCATTTTCAAACTCAGCTATCACACTGACCAGTTCAGATGGCTTTCAACAATGAACTGTATATTGCAGCATATTCAAATTTTCTGTACAATCTCTTAAATAATCAAGCTTACTACCCAAAAAGTTGCAACAAATATTTTTCATCCCTTCATGACAATTTACTAGACTTATCAAACTACCCTCGTAATGAACCACTGTTTAAATATGCTTTCAAATACCTTATATTTAGATGAAACTGCCTAAAATTATATAAAAATATTTATGAAAGCAACTAAATTTATACAACGATAATAGAATATAAAAGCAACAACCGATACAAGACAGACGGACAGAGGGAGCGAGAGAGAAATCTATTTACTGTAGAGAGAAAAATTATAGAATGCAACTACAGCCTCGCTATAGCATATTTCCCTCGTTATGGCGCTCTGTGTTTATATTTGGTGATTGTTTTTCGTTTTGTTTGTGTTGTTCGCTTGGTACCTTCACTAAGTAGCGCCCTAGGGCATTGAACACATCATACAGAAAACAACCTCACCAAATAAACATGTACCATGTTATCTACCACAACATACATCAAAGCATGGTTTTCTTCAGGTTTTATTGAAATGCTTATTTTTACCTTTTTCACCACGAAAAATAAAATATGTAACATGCCAATGAAAGAGGAGAACATTTTAAGAACTACCACTATTACACACAATAGTATACAATTACTCAACACCAATATACCTGAACACAGTGCCTAATTTTTATACAAGATTAAAAAAGTAAAGGAAATTAGATTTGAAAGCGTTGTGCATAAACATGTGCCATAATTCAAGAAAGTATGACAACTATTTGTTTATGTAGATAACAATACAAGCACAGGACACCTAAACGGTTATCTATAATTTCCAGTACCGAGTTATAGACCTTGGTGCATAAGACAGACTTAAACTTATCCATTTTCTCTGAAGATAGTCATTTTAAATATTTTGGAAGGGCATTGAATATTCTGACACATTAATCTTGTTTCTGGAAACAAGTCAATCTAGCAATGGGTTTGTGCAAATCCATTCTTTTTCTAGTACGAGGCATGTTTTTTAAGTCAGTGCCGTTTTGCGATTCCGCCGCCGCAGCACTACGGTCGGTGTTCCGCGCATACGCGCTAGTTACCTACATCTCTTGTCTAGGCACTGCCGCCATTACAGTCTAATTCTTCATTGCATACGTTGGTTACTGAGTGTTTAAGATGTCTACGACAATCGTGAGTCCCGCCGATTGTGAAGTACGGGCTTTTATACGATTTCTTAGTGATAAAGGCGTAAAACCGATCGATATTCATCGTGAGATCTGTGAAGTTTACGGACGAAACATTATGATTGATGGAATGTTAAGGAAATGGGTGAGGATTTAAAGATGGCCGCACAAATGTGCATGATGAAGAACGGAGTGGGCGTCCTTCGGTCGTTACTGAAGATTTGGTGCAGAAGGTGGACGAAAAGGTGAGAGAAAACAGACGCTTTACAATTTCATCATTATGCGACTATTTTCCTCAATATTCTCGTAGTGTTTTGTATCTCATTGTGACCGAGAACTTGAAGTACCGGAAATTGTGTTCACGTTGGGTTCCGAAAATGTTGACGGATTTGCACAAAACCCAACGTTTAGGTATTGCATTGACTTTCCTTGAGCGGTACCACAATGAAGGTGAAGATTTTTAGACCAAATTGTTACTGGTGACGAAACATGGGTGGCCTACGTCACATCAGAATCGAAACAATCCATGGAATGGCGACATTCATCATCACCCACAAAAGTGAAGTTTAAGCAAACAATTTCTGCCGGAAAATCATGTGCACAGGTTTTTGGGACAGAAAAGGAGTATTGCTAGTGGAGTTTCTGCCTCGTAATCAGACAGTCAATGCAGCGTCTTATTGTGAGACATTGAACAATCTGCGCCGTGCAATCCAGAACAAAAGACGTGGCAAGTTGAGTAAGGGTATCGTTTTGCTGCATGACAATGCCCGTCCACATGTGGCTAATCGGATTAAAGATCTCATCAAATCTTTTCAATGGGGAACTCTAGATCATCCTCCATACAGCCCTGATCTGGCACCCAGCGAATACCATTTGTTCCTGCACTTGAAGAAACATCCGGGCGGTCATCGTCTTCAAGACGATAAGGAAGTCAAAACAGTTGTGATACAGTGGTTAACACGTCAGGCGGCAGAATTTATGAGAAGGGTATTCAAAAACTGGTGCCACGTTATGACAAGTGTCTCAATATTCACGGAAATTATGTATAAAAGTAGATTAAGGTACAGGCTTTCATGTAGAAATAAAATTATTGCGATATCTATGCACGTCTTTTTTTAATTCCAAGACGGTACTGACTTAAAAAACATGCTTCGTATTTATGGTATGTATATTCACATTTTGTGTAAAGTAGTCTTGTTGTTTATATGGGAACATATAAGCATAAATATATATTCACGAGGAACCGTTAAAATATTCAGTCTTTGAAAGAGATCCTTACAAGGAGGCTTAATGTAGATGGCACATATCGCTTCGGTGGCTCTCTTCTGTAATATACTCACTTACTCTCCGCCGACTGTTTAGTTGGCATCAATGCGAGTAAATCTTTCTAAACTTCTCCCAAGTAAACAAGTAAAAGAAAAGTTTCCTTTAAGGTAATGCCAGTTTCGGCAAGGTAGCTAGTTCAATTAACACGCAAGCTTATTACCATCCAAATTTGCGACGCGATGTTTTTAAAGAAAATCCCCAAACTAATCTATGTATGAAAATATTTTGAAAATTATGTTCTCCAAAACTGCTTTAAGAATTTTGATTAAAATACTACAATTTTAAGATACTGCCATAATATATGAAATATATATATTGACTTTTCTGAAAAAAAGTATTAATAAGTATATATATAATATGTGTGTGTGCGTCGCGCCTAAATTTCTGATATAATACTTGTTTTTCCATTTTTCAAATGCCTATGGTTTTTTTTTTTTTTTTTTTTTTTTTTTGCAAATAGGAAATACCTCTTTATCTCTTACCATACAAACAGATAAATAAATTCTAAGCCATTACATAGCAATCAACTTTTAAAGGAATTGAGTATCGTTTATAACCTCCTATTCTTGTTGCATATAAAAGAAAGCATGTAAAAAACTGTTTATATAAATTATCTTGATGTTCATATAACAGCAGAGAAAGTCATGCAAGACTAACACATAAGAACTTTTCTATTACGCCGTTGTGTCTATGGAGTGTTACTACGGTATTGTTATTGAACACATTTTATAATTTAGTCAATTATAAACAATTTTGATAATCTATAAAGGGTAATATTGACATACATAATACTTGCATACTGGAATGTTAGTTCATCATTACATGTTCGGTGTCATTTTTATTTCCAGTTTGGGTAAGAAAATATGAAATATTTTCTAGATTTAGAGTTGGATAATGTGATTAAATATCTTCGTGCTCAACTTAAATGCAGTTTTATCAAAACTTTCCATTTTACCTTCTCACTTCCTCTAGTACGAATAAATATGCAAAGTATTGCATTCCTCCCAAAAATTACATTTTAAGATTTTACAGAATTAAAGAAAAGTGTTTTAAGAGAAAAGTCCGTGTGTTTTAAAAATTATTTTGTTTTTAAACGACGCTAGAATCATTTTAGTGTCCCCATGTGCAGAAATTTCATCTCACAGGAGTTCCTTTACAAGTGAGTAAATTTACTGACATGGGGCTATCTGTTTTAAGTGTATTAAAAAGCCATTGGCCCTGGCCCCATTCTGAACCCGTGACCTCGGGATTAGTGGACCAGCATCTCGTCAACTGAGCCTGTGTGCAGTTTTCGAGTATAAAATAAACATGATGGCTAGCCAGACAGTCTTGCTTTGTGGTTCAGTTCGTTCAGTTTTGTCTTTTTGAGTGGGTGAAATTGAAATTGAGTTTTTATTTATGGGCGTTCCTTAACAGCTGTGTTTTCTAACACCCCTTTCTACCAGGTGGCCCAGCTGCCCCGTCTTTCAGATAGGCATATATCCCTTCGTGTGTTAGAACAAGTTGCAGAAGAAAACGGGGACCATTCCAGTTAAATGCGCGGCAGTGGCCAGAGCGGTTCTTCTCCAAAAGAAAATATGAAGTTCTCTGGATTGAACTAGCCTATGAGGTGCGCTCACACCTTGCCGAGCGTTTAAATATAATTTCCCTTTTGCGTTCTGCAACTGTTTTAATGCTCGAAGGAATATGTGCTTAGGTGAAGGATGGTGCAGTTTTGCCACTTGATATATAGGACATTAAAGATTGCTTAATTTATCTCAGGGTACTCTTTGTCAGGCTTGAGGTTCTTTTAGGTGCCGTAAATTAATTAAACATTTGTCTGTTTATTTCCCTTCTGAAGGAAGCTCTCGCTCTGCGCTGGGTTTCAACCGCGACCTTGGGATTCAGAGGAAGATGAGCGTGATGAGGTGAGTAGGACATGAATTCAAATGATGCTCAAACGTTGAATCAGTTACCATCATATGAAGACTGACGAAAACGAAAGGAAGATGATGTTTTAACATTCATAGGACTTCAAAATAGTATTTGGGGTAAACTTTGGTGGATGAAATATAATACTCATGTTAACTATTGTAAGCTGACGCTAGAGAAAATAAGGTGGTCTTTCAATTGATTGACTTCTACGATCTCCCAGTGTTATAATGTTATGACCTGTTTATCTTATCTGGCTGCTCATATCTGAGGCATTTAGTCTTCTGATTAATTTCATTCACATTATTTTTAATCTGAAAGATTAGTCCCTCAAGAGAACATTAATCGGCCACTTGAGCTTTCTACCCACAATGTAAAACAAAAAAATGCACTGGCACGGCATGAACTCAAACAAATGTGTTTGGTACTCCCTGTGATGCTCTTACCGCTAGAGTTACCACGGCAGAATCTTACGCACGGATTAAATTGCCTTAACTTATCCAGTTAACCATTACAAGATCTCAAAGATATTGTATTTGAAATGGTAGTTATGCGATTGCAAGATTTTTAACTTTTGGATTTTATAATTAATGTTATTTCGGGTTAGTATATATTTGATAATTGTAATAAACATAATCTTGAAAACATCTATCTAATTCACCCTTTTTCTTTCATTATTAGCTCTCAGATTCTTGGTTACATCGAGTCTTCTTGGATATATAGTGTAGGTTCATTGTTTCACGTCATTGTTCAGTGTGCCGGATACACGTATTTCGTTGCGCAGTTGCTTTTCTTTTCTTTCTTATAATATTTAACGACCAATTTTACTACATACGGCACCGCAGGCAGTGACACTGATGATTCATCAAATGAAGATGGAGCACTGTGGAATGAGATGGCGGGGCAAACCGGAGCACCCGGAGTAAATTCGCCCCTATGCCACTTTGTCCACCACAAATCTCACATTCGGTCCCCTGGAATTGAACTCGGGACGTTTTTGTGAGAGTCGAGTTGTCAAACCACTCGGCCACGGCGCGGACATTGCTTTTCTTTGCCATCTGTTATGCTGTTATTGAGTTTTGAGGGAATATGAAAGTATTAGCTGTTGAGTACACATGGACTCGTTGTGATGTTTCACAGATGTTCTTGCCCGCCTCGGTAGCGTGGTAATAGTGTCTGCCTCACGCTCAAGAGGTCCTGAGTTCGTATCTCGGTTAGGGTGAGTTACCTGGATAAGATTTTTCCGGAGTTTTCCCTTATCCTGAAAGATGAAGTAACTCTAAGCACCATGGACCCTAGGCTCATTTGAGCATCATTACACCCATTGAATTCATCGTCCGATATGACTTAACGTTGGAGGACGTAAATTAAAAAAAAAACAGATGTCCTTAGTTAGCTAGTCGCTTTTCTGTATCATATGCTTGTGTAACTTGGTTATTATTCGTAGTCTCCGTCTATATTTGTATTTATGTTGCCTTTACTCTATTGATGGAGCTCTGGTTTATGATATGCTATATTGAGCATGAAACTGAGGGAAACCACGGTACAATGAATTTGAAACCTCCTACCATTGGAATGCCATATCCAAGGTTTGTGTGTCTCTTTGGCTTGGGCTAGATCACTTATTTATACCAATATATTTGTATAGTGGGGGGGTCATTTTTACACTTATTTGCGTTAAGGAAGGTCTATTTTAATTAATATATATATAAATTAAACAAAGTGAGGTGGCACTGTGGTAAGGTGTGTGATTGACATTTCGGAGGCGGCTAACCTGACCGTGGATTTCCAACATCAATGGGTGACTGTTGGATTGGATAATTTTCTCCATGAATTTTGTTATCATCCTTTTTATCACTACATTATTCATTGTCATACCAGACATTGGGCAGACCATACAGTATCCAAAGCTTGCTTGCTCCTTAGCAGGCAGCTGAAACAAGACATTGGCTTGCAAATCTTTGGCGGTGTAGGACCTCCTAAAGGGAGGGTAATCCCTTGAGATCAAGAAATAAGTTAAATCTCGCTTTGTTTATTACGGTTAACCGATAGAAGTGTAAACTTCCAGGTGGGGAATACATTACTTTAGTCTTTTCATGTTCTGTCAAAGGCCTCAAACATTCACTTTGTATCGTTTTCTGATACTGTGACATGAAAAAGCTGATTATCTGTATGGGAAGTTGATAAGTTACCTTTTTACTGCTTCCTCTGCCATTTATCTAATAGCTAAATTAATTTTAGTGTGTCACCCAAGAATTCGATAAGGTCATTTTAAGGAAATAGACGTTATGATGTAAGCTCCCAGCCCCCAAATAAAATAAAAATTTTATTGCAAGGATTTACTTTAGTACTAGTTAATATATGTAAAAATGTATGTTAATATATGTTAAAACACATACATATTAATATGACATTTAAAATTCGATGTAGAGATTTCACTGAAGTCCGCAAAAAGTCTACTGATGTCAAAAGCAGTTCTCTAACATTCAACTAAAGAAGATAAAGTACATATTATACTCTATCAGAAAATTAAACATAGAGTTTTCATAGGGAATACATGTTTAGAAGTCCAATAAAAACAATTAATGGAAAGATAGAGTCAGACTGAAAATTTCAATACCATATCCGGAATATGAACCAAGGATCTTCCTTTCTGCGTCCGGCTGCTCTTGACTATTGAGGTATCATCGCCAACATGCCAGTATAACATTAAATTCTCCAGCTGACTCGTTTTTCCCCCGGTAAACTGCTATGAGTTCTCATAAATACACGAGACAACTGCCTTAATGGCGACTTGCTGTACTTTAAGTACTTTATGGTATAAAGTACTTTGTAGTTAAAACACTATTAGATCAATTAACTAATTTAATTAATTAATTAATTAATTAATTAATTAATTAATTAATTAATTAATTAATTAATTAATTAATTAATTAATTAAAATTTTCAGGCTGATTCTACGTTTCCATATTTGGCCTACACACAGCTAGTGTGAAAGAACAATTCATTTTCACAAAAATTAATATTTTTTTTAGCAGTCAGCTATAGAATGTTTAAGAATACTATATACCAACAAATGTATTATAAAGTATTGCAGTAAACACAGTTTTGAGGTTTCTAATTCCAAGAGAAGGTATTTTTGATTTCTCTTTCACATCTCCTGAATACTTTTCAGAAATTTAAACGTTTTTGAGTTCCATTAAAAACCCAGAAATTATTTTTTGAAAAATATGTATATGGTATTTTTCTCTGTGTATGCACTTTATAACTCAAAAAACAAAGTTTTGGATAAATAATAAATTTCATATTTCAGTCAAGCATTCTTCATATGTGCCAGATGAAGATTTCTAAAGAAAATTGTGCCCTGACAAACTAATTTTACACACGGACAAGATTGGTTGTTTTTCATTTTTCTCAAGAATTGATCTGTCACTTATGATTAAAGTATAATTAATGAGATATTGAGGTGAAATATTAAATGAATGTAATTTGACAGATGTTCTTGGATAGTGTTTTGTTTTATTTTTTGCATCATTAGAGCCCCTTACCGCGAGTAAATTTGTATGGTGCTTCTGAAGCCAATTAGAAATCAATTTATATTGTGACTTTGTGGGTTCGTGAAATTAAAAGTCCAATTGCACAACTCAAAAATGTTCTTTATTTCCACCGAATTACAGTCGGAACACTTGCCGATTACACAGAATTACGTAATGCACACAATTGCAATTCATCAGTTCGTCTGTCACAGGTCCACTGCGCGCTCACAGTTACGTACAACTCCTCTGATGCACGTTCACAGTCTTCCGGTCCGTTAACTCACTCGGCGCTCCTCACGGCTGCTCGCCAAGAACTGAACTGACTCGCCATCTGCAGCCCCTTTTTATAGGAATATCGCTGTTTCTGGAAGTCTCGCGTTTCAGTGAATTACCGCGGAGGTTCCAGACGGCAGGGGGAGGGGAAAGTGACGGCCAGTGATTTTTTCCAACCAACCCTTCATTAGCGCTATAAGACAAATGGGTAGGCGTGTTCGAATGATTCCCGTCTGGCCCTACTGCCGGCCGGTTCTATCGGGAGTTCCGACTTTCGGGTGACAATGTACAACAGGGTGTCGTAAAGTCTTAATTATCACCCGGTAGTTTTTATGCTAATGATGAAAATTTTTCAATGTCATCATGACTCGGGACATAATGCTGCTAGTTTCAGTGATTTGAGTCATTTTGCTCTTTTAACAGTGAGTGCCAGAACTTACTGAGGTGTAAGATGGAGAAAATTGAGGCTAGTAGTGTGATAGTTCCTGCATTTGGAGGGCAAAACTTCCCGGGAAATCCACGATGAGATGTCGGCTGTTTATGGAAATGATTGCCCATCATATGACACTATTGTGAGGTGGGAAAGGAATTTTCAAACTGGTCACATGTCCCTGACAGATGAGCCAAGATCTGGTAGACCGTTAATGACAGACGATGCTGTCACAGTGAAGAAAGTGGAGTGTTTATTACTGGAAGACAGACGAGCAACCATCCAAATGATCATGAATGAGACTCATCTGTTATGGTAGTGTGTGGAAAATTATTCATGACGAACTGCACATGTCCAAGGTGTCTGCACCATGGGTTCCACGTTTGCTAACCCCTTTCCAAAAGCAAACACGGCAGATGTTGATGCTGTTGGAACAGGATGAAGATGATTTTTTATCGTCTGGTAACCATGGATGAATCCTGGATCTATCAGTTGCAGTAACAAATATGTGACGAGCAAAGAGTTCCACGTTGGGGCGACAGTTTGATGAAAATGTAAATAATGGTGAGGTTTATCTTAGGGTATGCGTGGATATGTATGAGAAGGATAGTTTTAATGACACTGGAATGCCCGTTTCAAACTGTTTTAATGACTGCTTCTTTTTATCAGAACATCGAACTTGAAGTTGCCGACCAAGGGTTCCCAATATATCACTGTTCAGAGAGACTGGAGCTGGAATGTTTATTACTCGATAAACTTAATTCGTTCTTCACGTACATAGGAACCGACAAATATCTTCTCTCATCACGTCTAGTCTGCCTGGCGCAAGACAGAATAAGAGGACTGCCGTAATCGGCTCCACGCCTCGGACTGAATGTCCTCACAGCTGCGCGTGAGTGTGTAACTTTCACTTTCTCGAAGCCCTTTATACACACAAAGATTTCCTTTGTGACTATTTTGTCAGGCCATTATTAAGGGCCCGAAGAATGCCTTCTTCAACAAAGTCAAGTGCTATCCCATAGAATTCTGTTTTTCCCGTGTCTTTTGTTACACGACTCAACCAACTGCATTTGTTCGTGTCGTAACAAACATACAAGACTCCTTTGAAGTCCATTACGATTCTTTATATATTGTACCCCTTAATTTCGGTATCACAGTATGATCAAGAGACAAAACCCATGAGCATGGAATGGAAACATATCGATTCCCTCTTCCCAAAAAGACAAAGGTGCATAAGACAGCCAGAAAGGTCATGCTTTCAGTTTTCTGGGACTGTTGTGGACTCATCCTTAAAGATTATCTTGCCAAGGGTCAAACTATCACTGGCAGATACTACTGCAATCTTCTGGGAAAGTTACGAGCAGCTCTGATTAAGAATCGACGCGGTGTGCATTGGTCTCCAAAGTTGTTCGTCTTCTGGCTGCCAATGCACCAGCTCATTCATCTCAAGTTGCAGTTGACAAAACAAGGGAATGTGGCTTTGAGACCTTACAGCATCCGCCTTATTCGCCTCATCTCGCACCAACTGGTTTTCTTGTTCCCAGAAATGAAGAATCTGTTTCGTGGTCGCCGATTTGACAACACAAATGACGTCATTAATGAAGTGGAAGAGTGGTTTAAAGCAAATTCTGCAGACTTCTACAATAAATGTATTTTGAAGGTCAAAAAACGCTGTAAAAATGTGTAAATCTGGATGGTGAGAGATGAACTAACAGGCACATATCAACACAAACTCTCTATCAACACATTTCTTAAAGGGTGATAATTAAAACTTTACGAAACCCCCTGGTGCTTTAAAAGTTATGGACACTATTTTATGTTTTTTGTTCACCTGTGTATAAAGTTTAAAGAAAATGTAGACTCTCATCTGTAAATGTTTTTGTTTTTATAAATTTGATGGTTTCCCAGTTACAGAAAATCATACAACATTCATTCCAAATGTTAACTTAAATTCTAAGTCTAATATTTATCCAGATTTTGTTTTTGTGGAACATGATTTCTCTTCGTCTCTCGCCTACACTCTAACTCATATGAGTCTATTTATAAAAAGATTCAAGGTCCTTAAAACATATAGTTTCATCGATTTAATGGAAAGCAAACTATTCCCTAACTACCATATGCAAGTACTAGGGAAAGTAAAAGCATTGTGTTCCCAGAATTTGTTTTAAATGGCAGCAGCTATTTAGCTATTTAAATATAACAAAATTCCAAAACTGATGTTTTTATATTTAAAGAGCATTCATAATAATTAAGAGAAGAATAAAGGCGTTCTAAACTATTGAATCTACTAAACCTATGACTCACTATCTCATAAACTGTATGATGGTACCACACTAAAGTTTTCAACATGATGTATGTGTGCTTTTTAAGATTACTCATCATATTTATATTGTTTGTTAAGGAAGATAGGGTATTTTCTTAATTATACCTTAACTATATTATTTCCGCCTCGTTAGCGTAGATGGTAGCATGTCTGTCTCACGTTCAAGAGGTACCGAGTTCGAATCTCGGACAGGGTGAGTTATCTGGATAAGGTTTTTACGGGGTTTTCCATTATCCTTCAAGACGAATGTCGGGTAACTCTAAGCTCCATGGACCCTGGAATCATTTGAGTATCATTTCATCCAATTCATTCACCGTCCGATATGACTTAATGTTGCAGCACGTAAATTACAAAAAAAGAAAAAAAACTATATTAATTAAATTTTATCCATTACTATTAAAAAGACATAACCAACCGGCATAATAACACCACTACTTAGATATTGTTTTTACCATCCTAAAGTTTAATCCACTTATCTTCAATAATTTCTGAAAAAAAAAACGGATTATTTATATCAGAGAATATCAAAACAAAAATGGAGAAAAAAGCCCTGAATATATTTGCAACGAAAGTACCCACGTGGCTTTAGAATATAGAAGCTGCCATATTAAACATTATTATCAAATTGCAGCAAAACCTTCCCCTAAAAGATGAGTTTAAGTTTAGAAATCTATTCCAAACATGTAAAAGTTATGTTATTTATTTGTGAAATAATGCAGAAACCACAATACAAACTGACAGACTACTACTTTTAAAACTATACTTCAAGCACATATAAGCATTGTACTCTATGATAAAAGAAATTTGTATAAAATAACAAAACTGTATAAATAAGCTAAAAATTCTATTTCTTTGGCAAGTTTTAACAATTTGCTCTCGTAGGCTATCAACATAAGTTGATACAGGTAAGGCACAAAAGAACGACGGTCAGAAAAGATTCAGTTCATTTTGGCTCTCCTAATATGATAATTGGGTCGCTGAAGATGTTTTACATATTTCTGGGAAGAAACCGTTGTGCAAACAATATAAATATTGGGTTGTTAAGAAAGTTTCTTACGTTACGAATTAAAGATACACATTTTATGGATAATACTTGGCTTCTTGGCTTGGTTTCTGCTTTATTGTAGGTATTAGTTTGTACAATCTCCAGGTCAGGGCTGGTGTACCTTAATTTCTGGTTTGTACAGTTTTATTTTATTTTAAAATTTATGTAACTATTTGATTATAATTTTATTTTTATTAGACATAGGTATTGTTAAACTAATGTATAACAACAAATATTGCTTGTTGATCTTCATTCGAAAAGCTAAGATCTTGTGATGTGACGTATTTATGAAGAAAAACAGTCCAAGTGTCATCTCTATAGTGAATAACTGTTTGAAAGATACAGTACAATACAATGCCTGCATGATGTTATCCTTTTAAGAAAATTTAATTCAGGAGAAGTTTGAAAAAAGGAACTACGGTGATAAGGTGATAATTAAAACTTTCGACACCTCCTCCTATTAATATACATATATAATGTGGTTGTATATTAATATAGTTGTATATTAAATATTGCATAACAAATTTACATGAATTTGTCATAAATAGAGAAAATAATATCAAAAGTTTCCTCTCCATATACTTGTTTTATATTTTTCACATTCTTATTTAGAGAAAAACTTTATAGAGTTGCGTTCAATTGTTTTTCGTATGGAATATTATATTTAATCGGGTTACTATCGAAAATTTTAAGTATAGAAAAATGTTTACGCATATTATGTGTTGTCTTTGCAAATGAAAACAGGAATATTTTAGTGAAATCTTGTCTTATTCTGTATTTTGTAAGAGCAAAGGTTAACACGATACCATTATGATTTTTTCGTAAATAAAATACTTAACTACGTTTGTTTTTATTTTACATCGTAACCCGGTTAACCTTTAATACTTCATGCGCTTTAATAATAAACTATTTTCTGAGAAACCCATTAAACTATCTCTCATTTCGTGATGAACGTTATTATTAGTTTTGTTTATTTTTGCTCATACTGCATAGCCACACACTGACCGCTTTCGCTTATCCTTTTAATAGGTCAGCGGGTCAGGGTAAATAATGGAAACGCCATCGTTTGTCTCCTCCAAGATCATCGATTAGTGAATCTGTGGCCTATTAACTCTAGCATGTCGTGATTCAATGCCAGCATTACAAATTAGCTGCAGAAATATGTAAATAAAAGGAGAACGGAAAGTTTAGAAAGAACTTCAAGAAACATGCAACAGGTTTACTCCTGAAGCTAAAACAAATGTCATTATGAAGTAAAAAGCACGTCACTCTGCGCTGCACGATTCACTTCCATACAATTACTGTTATAAATTATTTGTAATGTACTTAGAGTTTTCTCTGTGATAACTTTGACATATGGATAGGTGATTGTCTAACTTTGATGATTGTAAAAGTGAAATAAAACTTAGAATTGTGTGACATACTAAAGGATATGTTAAATATAGCTAACATATTTCATGAATAATATATTTTGGCTCTACATCATACAAAATCTAACGGATTTTTTATTGCTTAGGATGAAATTTATTTATCCATGTGTCTTGTTTGTTAGGTGGCTGTATTTTCCTTCTTTTATAATTCCCACCATTTAAATTACGTATAAATGTTTTTCACACGAAGCTATCTTTAAGTGTTTTCACAGTGGTTTAGAATAAGTGAAAAATAAATAATCTCATAAAAAAATATTCACAAAAATTATAGAACAAAACCCACCAACAAAATTTGGTAGAACTAAACAAAGACCTCTTGTCCCCAAAATATTAGTCCAATTTTTCGATTCCTAACTCTTTTTTTTAAAAACATTGGTCTTCTACAGTGCTTATTTTGTTTCAATGAACAGAAAAAGGAACATTTTTATTATGTAAATAAGAGAAGAAGAGGGGGCAATATGTTAGATGAAATTAATGTGTTATTTTAATTAGGGATAATGGGTTCTTACAAATCCGGGATCACAAATTATTATCACTAACATGTTGGAAAACGAATACAATCTATACTTACTTTTTCTGACACAAAGTAATAATAGATAGAGAAATTATTGTATTCCACCCTAAAATTGTCTATTCAAAGAGGTTCCTGAATGTACGTTTGTACATAACTTCATTACCAAAGAATCTTATGTGTTGCATTCGAATGACTTTCCCTACTTACACTCCTGAGTGATTATACTATATAATTCTTATTAAACCAAATAAATTTTCAGTTCAAATTTACACATTTCGATTTTCAAATTCAGATTGTTAAAGAGCTTATGACAACGAGACGTCTTTGAAATCATTGCTGTTTGTATGGCCTTCGAAGGAGAGAAATTTCTACCTCCCAGTTGAGAAAAGCATAGTTATTTGGAAATTCAATCAAATAACGAGGAATATGTAGTAAAATAAGAGTCAGTTGGAGAACTTGATGTCATGTTGCCACGATGGCCATTGCAGTTCAATGGTTTAGAGCGGCTGGACGGAGACCAGAAGATCTGTGGTTCAAATCCCGGCTATGGCATTGAATTTTTCAGTCTGGCTGGCTGTACCCTTTCATAGTGCGTCCTACACACGGCTAGTGTGAAAGAACATTTAATTTCCATTAATTGTACCTAATAGTGGTCCGAACTATAAAGCCCGGGTCTTAAAGTACTTACAGCATAGTAAGTTGCCATTAAGGTAACTGTCTCATGTGTTTATGAGAACTGCTAGTGGTTTACCGAAAAAGAACGAGTCAGTTAGAGAATTTAATGTCATGTTGGCACGTTGGCCATAGTAACTTAATGGTTTAGAGCGGCTGGACGGAGACCAGAAGATCCGTGGTTCAAACCCTGGCTATGGCATTTAATTTTTCAGTCTGGCTCCACCCTTACATAATATGCAGTAAATTATTAACTCCACAAGAAGATTTTGTGTTATAAATTGTATGCTTTGACAATATCTAAATTCCTACAACTCTGTTCATACCTTTTATCAACTATACACATGTCATCAGAATGAAAAGTTCTTCGGATGCTATTCCTAAAATATTAAATGTATATGTTTCACTTATGATAATATAATATACATATTGAATTTTCTTCAAACCATTAGAAACTTTTTGACAGAATTAAACGTCTCTAAAGATTTTTCGTATAATTGGTTAGTTGAGTATGTTAATTTCTTGAAAATCATCACACATTTTAGAGATAGTTAAGTTAAATGCCAATTTTGTTATATAAATAACTGTTTGGTTTTGAATTATGCTGTTGACAGTCATACGTTCGAAAGGCCCTCTGCTTAAAATAATTTTTTTTTTTTTTTTTGGATTTGTATATCTTAATACGCGTAACTGCGGTTAAATCTCAGCTTTTAATTTTTGAGTGGAATCCAATGCTTCCTTTACTTTATATAGATAAGCAATTTAGAAAGAATAAAGTGAAAGGTTCATGAATACTGAAGCTCCGCATCTTTCAAGGCATGGAGATTTTGGAGAAGAAAAAGCTCTCCCTATTCTACTGTTTATGCGGGGAAAAGTTCATTACTTTCTATTATTTCGAAAATGGATCCACAATTGTTATTAAAATTATTTTCATGATGAATAAATGTAATATCTTATATTTTTTCTGTGAGTATACCTTAAAATTAATTTCATTATAGTCGTATACCTAATGTATTATAGCTACCAAACCATGCTATAGGAAAAACATGAAGCCAATTTAAACATGATTTTCTATAAATAACTTCATTCCCCATATAATATATATTAATTTCTAAATAGCGACTTTGTTATCCATACCATGTTGCTAAATTTGAGATTATTTCTAGCGAAAAAAATTCTGGAGTAACAAAATATGAATAAAACTTGATTGTTTATAAATATTGTGGTAATTTGAATCAGGAGTTTAGCCATGGCGTTGTGGTTGAAACAAGTGAACCTTAGATAGCGTTCCATTGATTAATCCTCTTGCTTTGACGTTTGAAATCCTGCTTTAAAAATAACTTCTTTGTTGTAATTTACGTCATCCAATGTTAAATTATATCGCACGATAAATGGAATGGGTGAAGTGATGCTCAAAGAAGCCCAGGGTCCATAAAGCTTAGAGTTACCCGACATTCGTCTTTCAGAATAAGGGAAATCCCCGGAAGAAACCTTATCTAGGTAACTCACCCTGACCAAGATTCGAACTCGGGACCTCTTGAACGTGAAGCAGACACGCTACCATCCACGCTAACGAGGCGGGCAAAAATAAAATGAATCCTTCCTTTTCCGGGACAATAAACATTACGCAGCATCAGTAATACATCACATAAAGCATGAAGCAGAACTATTATGACTATACTTTTAACAAGTACACCGGTTAAGTCTGTACACCTGTAAACCAATGTAATAATGACCATAAAAGAAATCACACGATGTAATATTGTAGCAACATCAGCACTGCAGATAGTAAATTGGAACTGCCGGTGTTACTGTTATTTGCATGTTTCCATAACACGTAGCATTTCACCTAACTAAATTATAGAACGTTCAAGGACAAAGGCATTCTCCTGAGTCAACAATATTATTTTTTTGTTGTACGTCGGTTTGTCAGTCACAAAAAAGTGATTTGAAATTTTCTTACATCTAGAGGAAAAAAGCAAAGGCGTTAAGCGTGAAAAAATAAAAAGTTTTGGGGTTAATTTATTAAATATAGGAAAGAATTCGAAGCTCAAAATAATGACCAAAATTATCCAATAGTGTAAAGTAAAATAAAATTGTTTATCTATGAAGTGAGTTCAAGATATGTAAAATAAAGCATAAGAGACACTTATCTGTAATCTTATTAGAGAAGCAGCGGATACTTACGCCAGGATCGTGATCTGCGATATGCCTTATCCAGATCTTTGCTCACGCGATGAATGTGATGCAACAACATTCAGAAACAAAACACTAAATCATATTATGCATGTTTCTTGTCTTTATAAAATTTCGCTACGTCTGACACCAGTAACTTTTCCCACATCTCGCACTAAACATTTCGCCTGCTTTCCCTTCGTTAGGCAACTTCTCCTGCACGCCGCTATTGCAGGTTAGCCAGTGGAGATATTTGCAGGTGCTAATGCAAAAGTGCTTCCGATTCGCATGTCACCGTTTACAGAGTTGTTGATATCGCCCGGAGTTACCGCTATGTGTTTCTCGTTTGTTTATCTTCGTCATGGTAACACGATAATCGATATGTACGTAAGTGTGCATGTAGAGATAAATGTTGTGTGGGCATTCGCCATAAAAATGAGAGGTCGGTGCGATAACAAAGCACGCGTGTTTTCATTTATACATAATTAATTCAGAAGAAAGCACAAAACACCATACGTGATATAGTGGAATATTATCATTGGTTGCTGCATAGACACAAAGGCCAAGAGGGCGTGTCCTTTGGGATCGTATTGAGCTCATTGTCCCTTAATTTATGGTCTTTTATTATTTCGCTTTTATTTTGTTAAACATAAAAATGTCAAGGACTTTGTAGTTCATATTAGACATAAATGCAAAGAGTACAAAAGGTATTTTCCTTATCTGTGGCATGCGAATAATCTCCTACATTGGATACTTTTGTTATATAATCATTCACAGCGTTCCTGAAATGTTTGACTTATTTATGGTTAAAGCAACAGACAGAAGAAAATGTAAATAATGCTGCATTAACTTTTTTGTTACAATGTAGTTGCATTAGTGCATATCTAGCGCTCTGTTGCAATAACATTTTAAATATGCCTATTTATTAAATTTATTTTAGAAATTTACGCAGTTCTTGCTAACCCTCTTCTTTTTTAAAAAAAGAAATCATTTCATGGGATTTGACTTGTAGTTTTGCATGAAGGTGACGTCGCCTTCTTGTAATTTCTGTTATTATTGAACTTTTAATGAAATATAGACGTTGATATTGTAGGTTTATTGTCTATTGATGGTATACGTGAAAAATAGCTTTAAATACGTAGTCGACTTCCTTTGCAATGTAAATTTATTCGGAAACTTATGTAAACGTGCAATCCTGAATTGTGGTGTCCATTACCTAATTCGGTATTTACCCAGAAACTGAGTACAATTATAGATAAAGCTCATTGACTGGAATTTCAACTCACTGCCTCATGAATTTGAGCCAGCGACGCTATCGCTTGAGTCACTTCACTAGGTTTATTTTCCTTGACTCACAAGCAATAACAAATTCAGATGTTTCAACCATAGTACTTAGAATGCATCTCAAGTATGCGTTTACAGGTTTATTATTGTTCCTACAAGAGTGTGGAGACATGCCACTTAGTATTCGTTTTCTGAAAATCATTCCTTTTCAGCATCTATTTAACTTTCGTCATTGGAAACGTGATCTCCCAACTATTCGTCGGTCTCTCTTACTTCACAAGGCGAGTTAATAAATATAATAGTGGTAATTCACTACATAATCAACATGAACTTAACAACATTGGCTTTTTAAAGGATCCACATAGATATATACATATAGAAAGGGGAAAGGAGGATTTTAACTCTGTGGCCTCTTACAGCTCCTTGACTACCGTTGGTAGGTTTGATCCACGTGGCCAGCTTTATTATTCCATTGCTATTTTCGCAGATTTCCTCGGGTTGCTAGGCGATGCTGATTTCTTTCTTTCATCATTCACCTCGTTTTACCGAGCGGGATGTCTCAGACGTTTCGTCTATGGTCCGCGCTTGGGAGGTCCGGGTTCGATTCCTGGAAGTAACCTACCTGACCCATGTTCCTTTTCCCCCCGACTCGCCATGCGAATGCTCGGCAGGTTAATTAAATCCTCCGAATTTCATTCCTCCATTTAATCTTCATTATCATCTCTCATTATCTTAGATCTGGTGGTCTCTTTCAGGGTAGAAGTGTCGGCGGGAGTCTCGGTGGTGCATGGATGATATACTCGTGATAAAACTTCCTCCGGTAGGATGGTATCCGAACCAGCGTGGTGGACGGTTTCAGAACTACGGTGGGTGGAATGCTGGTTGTACTGGCCTGCCAGGGAGTTTCCAACTGTCAAAAGTGTAGGGACCCTGCCCTCTGTACTGTGGTGGCTCCTTGGGACGGCCACCCTCTCTCTCCTCTCGCCACATCTTTGCTCCCGGGAGTATTCACTTGGGGCATTAGTATAACAGACAAACTTGGATCTCCTTGACGAACCCCCTCCGTAGAGTAAACCAGTACAATCCAGTTACCTAATTTTTCTAATTTCACCACGCGTTTCACCCTCATGGTTCCTTCGGGGTTGAAATTTAGTTTTTACTTTGTATTAAATAATGCATCTATGCGAACATCATAGCTGAGAAACGAATATTTGATTAAATACAGAACTTAGTATTTAAATTCGTCATGCTCCAAGAATACACAACTAAGATTTAAAAAAAAAAAAAATACATTCCTCATCCCAAACTATCCTTTTCTTGAAAAATTTTCGAAATTTTGGTTTTATCAAAAATGACCGTAGGGATTTTAATTAAATTAACATATATTTAAGATACATGCATGACAAATAAAACGTATTACTTGAATTTCCTGGAAATAGCACAATCTGAATGACTTCTGTGTAACTGGTAAACCATAACACATTAACAAACTCGTACCACATAAAACATTTAGATGTCGTTATAACACAACATTAACGTGATTTTATGGAGTTAACCATTTTAAAGATATTCCTAGTTAATTTTAAAACCATCATTTATAGGCAAGGTCTTAAGATATTTGATTGTTATCGCCCGAAATCTGCCGTAATCTTCTATTCCCTTTGTATTTCTAAGGAAATATGTTTTAAAATAAATTCTGCAAATATCCTTATCGTTTTACATGTAAATTAATGAACACCTTTATATAAAAACAGTCTGTATAAAAGTAAATATAGAAAGTTATGTAAGTGCAACACTTCATATTTTTAGTTTACAATTTTGTTCATTAAAATCCTTAAACTTAAAAATACGTGGTTTGCGTGATTTGTAGAAAGTTGTTAGAGAAACTAAAGAATAATGTTTGTCACATTTGCCAATTAAAATCATGACGTACTATACACATAAGATTCTGCACGCGAGGTATTAAGTCCTTCACGTTTTGATTTATACCGACAACGACGTCCAAGCTCACGAAACAGTTACATAATTAATAAAGCACAGAACTGCAGTCTCACTCTGCACCATGAATAAAAGGGTAACTTGTTCATGCGAAATGTTAACTCATATAGCTTAAAGCACCAGGTCAGAAATAAACCAAATATTGCTGATTTTAGTCATGTCTCTCCAGAATAACGATAGCTTTCGTAGGTCGCAGCTGCTACGGGTTTGAGACATGCAAGTTTCATTCATCTTTGAATTAATTACCAGCAGTGCCCGCAACTACAAGGAGTATTGTTCTCTTCTTTTTCACATTTTTTATCCCCTCCCTTAATCTGCGTCTTTCCGTACCACGTCCACCTCTCTCACTCTCGCTCTTTACCTTTCATCGACATACTGTCTTCTTTCTGTGCAATCTACGTACCACCATGTTTTGAAAACCGGCAATAGAACTACTTTAATACGTTAATACACATTGAAATATGTACAAGTAAAAGAGTAATGGAACTAAATTTGCTAATTTTTATAGCTTCTAAACGATGATATCTTCGAAATTTTATATGAAAGGTGTGAGACACACACACACACACACACACACATACACACACACATACACACACACACACACACACACACACACACACACACACACACACGGGCAAGCGTTTTATAAAACATTATTTTTGGTTTCAGGAATCGTGTTATTTTTCGCATAGATGTTTAAAGTTAGCTTGCTTCACTAAAACAAAGGAACTTCAATCACTATAAAAACAGTATTTTGAACCTTTCCATAAACTAATTTAGTCATCATAATCATCATTATCATCATCATGGTATAAGCCTTGTGGCCCGTTCCGACTTCAAGGAAATTGATCGGACCATCTCATTCGTGGCCCGCCAACATTTCTTCTACCTACAGGTTTATACGTGTATACTATTTGTGGTGTACGGTCTTCGGTCATTCTCTGTACATGATCTTGTCATTTTTGCCTGTATGCAATTATTGTTTCATCTAGACTCTGAATTTCCAATTCTCTTCTAATATCCTCGTTTCTTTTCTTGTCTATGAGTCTATAACCTGCCACCTGTCTCAGAAATTTCATCTCAGCAGCCTCCCTTTCTTTTGTTGTGAGATAGTCAAGACCCAGTTTTTACACCCATAAAGCAGGGTTGGGATCGCCATTATTTTATACAGTTTTAACAAAGTTTGACGATTACAATTTTTAAAAGTTCTTTTTATTGTGACACATATTGTTTGGAATTTGTTTGTTTTGTTTTGTATATCTCTATTACTGGTATATGACACAATATAGCCAAGATAATTAAAATAACTGTGTTGTTGGATGGGTTTATCATTTATGCAAATTTTTGTTCTCAAATGGTTCGTTCCTGTGAAAGCCATTACTTGCTTTTTCATATGAAATTTAAAGATTATATTCTCTTGTAATATTATTTAATTCATCTATGGCTCTTTGTAAGTTATCTTCCGTCTCCGCAATTAAAATCTGGTCATCAGCAAGCAGCAATGTGTCAACATTTCTCCCCTTTATTTTAAAATGTGTTGTGAGCATAGTTTGCCATCGTACAACTGCGTCATTAATATATATTAAATAGGGTAGTTGACAATGGACACCCCTGTCTTAGTCCTAAATTAATCTCTACTACGTTATCTTTTTCTATGGGTTTCTCCAATTTAAATTTTGTATTTATATACATACTTTGTACTGTTTCTACTAAATGTTGAGGAAATGCATTTTTAATCATTATTTCCAATAGCAGATTTCTTTTTTACTTTATCAAAAGCTTTTACATAGTCTATAAACGCTATTAGAGTTGGTAGATTATATTCTCGTCGTTTCTCCATAATCTGTGTTTTTTCATTTATTTCCTTGAAGAGATTGAGTAGAGTTAATTGTCCTCTGGACACGGTACCAACGTGAAGCAGAGTAAGGCTGTTGCTGGGGTTGCAAGCTCATAGACTAACAGTCACGTCTATCATATGTACCATCCCCAAATGAAGGGCTGCCTCTTCCGCCGCCATGAATGTTGCCGTTGAGGTCTTCACCCAGTTACCCGGGCATGGGACCTCCATATTTATATCCCCTGGAGATAGGGTGTCCCAGTATTTAAGCCCCCAGGAACTGGGCTCCTTGTTGGTCCACGGGCCCTTCTTACCCTATTAATTTAGTAATGTAATTAATTTCCTTTATTACGGAGGGGATTCCGCACTGCGAACAGTCGTGATCTATTATACTGTCACCCAATTAGCGGTAGGCATGAGGCCCACAGCTGTGAGGAAACCAAAGGCAGCTGAGCCACGCCTCCCATTAGTCTCTATCACTAACTGAGGGAGAAGATTAGGGGAAATGTCACTTGCGCGGGCGGCCCCTTCCCCCTTTCCCACGGCCATCTGGAACTTTCGGGTGGGAACTAGAGAAGTCGGGAAGAGACGGCGATATTCCTATAAAAAGGGGGTTGCAGACAGACAGAGTCAGTCAGTTCTTGGTGTAAGAATGCAGTGCTAGTGTACAACGAGAAGATTGTGCAACGTAACTGTGTATGTGCATCGGAGTTTACGTAATCGCGAGGACAAGTGAAATTGTAACGGACGAACTGGTGAATTGTAATTGTGTGCAGCACGTAATTCTGTGTAATTGGCAAGAGTTTAACTGTAAGTCGGTGGAAATAAAGAACATTTTTGAGTGGTGAAATTGGACTTTTCATTTCACGAACCCACAAAGTCACAATACCATGTCCGCACGTGGGGCATGTCCGAGGAGGAAGGATAAGGCGAGAGGAGTCATAGGCGGCCGTCTCAAGGAATAAAGACAGTGCAGAGGGCAGGGTCCCTACATAATTTAGTTTTAGTAATCTTCATATACTTTCAGTGCAGGGGTAGTAAATTTTTATGATTATGGAGACAATAAATGATGATTGTTTCTTTAGATTATAATTTGTATTATCCACCTGCTAAACAAATTATCACACAATCAAATGAATTATATTTGCCTCTGGAAACAAAACCAGTGCATTATAGGTGACAGTGAGTTACACGAAAGATGTAACACGATATAATGAGTCTCATGAAGTTCTGTGATCAACTAACAGTGAACTTCTTCCGGGAATATTGGACCATGCCCAAATAATCTGCGATAAGTGTAATAATAATAATGATGATGATAATAATAATAATAATAATAATAGTAATAATAATAATAATAATAATAATAATAATAATAATAATAATAATAATAATAATAATAATAATAATAATAATAATAATAATAATAATAATAATAATAATAATAATAATAATAATAATAATAATAATAATAATAATAATAATAATAATAATAATAATAATAATAATAATAATAATAATGAGAATAATAATAATGAGAATAATAATAATGAGAATAATAATAATGAGAATAATAATAATAATGAGAATAATAATAATAATGAGAATAATAATAATAATGAGAATAATAATAATAATGAGAATAATAATAATAATGAGAATAATAATAATAATGAGAATAATAATAATAATAATGAGAATAATAATAATAATAATGAGAATAATAATAATAATAATGAGAATAATAATAATAATAATGAGAATAATAATAATAATAATGAGAATAATAATGAGAATAATAATGAGAATAATAATGAGAATAATAATGAGAATAATAATGAGAATAATAATGAGAATAATAATGAGAATAATAATGAGAATAATAATGAGAATAATAATGAGAATAATAATAATAATAATGAGAATAATAATAATAATGAGAATAATAATAATAATGAGAATAAGAATAAGAAGCAGAAGGTGGAGGGAGGTGGAGGAAGGAGGAGGAAGGAGGAGAAGGTGGAGAAGGAGGCGGAGAAGAAGAAGGAGAAGGAGAGGGAGGAGGGAGGAGAAGGAAGAGATGATACAAATATTGTGATTGCAAATAAAATCTCTGGTGGCTGACTGCTGGTTTTCTTTCTGTATCAGATGACTTACCTGTTTTTTTCCTCTGAAAAACATTCCTATTGGAATAAAGCTTTTTTGTTTGGTGCAATGTTATTGACTTAACGAACAGGAAGTGCCACTTTACTTGATACACTACATGTGACGCATTAATATTTCAATATGTTTCAAAGAAGTGTTTTGTTTGAAAATCAGCCATTGTGTTCTAAAATTAAATATTCGTTTTCTGCTTCCTTACTAAAAGTAACTTACCTGGTTCTTTCCCTGGACTCTTCAAATGTTTTTGTACTGTAGAAAAAATAACTTTTTCACGTGTCTCCTTTAAAACAAAAGAGTGGCTACAGGAATAGAAGATTGAATGTTTCCATTATGAAGCAAAACACCTTTAAAGCTTTTTGAGATGAATCTGTGTAGAATTCCCTTTGGAATTATTAATTTTAAGGGAAACACACATTTTTAGCATCCCCCAGGGGGAATATAGTAAGTAAATTTTTATAAATATAAGCATATGCAAATATAAAATATAAACATAATAATACTTATATTATTTAACATCTAGAAAATTTAAAATTACGTCGCGTGTCCGTTAAATAAGGTGCTGGAGCCGTGAGGAACACTATTACGTGAGATCCAGTAACATTGACGTGTAGCTTGGTTTCACCCCTTCAAATCCCCACCACAGCGAACCCGTTGCAACCACTAGTCTTGGCTGGGCAGTCGTTTGCGATGGAGCTTCCTATCACTTCCGGCGCCAAGTGCGAGCTGCGTGCAGTGATCCGTTTTTTTTTTTTGAGTGCCAAGGGCACTACCCCCCACTGAAATTCATCGTCAGTTATGCGAAGTCTATGGGCCATAGTGTATGGACGTCAAAAACGTGCGAAAGTGGGCCAGAGAGTTCAAAGACGAACGTACAGACGTCCATGAAGAACAGCGTTCTGGTCGGCCTTCGGTTTCAGCCGAAACAATTGTAAAAGTGGAGCAAGATCGGCGTGTGACAGTTCGCGAGCTGTGCGAGCTTATCCCTGAAGTCAGTAAGACTACGATTGACAAGAATTTGACCGAACATTTGCATTATCGCAAGGTGTGTGCGAGGCGGGTCCCTAAAATGCTCACAGAAGGCCATAAACGGCTGATCTCCTGGCCCAGTTAGAATGGAACATCCTGACCCATTCCCCTACAGTCCAGACTTAGCAACTAGTGATTATCATCTGTTTAATGAGTTGAAGTCACACCTGGGGGGAACACATTGCCAGACCTGCGCAACTTGGCGAGAGAGTGCTATGACAAGGGTATACAGAAACTGCCACAGCGCATGCAAAAGTGCTTCGATCGCAATGGTGATTACGTTGAAAAATAGCTGTAAGTTTCGCCTTTCCATCAATGTAACATTCATTCACAATAAATATATTTTCTATATTAAATAAAATTGGAGACCTTATTTTACGAACACGCCTCGTAGAAGCTTTGTAACAAACGATAAGCGCACAGTAATATTACTACGAAAAATATTTAAAACATAAAATTTTGAATTGAAACACATTTTGACGTGTTACGCGAAAAGGGATTGTAGTTTTGTAATTGGTGTGAAAATGTGATTCAGAAATGCTCATTCATTTATAAATATCTATATTGAATAGTATTACAGATATTTCTTCACCAGAAGTAGTTACGCCTAATTTTGTATTTATTAATACGTTCTTAATTCCCTTCTCTACGTGTACATAGTAAAATATATGTTCTACCAAAAAGATTTGATACCATGAAAATGCACTTAGTCAGGTCCCCTGAATAAAAAAGAGGCATTATAACAGAGAGCTCTTTATTAGTGTACACACGTGTCTGTGTGACCTTCTGTGGTGTGGGTGTGGAGGGTGAGGGGGGGGGGGGGAGATTGAAAACCAAATTACTCATTTGGTGTAAAATCTTTCTGAAATGTTAGTTTTTTAAAATGATTATAAAAGTTTGATTAAATATTATATACTCAAAATATTTTTTACGAGAAATGAAATGTATTTTTTTTTTTAATTTTCTAAAAATAGCTCTTGAAATCCTTTTCATTCTCTTTAGGTTTAACATAACTTGGAAAGCCTAAGTTATAGACAAAATCTTATTACACAATCAAAAGAAAATGCAGTTTTCGTTGAGATACACACTATGAAAAAATAAATACTGTGACCATAATATTTTGTACATAAAAGGAGTATAATTAATTAGTATAATTAAATGTGTCAAACTTTTTAAGTACTTAGGAACTATAATAAATAAGAATGGCACTTGTTAAGAAGATATTATCAATAGGATAAATTGTGCAAGGAAGGCGATTAGAAATTTGAGTTGTCTTTTATGGAATAGGAAACTGACTAGAAAGAATAAAAAACAAATTTTAAAAACAATAATAGAAAGTATACTTACATATGGGTCCGAAAGTTGGACAATAAATGGAAGAATGCAGAAAAGAATATTAGTGACAGAAATGGATGGACTTAGAAGTATAAGGACATCAAGGATACAACATGTCAGAAACGCCTACATTAGACATGAAATGGACGCACTGGAAACTGTTATAGACAGAATGTCCAGTAGAGTTCTAGAGTGGTGTGGACATGTACAACGGATGCTGGAAGAACGGTGGCTCAAACAATTCCTAAAGTGGGAAGTACCAGGCAGAAGAAAGCGGGGAAGAGCCAGAAGAACGTGGCACGAGGAAATATGTGGTCATATTAAGAAGAGGGGACTGGAAGGACAATGGAACGACAGGAATCTCTGGAAAGCAGGAACCCAAGGATAAACTGCTGCAAAGTGGAAAACCTATAATGATGATGAGGAGGAGGAGGACAAGGAGGAGCAAGAGGAGGAGGAAATTTTAAAAATCATATATACTCGGAAGATGTAGGAATAACATCGAAACACGCGACATCCTGTCGCGTTACTTGCAAGTCATGCTTTGCTGTCATGCATAGGCCGTCGCCTTACTGACTTAAGCTGACAAAGCTTTGATTCAGTTGCTGCTTCGGCTGAGATTTAATATTTAAACTCCCAGAATTTGGCCTAAGCGGGAACACTGACGCACGTGCTAGGCGCATCAGCGTCGCTTGTTTCTTTAACGACCACGTCTACTATCTCCGTCGATGGAACTTCTGACGCCAGGAACCACCGCCAAGGTTAAGCTCACAGCTGTCCTTTTCTGAGCAATCTTGTTGGTTGTATATGGCTCATTAACTTTTAGTTTATGTAGAATAAACTCTCTATGGACCAGAACTGTAACCGAGCGGGATGGCTCAGGCGGTTTCATCCTGGCCCGCATTTGGGAGGCCCGGGTTCGATTCCTGTGTTGGACCTACCTGACTCATGGGTTTTTCGGGGTTTTCCCGGGTCGCTAGGTGAATGCTGGGTAGATTAATTACATCCCCTGAATTTCATGTCCCTCCATTTCATCTCCATTATCAATTCACATCATCTCTCACCTGGTGTTCTCTTTCAGGGTAGAAGTGTCGGTGCATGGTAGGATGATATGCTCTGAGGAAAACTATTTCCTCTTCCGGTAGGTCGGTTGCCGGTCTCCTCTCCTCTGCGGGACCATTTCGGGACCGCCTGCCATGGGACCATTAGGGCTCGGCTGCTGGGCTCGTTGCCGTACCGCTGTAGGGGAGCGTGTCTGTTGTCCTGGCCTGTCGGGGGAAATCTCTATCCAAGTAAACTGTAGGGACCCTGACCTCTGTACTGTCGTGGCTCCTTGGATCAGCCACCCTCTGTCTCCTTCGCCAAATCATTCCTTCCGGGGTTTGCACTACTTGTGGGCATGGAAACAATGGGCCCAACATGATGGTCTACCTAATCCCCTCCGTAATGAAATCCTAATCCTTGGCCAGAACTATATATCACTATTTTAAGATAAGTAAATCCTTCACTTTAACCTACACCTTTTTTAGGGAACACCTCCTCACCTCCTTCCTGAGCACCCCCCTCCCAGTGACGTTCACTGTATTAAGTGGAACCCAATGTTCCCTCAAATGCTAGTGCAAAGCATGAATGTTACATCTGTTGGAGGCGCGACGTGACGTTCTGCGCTACAAAGCGATTGGATCACTTACGCCTATACATTCTCCTGTTCCTATTATACGTATAAGTAATATCTAATAAGACCATTTACAAAAATGTTTATGTCGATTAACATGAAGTACTAGATGGAAGGGTAAACGCCTTTAAGAGTTCTTTGTTGAGAAATGAAAAGAGAAAGTCATGTTAATGAAACGCATCAGATATTAATTTATTTTGAATTGTTGTATTCCATTCTTTGAGGATGCCGAATTTAAAAACCAAATTCATTATTAGTAGTATAGAATTGAGAGAATCAGCACAGTGAAGATAAGATGTTGAACTCTCCTCTGTGTTAATATATGAGTGATGTAGAATGCTCATTGATTTAGAACTCTCCTATATGAAAATCGAGTTGTAAAAGAAGGGGAGTGTTGGCGTAGTGCCGTTCTCCCCTGTGCAGTGAGATGTTTTTGAGGGTTGGGATGATGATGATGATGATGATTGTGTGTGTGTGTGTGTGATGTGTAATGTGTGATGGGTGGGATGGGTAACGGGGGGGGGGGGTTCCAGGGATGTTTGAATTAAATGTGAATTCTTTTCGATGTGTGTGTGTGCTTGAACTCTCATGTATGAATATCGAAGTCTAGGGTTCGATATTGTGATGGGGCGGGGTGGGTAACGGGGGTTCCGGGGATGTTTGAATTAAATGTATTGATAGTAATTCTTCGATGACTGTGCTTGAACTCTCATGTATGAATATCGAGTCTAGGGTTTGATATCTATTACGTTCAGTGCTTCGATGTCTGTGCTTGAACTCTCATGTATGAATATCGAGTGTAGGGTTTGATATCTATTACGTTTAGTGTATGATATATGATGTAGTATCGTTAATCTTTAGATAAAAGAATATCGAGAGAATGATTAGGTATGTTTACTGGGAGAGATTTATGAAAATAAATGTAATAAGACATTCTGGTAAGGGGTGTTCCCTATGCAGAATCTCTCCTTGAGCTATTGTATCCAAGAGCGATGTAAAGGTTAAGAAAAGGTTAAATTCCATTCCCACATCGAGGTACGAGAAAATATAAATCTATTCCACATTGATGAAGTATAAGAATGGAAATGTAAATCTATGTGAGAGGGTCGCATGACAAAGAAATGTCCCCTCTAAGCATGATAAAAGTGGTACATAGCAAATGCAAATAAAAATAAAAGCACTACCCATCTCTTTAAGAATGATAAAAAAAATATTGAGAGAAAAGTATAAGAATGCAAATGTAAAGCTGTTTGAAAGGGGTTTCATGATAAAGGAACGCACCCTCTAAGCACGATAACTTAAAAAGAACATTCCCTCTAAGCATGATAAAAGTGGATTATAACATCGAAAATAAAATAAAAGCACTAACCATCTATTTAAAAATGATTAAGATAACGAGAGAAAAGTATCTCATCTTTAAGTATATATGAGTAATACAAAACTGATCAATCAATATGATAATATATATACGCAACTAGGGATCTATAGTGTAGATATCCTAACTATCCATGGTAAGATATCACCCTCCATATAAAAAATTGTCTAGAAAATCTCCCCTCAGTATTACGAATACTCCACTGAACGTCATCCCTTTTGGTATGTGAGTCAGAGAAAAAAAGAGTTAATCTCTCCAGACTGGTGACAGGGGTGGTCAAAACATTCTTATTGCTGTAGCGAAGTCTAACTTTGTCAAATAACGTTAGGAAAAAAAAGAATATATTTTAAAATTAAACGAATGAATCTATATATTTGTATGAATGATGAAACAATACTATGAATGTGTTAGTATACCAAATGTAAAAAAAATCAAATGTTCAGAAAAATATATTTTGTACAAGTATGTGTGTGTAAAGAAATGTGTAATTATATCCCCCCTCCAAGATGTAGGGAACGAATCACAGTTAGTGTGCGCACGCAACATGGTGTTTGGGAAGGAGAGATACGGTTGGAGGGGGTGTAAAAAATGATGAATCTATATAAAGTTTAAACTATGATAATAAAGTTACTAGTATTACCTTCGAACTTATAACGTAGTCACAACTACTTTAAACACATAGCGTAATATGTAGACAGTAACACCTCTCCCGGACGGAGGGGGGGCGGAGCATCTGTTAATAAATACCGCGGCACGGATGAGTGAGGAGGCAGTCGATTCTCTGGAAATATGGATCCTACAGGTAAGATAGAAAAGTTGTATATTGTAAGTCATTTTTTATCTCTGTTTACGAAGAATGTTGAAGTAATACTGATTCGTGTGTGCTTATATGTATGTTTCAGATCATGAGATGCTACAGCTAAATCAACTAGCTGAAGGTGGAACACATCTTCCCACAAAGAAACTACGTGAATTAGATCAGTCCGTTCAACACATCATTCGATCCGTCAAAACCGTGAAGACCAGATATGGTGAACGGGTCGTCGTCGAAACATCAGATTTCCAAGTCTTCCTCCCGGAGAGATTCAAACATATGACCGCAGCGCAGAAAGATCTACTAAATCGTGGTGACTGCATACTCCAATACCATGGCGAGGAAACACTAGAAAGTGGTTTCAAACGACATAAATTGTCTTTTTTAAGCAGCCCGTAATGTCGTCAAAAGGTGAGTACAATTATTGAATAAAATTTCATAAAAAAAAAGTGATAATGTAGTTACTTGCATGTAAATGTGAAATCGTACATGTTGTATTAGAACTTAAAGTGTTAATTATCGCACGTCATGTAGTATTAGTAATTGAATGTAGTTACTTGCATGTACGTACATGTTGTATTAGAACTTAAAGTGTTAATTATCGCACGTCATGTAGTATTAGTAATTGAGAGTGAACGTTGTAGGGTTAATTTTCATGTGTAATAATTACGTACATGTGAATATCGTAGTTCAGTTACGTTATTTCACATGCATGTTAGTTACGTTTGTTTGTTACACGTAAAAGTAACGTTGTAGGTGAAAAAAGAACGTTAATTTATATGTGTAAAACGTACATGTGAATATCGTAGTTCAGTTACGGTATTTTACATCTATATGGTTTACGTTGTGTGTTTTTATCATTTATGTAAGGGAGAGAGCATTACGTAAAACAGTTACATACTATCTGAATATTGTAGTTACGTGATGATAGCAATAATTGTAAAATACATAATCATTATGTAACTATTTTCATATGTAAAAGTTACATGCATGTTACGTTCTACGTAAAGTATAGAGTTTACGTAAAATTGAGATTCATACATGTAAAAGTTATTAACATGTATGTTATTTCTGTTACCACCTTACATACATGTAAATCAATGTTCCCGTATGTAAAGTTAATCGAATGTTGTAATTGCTTTTTTCAGAAACGACGACAAGATGCTCCGATACTGCCACTGGACAACCCTCGTTTCAGCAAGATGAAACCTGTTCGAACGTGACCCAGGCTGAACGATTACGATGTATTCACAGTGAGTCTGCTTTCAAAAAACGATTAACCACCTACGAAATTCACAACTGTGTTAATATACTTGACCCCGTTATATTCTTAGCAGAATGCAAACCTTTAATTTTGAATGAAATTGATAAGGGCTTAAACATGTATAAATCAGGTCTTAAGATAGGATCCTGTTTATCCTGTCAATATGTCATAATATCACAAGAGAGCGATAATATTCATACATTTAACTTTAACAGTAAACTTGAGGTGATATTGCAATCTACAGATAAATCTATATGGTATGAAGAGAAGATTGTACAACCTATACTAGATCATATGGATAATTTTGAATCGCGTACCAGTTCAAAAGCTTTATACAGTATTGAGAAATTAACAATATATGTGACACAATACGATTCATTGAATGCAGGGATGTATACTGAATTACCCGACTTTATAAAATCGAAGAGAGCTGTTATTAACATTCGTAATACTGATAAATATTGCTTTGCATACTGTCTGTTAGCATCCAAATACCCAGTAGAACGTAACAAGAATCGACCCACCTCCTATAAAAGATATGATTTTCGTAACGAATTTAACTTTGAGAATATAACATTCCCCGTATCATTGAAAGATGTAGAAAAATTCGAGAATCAAAATTCAAATATTTCAATAACGATATACGGTGTTGAAAATAAATCGATTATTCTCTTATATCAACCAAGAGAGATAAAATCACATCATGTTAATCTTTTAATGTATAAAAGACATTATTGTCTGATAACAGACTTGTCACGTTTGCTAGGAAAGCAGCTAACTAAACATAATGGGCGAAAATGGTTATGTAACAATTGTAACTTGTATTTCACATCAGAATCACGTTTAAATAGCCATAAAAAGAGGTGTATGATGAATCAAATTATCAGAATGCCCGAGGCTGGTAAAACTGATCTCGTTGAATTTAACGCATATTCGAAATGTCTAAAAGTTCCATTCGTGGTTTATGCAGACATAGAATGTATCTTACGTAAGGTAGATTCGTGTCAAGATGTATCGAGTAAAAGCTGGACACGTAGCATTCATAAACATGAAGCGTATGCAATTGCATTACATTTGGTCTGTAGTTATGATAAAAATTTAACACGTTTCAAATCATTTGAAGGTCCATATGCAATTGAAAATTTTCTTAAAGAATTAACGTTAATTGCAAATCAGGTCATTAATATATATGCTAATAAAATTGAAATAAGTATGAGAGATGTGGATGAGCTAGAATATCAAAATGCAACACGATGTCACATATGCAAACGTGAATTTCTTAACTCGTGTATAAAGGTTCGTGATCATTGTCATTTGACTGGAAGTTACGTTGGCCCAGCTCATAAGCACTGCAATTTAAATAGGAAAATGCCAGGATTCATACCAATATTCTTTCATTGCTTGTCAAAATACGATGCTCATTTCATAGTAAAGAAACTAGGTTACGATACGGAACCTATCAACTGTATTGCACAAACTTCTGAAAATTACTTATCCTTTAGCAAAAGATATACAAATTCGAATGGAATGAGTATATATCTAAGATTTCTGGATAGCTATCGTTTTTTGGATTCAAAACTTAGTAACCTTTCGGATATGTTAGAAGCAGATGATTTTCATTATACCAATAATATGTACACGAATCCTTTGCATAGACAACTGATGAAACGTAAAGGTGTCTTCCCGTACACGTATGTGGATTCTATAGAAAAATTATACGAGAATAGTCTACCATCCAAACATCAGTTTGATCATGTAAGCGATGAGGATTATAGTCATGCTAGAACGGTATGGAATGAATTCAATGTTAAAAATCTGGGTGAATATTTAAATATATATCTTAAGTGCGATACATTAATACTAACGGACGTGTTTGAACGCTTCCGTGAATTAAGTATCGGTTTGTACGGACTCGACCCGTGTCAGTATTACACACTTCCCGGGTTAGCCTATGATGCAATGTTAAGAACGACTGGTGTACAGATTTCATTATTAACAGATAAGACTATGCTAGATTTCTTCGAAAAAGGAATACGAGGTGGAATTTGCACTGTGTCCAAACGGTATGCAAAGGCGAATAACAGATACATGACTAGCTATGATAACACTCAACCAACTAATTATTTAATGTACGTTGACTGCAATTCTCTATATAGTTATACAATGGAAAATAATAGCTTACCATACACTGATATAAGGTGGCTAACTGATGCTGAAATTAAATCAATAGATTTTATGTCTATTACAAGTGATTCTGACGTGGGATATGTGTTGGAAGTAGACTTTAAATATCCACAGGAACTTCATGATATACAAAATGATTTGCCATTATGCCCTTTGAATGAAATCGCGCCAGGTGATAAGTATACAAAATTGCTAACAACATTGAACGATAAAAATAAATACGTATTACATTATCTCAATTTTCAACAATGTGTTAAACTTGGTTTGATTCCATCGCGTATACATAGAGTAATAGGTTACAAACAATCTAACTGGATAAATCCTTACATTGAACTCAACGTTCGTAAACGTATTGAAGATAAGACGAAATTTGGTCAAAATCTATGGAAGTTAATGAATAATTGTGTTTATGGAAAATTTATAGAGAATGTAAAACGTTATAATTCATTTCATTTAGCTACCAGCTGGAAACGAGCGCGTAAATTGTTAGCTCGACAGACATGTATAAGGTACGTGATTTTTGATGAAAATTTAATAGGTATAGAATTGGTCAGAGATGAAATATTGATGAATAAGCCAATATACATAGGACAAGCAATCCTGGATCTATCCAAACATAAAATGTATGATTTTTATTATGAAATTCTGAAGAAAAAATTGAAAGATGTAACTTTAATCTATACGGACACGGATGCTTTTCTCTTTGAATCTAGCTGCGATATATATGAATTTATTAAAACCAATATACATTTATTCGATACATCGAATTATCCAATGGATAATGTGTATGGTATTCCGTTAGCAAATAAGAAAATTTCAGGATTATTCAAGGATGAGCTAGCCGGTAGAGTGATGACTGAATATGTAGGGCTGAAATCGAAATTATATAGTTATCGATATGATACTGAAGTGATTAAAAAACAATTTACGCGCTCGTTTCCAGCTGGTAGCTAAATGAAATGAATTATAACGTTTTACATTCTCTATAAATTTTCCATAAACACAATTATTCATTAACTTCCATAGATTTTGACCAAATTTCGTCTTATCTTCAATACGTTTACGAACGTTGAGTTCAATGTAAGGATTTATCCAGTTAGATTGTTTGTAACCTATAACTCTATGTATACGCGATGGAATCAAACCAAGTTTAACACATTGTTTAAATTGAGATAATGTAATACGTATTTATTTTTATCATTCAATGTTGTTAGCAATTTTGTATACTTATCACCTGGCGCGATTTCATTCAAAGGGCATAATGGCAAATCATTTTGTATATCATGAAGTTCCTGTGGATATTTAAAGTCTACTTCCAACACATATCCCACGTCAGAATCACTTGTAATAGACATAAAATCTATTGATTTAATTTCAGCATCAGTTAGCCACCTTATATCAGTGTATGGTAAGCTATTATTTTCCATTGTATAACTATATAGAGAATTGCAGTCAACGTACATTAAATAATTAGTTGGTTGAGTGTTATCATAGCTAGTCATGTATCTGTTATTCGCCTTTGCATACCGTTTGGACACAGTGCAAATTCCACCTCGTATTCCTTTTTCGAAGAAATCTAGCATAGTCTTATCTGTTAATAATGAAATCTGTACACCAGTCGTTCTTAACATTGCATCATAGGCTAACCCGGGAAGTGTGTAATACTGACACGGGTCGAGTCCGTACAAACCGATACTTAATTCACGGAAGCGTTCAAACACGTCCGTTAGTATTAATGTATCGCACTTAAGATATATATTTAAATATTCACCCAGATTTTTAACATTGAATTCATTCCATACCGTTCTAGCATGACTATAATCCTCATCGCTTACATGATCAAACTGATGTTTGGATGGTAGACTATTCTCGTATAATTTTTCTATAGAATCCACATACGTGTACGGGAAGACACCTTTACGTTTCATCAGTTGTCTATGCAAAGGATTCGTGTACATATTATTGGTATAATGAAAATCATCTGCTTCTAACATATCCGAAAGGTTACTAAGTTTTGAATCCAAAAAGCGATAGCTATCCAGAAATCTAAGATATATACTCATTCCATTCGAATTTGTATATCTTTTGCTAAAGGATAAGTAATTTTCAGAAGTTTGTGCAATACAGTTGATAGGTTCCGTATCGTAACCTAGTTTCTTTACTATGAAATGAGCATCGTATTTTGACAAGCAATGAAAGAATATTGGTATGAATCCTGGCATTTTCCTATTTAAATTGCAGTGCTTATGAGCTGGGCCAACGTAACTTCCAGTCAAATGACAATGATCACGAACCTTTATACACGAGTTAAGAAATTCACGTTTGCATATGTGACATCGTGTTGCATTTTGATATTCTAGCTCATCCACATCTCTCATACTTATTTCAATTTTATTAGCATATATATTAATGACCTGATTTGCAATTAACGTTAATTCTTTAAGAAAATTTTCAATTGCATATGGACCTTCAAATGATTTGAAACGTGTTAAATTTTTATCATAACTACAGACCAAATGTAATGCAATTGCATACGCTTCATGTTTATGAATGCTACGTGTCCAGCTTTTACTCGATACATCTTGACACGAATCTACCTTACGTAAGATACATTCTATGTCTGCATAAACCACGAATGGAACTTTTAGACATTTCGAATATGCGTTAAATTCAACGAGATCAGTTTTACCAGCCTCGGGCATTCTGATAATTTGATTCATCATACACCTCTTTTTATGGCTATTTAAACGTGATTCTGATGTGAAATACAAGTTACAATTGTTACATAACCATTTTCGCCCATTATGTTTAGTTAGCTGCTTTCCTAGCAAACGTGACAAGTCTGTTATCAGACAATAATGTCTTTTATACATTAAAAGATTAACATGATGTGATTTTATCTCTCTTGGTTGATATAAGAGAATAATCGATTTATTTTCAACACCGTATATCGTTATTGAAATATTTGAATTTTGATTCTCGAATTTTTCTACATCTTTCAATGATACGGGGAATGTTATATTCTCAAAGTTAAATTCGTTACGAAAATCATATCTTTTATAGGAGGTGGGTCGATTCTTGTTACGTTCTACTGGGTATTTGGATGCTAACAGACAGTATGCAAAGCAATATTTATCAGTATTACGAATGTTAATAACAGCTCTCTTCGATTTTATAAAGTCGGGTAATTCAGTATACATCCCTGCATTCAATGAATCGTATTGTGTCACATATATTGTTAATTTCTCAATACTGTATAAAGCTTTTGAACTGGTACGCGATTCAAAATTATCCATATGATCTAGTATAGGTTGTACAATCTTCTCTTCATACCATATAGATTTATCTGTAGATTGCAATATCACCTCAAGTTTACTGTTAAAGTTACATGTATGAATATTATCGCTCTCTTGTGATATTATGACATATTGACAGGATAAACAGGATCCTATCTTAAGACCTGATTTATACATGTTTAAGCCCTTATCAATTTCATTCAAAATTAAAGGTTTGCATTCTGCTAAGAATATAACGGGGTCAAGTATATTAACACAGCTGTGAATTTCGTAGGTGGTTAATCGTTTTTTGAAAGCAGACTCACTGTGAATACATCGTAATCGTTCAGCCTGGGTCACGTTCGAACAGGTTTCATCTTGCTGAATCGAGGGTTGTCCAGTGGCAGTATCGGAGCATCTTGTCGTCGTTTCTGAAAAAAGCAATTACAACATTCGATTAACTTTACATACGGGAACATTGATTTACATGTATAAGGTGGTAACAGAAATAACATACATGTTAATAACTTTTACATGTATGAATCTCAATTTTACGTAAACTCTATACTTTACGTAGAACGTAACATGCATGTAACTTTTACATATGAAAATAGTTACATAATGATTATGTATTTTACAATTATTGCTATCATCACGTAACTGCAATATTCAGATAGTATGTAACTGTTTTACGTAATGCTCTCTCCCTTACATAAATGATAAAAACACACAACGTAAACCATATAGATGTAAAATACCGTAACTGAACTACGATATTCACATGTACGTTTTACACATATAAATTAACGTTCTTTTTTCACCTACAACGTTACTTTTACGTGTAACAAACAAACGTAACTAACATGCATGTGAAATAACGTAACTGAACTACGATATTCACATGTACGTAATTATTACACATGAAAATTAACCCTACAACGTTCACTCTCAATTACTAATACTACATGACGTGCGATAATTAACACTTTAAGTTCTAATACAACATGTACGTACATGCAAGTAACTACATTCAATTACTAATACTACATGACGTGCGATAATTAACACTTTAAGTTCTAATACAACATGTACGATTTCACATTTACATGCAAGTAACTACATTATCACTTTTTTTTTTATGAAATTTTATTCAATAATTGTACTCACCTTTTGACGACATTACGGGCTGCTTAAAAAAGACAATTTATGTCGATTGAAACCACTTTCTAGTGTTTCCTCGCCATGGTATTGGAGTATGCAGTCACCACGATTTAGTAGATCTTTCTGCGCTGCGGTCATATGTTTGAATCTCTCCGGGAGGAAGACTTGGAAATCTGATGTTTCGACGACGACCCGTTCACCATATCTGGTCTTCACGGTTTTGACGGATCGAATGATGTGTTGAACGGACTGATCTAATTCACGTAGTTTCTTTGTGGGAAGATGTGTTCCACCTTCAGCTAGTTGATTTAGCTGTAGCATCTCATGATCTGAAACATACATATAAGCACACACGAATCAGTATTACTTCAACATTCTTCGTAAACAGAGATAAAAAATGACTTACAATATACAACTTTTCTATCTTACCTGTAGGATCCATATTTCCAGAGAATCGACTGCCTCCTCACTCATCCGTGCCGCGGTATTTATTAACAGATGCTCCGCCCCCCCTCCGTCCGGGAGAGGTGTTACTGTCTACATATTACGCTATGTGTTTAAAGTAGTTGTGACTACGTTATAAGTTCGAAGGTAATACTAGTAACTTTATTATCATAGTTTAAACTTTATATAGATTCATCATTTTTACACCCCCTCCAACCGTATCTCTCCTTCCCAAACACCATGTTGCGTGCGCACACTAACTGTGATTCGTTCCCTACATCTTGGAGGGGGGATATAATTACACATTTCTTTACACACACATACTTGTACAAAATATATTTTTCTGAACATTTGATTTTTTTTACATTTGGTATACTAACACATTCATAGTATTGTTTCATCATTCATACAAATATATAGATTCATTCGTTTAATTTTAAAATATATTCTTTTTTTTCCTAACGTTATTTGACAAAGTTAGACTTCGCTACAGCAATAAGAATGTTTTGACCACCCCTGTCACCAGTCTGGAGAGATTAACTCTTTTTTTCTCTGACTCACATACCAAAAGGGATGACGTTCAGTGGAGTATTCGTAATACTGAGGGGAGATTTTCTAGACAATTTTTTATATGGAGGGTGATATCTTACCATGGATAGTTAGGATATCTACACTATAGATCCCTAGTTGCGTATATATATTATCATATTGATTGATCAGTTTTGTATTACTCATATATACTTAAAGATGAGATACTTTTCTCTCGTTATCTTAATCATTTTTAAATAGATGGTTAGTGCTTTTATTTTATTTTCGATGTTATGTTCCACTTTTATCATGCTTAGAGGGAATATTCTTTTTAAGTTATCGTGCTTAGAGGGTGCGTTCCTTTATCATGAAACCCCTTTCAAACAGCTTTACATTTGCATTCTTATACTTTTCTCTCAATATTTTTTTTATCATTCTTAAAGAGATGGGTAGTGCTTTTATTTTTATTTGCATTTGCTATGTACCACTTTTATCATGCTTAGAGGGGACATTTCTTTGTCATGCGACCCTCTCACATAGATTTACATTTCCATTCTTATACTTCATCAATGTGGAATAGATTTATATTTTCTCGTACCTCGATGTGGGAATGGAATTTAACCTTTTCTTAACCTTTACATCGCTCTTGGATACAATAGCTCAAGGAGAGATTCTGCATAGGGAACACCCCTTACCAGAATGTCTTATTACATTTATTTTCATAAATCTCTCCCAGTAAACATACCTAATCATTCTCTCGATATTCTTTTATCTAAAGATTAACGATACTACATCATATATCATACACTAAACGTAATAGATATCAAACCCTACACTCGATATTCATACATGAGAGTTCAAGCACAGACATCGAAGCACTGAACGTAATAGATATCAAACCCTAGACTCGATATTCATACATGAGAGTTCAAGCACAGTCATCGAAGAATTACTATCAATACATTTAATTCAAACATCCCCGGAACCCCCGTTACCCACCCCGCCCCATCACAATATCGAACCCTAGACTTCGATATTCATACATGAGAGTTCAAGCACACACACACATCGAAAAGAATTCACATTTAATTCAAACATCCCTGGAACCCCCCCCCCCCGTTACCCATCCCACCCATCACACATTACACATCACACACACACACACACACACAATCATCATCATCATCATCATCCCAACCCTCAAAAACATCTCACTGCACAGGGGAGAACGGCACTACGCCAACACTCCCCTTCTTTTACAACTCGATTTTCATATAGGAGAGTTCTAAATCAATGAGCATTCTACATCACTCATATATTAACACAGAGGAGAGTTCAACATCTTATCTACACTGTGCTGATTCTCTCAATTCTATACTACTATTATTTAATAGCCTTTTGGTTTTTAAGATGTAATTTTCACAGACATATGCAGTATAATGTGAGTTCTACCTGGGAGCCAGAACTCGTTCTCTATAACCAGAGAGCTACCACATCCCATGGGTATTTCCATTAGGACAGTACCTTATTACCTTAAAAAGTTTACCCCTTTCTGGTGGACGAAGATACGCCATTTACATGCGTCAGCTCATCCGGGAAGAGTACCGATAACCTCAATCGGTTCATCAGTGATTGGTCACTACTGGCTATCCAGACTAGTGCTGGAGATTCTTTCAGACGTCTCTCAACCCCTTATGAGCGGCAGAACTAGCCAGAGGACCTAAGTATCAGGATCACTGCCCTATCGAGACCAACCCAATCTTAAGTACTCCTCTGCGGTAGAAGCTTGAATGTTCGGCCTGGCGTTGCTTCAGAAGTACCTCGAGGGCTAGGGGCCTTCACACTACAGCAGCTGAAAGATTGGCAGACAAATATGTTCACCAAGACACACAAAGACCTTCTAAAAATACTTTATTTTTAACTCAAAGAATTTCAAATGAATTACTGGTATCGCATTTTGGGGTGTAAAATAATGCTCCTTTTAGATGCTGCAAGTACACCTCAAAGAAACCAATATGGAGAGACAATAGGAAGGTATTGGGAGATATAATGACAAACCACAACAACAAGGTAGTTATAGAGCTTGAGGGCCATAAATGGTCACAGGGCTGTTATAACAAGAACTTAATAACAATAACAATGACGATGGCGATAAAATAATGACAAAAAAATGAATGATAATAAATCTCCAGTTTTCTGAATTTCTTTAAATTTATTTTATATTTCATTCATCTTTGTGGAGAATTTTACCTATGAGAACGGAAAAAAAGTCATTGACAATGTCATTTGAAAATATCAGCAGTCATACTTTTTTTTCCAAAAAGGAAAGTGTAATACATAACGCAAAATTTGATTACAAGATCATACAGAAGAACTTGACGAGCCAAAACACGTCCAAGCAAAATAGCTGTCAACAATTAACTGGACATTCAAAATGGCCGAGCGTTTCAATATAAGTGATGGACATGAGTACCAACATAACGCCAGAAAACAATTGAAAATCGAATATACTGTCGCGAACTCGATCGTAATAAGGCGGCTTGGCACACAAAGGAACTGATAGGTTTCACGTAGATAACGAGCTTGCATAAGCAGATAAACATAGAGCTTGAGATAAAAGACTTACCGAAACAAAGGAATTGAAATAAATGGAAATTTCTGGTACTATCTGGAAGAGTCTCGAATTACAAATTAGGTATTTAAGGACGTGACGGCTCGCAAAGAGTTGGTTGTGAAACAGTGTTGTGAAATGAGAGACAGCCAGCTGTGTTGTTGTAACGAGAGCTAAGGATGTAATCTTCTGTCACTGTTTGTTATTGTGATCGACCTTGGTAGACTGATGGTGTATGTAACGTAATGCTGCTGTAATCTATAAGAGTATTTCTACGGAAATAAAGGAGATTTTTAATTTCTGCAACTCTGCCTTTTAATTCTACGAACCCACGAAGTCACAATACGTAGCCCGCGAGAATTCAAAGTTCGTGATACTTTTTGAACAGACATTGTATATCCTTGTACAACCTTCTGCTTCTGAGCGGATCCTTTTTTCATGTCTGCCACGTTCAATATTCCAATCACACACTTAAATTTTAGTTGATTTTTTTGTTACTTTATTAAAGTAAATTTTGATTTATTATTTTAAAATGTTAAATTATTCCGATTCTTGAGACACTGCTTTACAAAATATTGGACAGTTTTGTTTTGTGGGGAGGCTCTTGTTTTGCTTTACCTAATTTTGTTCATCTTGTTATTTTTAAATAAGTAATTAAGTTGATCCAAAATTTAAATAAATTCGATTTTATTCTTTTTACTCAAAGCATTAGGTTTGTGATTAGGAAGAATTTTATTAAAACATTTAATTTAATTTAATTTATTTTAATTTAATTAAATATTATATAATTATTATATTTTCAGATTTATCCAATTCTCTATTTTTATTTCATTGCTTACGTTCCGAAATATTTCTTTAACATCCTTTCCGGTGACTTTTTCCCTCGGATTTTAGGTATTAGTGTCACTTATATTATCGATTTAACTATTTTACTAATAACGTTTTTTACAACCTCAAATACTGCTTCAAGTGTATTGGTATAAACTAGCACGTCAACTCACTACACAATTATAAGATCCTCTGTACGAGATCGTGGATGGTGAACTTAATTTACAATCTGTCAAGAAAAATGTCTTATTAATTATTCCCTTTGATACGCATTGTCACGGCGATCACGCGAGCTGAGAATTAATGCAGCTTTCAGGATCAGCCAATATTTGACGTCACGAAGGCGGAAACCCTGAGAAATGTTGTACTTTTAAGGACAGCCACTAACTGACGTCACGAATCGAGTCGTATTATTACTGAGCAGATACCGTTCAAAACTGTTCCAGGATGTAATTCGAGAACATTCGACTACTGGAACGATTTTCCGCGCGGTGGGACTATATAAAAGCAAATGCGAGATAGGACTGTGCTTAGTGTTTGGACATTTCAATGTGTTTCGAGTGTTAGTTGAGTTGACGAGTGCGCTTCGATGGTGAGAAGTCGTCGCAGTGAAGTAGTTCAGGAATCAGTCGTTTAGTTGAGTTATGTGAGTCAACACAGTTACACGTTCCAAGCTCTGTGGTGAGGAATCGGCGGGGCAGTGTAGCAGGCAGTGAAGCAGTTCACGAACGAATATATCGGAGATGTGTTCAGAGTCGGTGTGCAGCTCCGTGTAAAAAGTGAACCTATGCACGTCACAGAGATTACCAGCAGCACAAAGGGTGCGCGTAACAAGGAATAAATAAACATTAAATAGTCGTGTTGAATCTGTGTATTAGTGTAAAAGAGAAAGTGATTGGACTAGCGATTATAGTAACAATAAAGAATTTTGATGTGAACTTCGTCTTTTAGGTTTTGTGTTTTTGTTATAACATACACGGTGTTCATTTTTATCTGTAATTTTACCGCGCAAAATTTGACGTCATCAATAGCATTGGTGATGGAGCGAGTTTATATACGATTCCCCTAGTGGCTTCCGATAGTACTCGATGTACTGACAGCAGCTTTGAGGCCTGCCTCTACCGGCAGGTAAATATACTATTTGAAAGGTGGGTCTGCCTGCGTAATATAAAGGTGCGTAATTTCGCCTGGTGCGTAGATACGATAACTGGTTATATTTTAAAAGAAACTATAGATTGCAAAGCTACTTATGCAGACATAAAAGCATTCCATGAAAAATATACGAAATGATAAGTCAATGAACACTTATTTCACAATGAACATCTGTTTTTCTGGGTTAGTACACATATATGCATATTGTAAACCTGTCACATGAAAATAAATATTTCAATTTGATCTCAATTCTTTTCTAACACTCACAGTTTCCTCACAATATAACTTCATTACAAACCATAAAATTAGCAGAACATGTTCTAGGAATGAAAAATAAATTAGTGTTACAATATGTACAAAGTATATATATATATAAGTATATATAAATATATCAAAGTATTTGGCGCACTTCCTAATGTTTTTAAAGAAAAAGTTGATAATTTCGGTGCTTTTAAAATAGCTGTTAGAGTGTACCTTTGCTCAAAATCTTTTTATTCTGTACAAGATTATCTGAATGACAAATTACCCTGATAATGCTTCTGTAGCTCTATAAGTAGTATCTAACTATTCCAATGACAAATCATTACTAATAAATATTTGACGCAAATTGAAAGTTTATTTTTAATGTATATGTATTTAATAAATAACAAGAATGGTAACAAGAATTGCAAAAAGGTTGAGACGTACTGGCATAAGCCAAGTGAAAGCTGGTTTAAAAAGTGTTTCATTTTGTATCATATATAATTATCCCTGCTTTGTTTTCCATATTGTTGTTCATATTGCCTGTATACTATAATATGTGTCTTATGTTAACTTTTGTACATATATTTGCTATTAAACTTTATACCTCTGGACATGTTCAATGTTCACAGCCTTTTCTGGCTACAAGTGAACCTACTGAACGCAAATCAGTCTAATCTAATCTCATCTCCATTACAAACCAGAAAATTAGCAGAACATGTTCTAGGAATGAAAAATAAATTAGTGTTACAATATGTACAAAGCTTTTATCCTAGTCTAAAGAAAATATCTCTGGTACATAGTCCTATGTGTCCATTTTCTTATATTTCCTTTCTCTCTTCCCTTTAAACACTGTCTGTATTGCCAGAAGGTATGCTTGAGGCCTTTCTGTCATAACATTATTTATTACTTCTAGATTGGGACCAGTCACTTTATAACGCCCAGTGTCTCTCTTTTTGCGAGTAGGAAATGTTTGATGCACCTATTGGTTTTAAAAGACATAATGATACCAACATTAATAGACATTTTAATTAAGCGTGAGAATGACAAAAAATTTATTTTGTATAGTGATAAAACGTAAGACGTTTCTGTTGCAAACAAAAGTATGTCAATTTGAAGGTACCTGGACTCTTTTGACAACATTACGCTCCGAGGGAGTTGTCGGAATGCTGGATAGCGTTACATAAACTCCTCTATGCAGCGGTTTAAATTATATTTATATGTCTCATCGATTTTAATGCAAGTACGAAAGTAGCATTCAACCATGAAGACGCAGTGCTCTGTGTTCATATTGTGACTTTGTGGGTTCGTAGAATTAAAAGTCCAATTTGCAGAAATTAAAAATCGCCTTTATTTTCATAGAAATACACTGTTCAATTCTCACGTAACAACATTATATCACATAACAACACAATCTTCCGAGGCTGGTGACAATAACAGCGTCCAGTTCAGCTCTCTTTACAACACTCTTGTTACACAACAAACTCTGCTTACTCACGCTCTTTACAACTGACTCATCACTAGCCATGGCTTCTTTTTATACATCCATCCATGAATACCAGACTGTTCTGTCAATCCCTAGATGTTTCTGGAAAACAAGGCATCTAATGACGTAATCCGAATATTCTATCACATTCTAGAAGCGTAACTTAATCGATGCCGGCGAGGCCTTTACCTCAGTTATCTTGCTTGCCGGCGTTTGTTTACAATAGCCGCGTTATCATTAACTGCTTAGCAAGGATCATTATTACCATGAAACTTTATCCGCCGGCTGTTTTCTTATTTGTGCCGAAACTTTTATGCCTGTTGCCGTGACAATATCCAGGGGAAGCTGGTTGTATTAGTTACGAGCACAACCACAATCAGAGCGCTGTAATTTGTTTACCGTTCCGCAAAAGTTACCGCTTCTTCTCCGTAGAGAGCACTATGATTTCAAGATAGACTCACCTGTCAACTATGACGTAATTCTTGCTCAATCGGAGGGCGGGAAATAAAGAATAAAAATGAACACCCTGTATAGGTTATCTGCATGTTAGACAAAAAGGTATTTTGTGTGTTTATTTTTCTCCTATGTAACAACGCCGTTTCTCAAAACGTAATTTAAATTTGAATCATACAAAACTATTTTGATTCTATATGTTTGGTTAGCAATTACAAGTGCTTTCCTTTGTTATATTTGGATTAAATAACGTTTATACTTAGGCAAATTCCCTAGATAGATAGATAGTTTTATTCACCTTAGGAATATACAATATTCATGGCTTCGTCAAATTTGTACCCATAAGAATAATACATTTCTTATGAGTAATACAATTATGAATAATACAATAGTAATTAAATAATACAATAGTAGTTAAATAATACAATAGTGATTAAAGTAATGCAGTGGTAATTAACAGAATAATAATACAAATAGTAATTAAGAATAAGGCAACTTAGGTCACATAATAGTTTAATGTATTACATTTTTAAGAACTAGGCTGTAAGAGACATAATTTTTACCAAAAAAAAAATCAATATTTACTTTATTATTTAATTTTACTTCTTAGAAACTCATCTGTTGTCTGTGACATTACTTTTAGTAGGATATTTTTACAGCTTTTCTGAATATTACAAGTATCACCTCCGAAGTTGCACAGGTATTTATTCACAAACATCATTTTAGGAAGCATTGATATGCTGATCATGTTTTAAGTACTCTTCCACTGAATAATAGCAACCTTCTCTTAAAAATGATTTTACAGTCAGTTTAAACCTTTCTTCCGATGTTATACTTTTAATGCCATCGGGTAGTTTGTTATATAATAATAATAATCAGCCCACCTATATTAAACATACGTATGTGCAAAAGCAAATGCTATTATAAATCACTGAAATGTTAAAACAGTTACGTTTAACCGTTGGTAGTAACTATTAAAGCAATATAACTGCGAACATGATAATCATGAAACAGATAACACTAATCGTAACTTGTACCTACATAACTGTCAAGTGTAGCCGTTAATGCACTATAACTGTGACAGTTATCGCTGTTACTCGAAAATAGCTATTTGTCACATCCTTAACGTAACCAATAATACTCAATTTCCTTAGCTGAACATTGGATGAAATGACACATCTATGTCACTTTGTTAACTGTACGTCCCTTCTGTAAACCTATACCCTTTATTTTTTAGTCCTTGTCTTATAAGAAGTCCATTAAGTGCTGTGTTAACAAAAAAGTGTGTCAATAGGACAAGAAAGTGAAATTCTAAGTGTATTTTTTGCTGCTGGATATACTGCTAGGTAATATTTAATGAAGCTGGATTTATCGATTATTGTGCTAAATAATGCAAGATGACAAGTGTCAAGCGCTAGACTTCTTGGCGGAAAACTTTGCTCATGTTTAGACAACTAGACAAACATTCTGTTGAAAGCTACTTAATTGACCTTTATTTTATTTACGTTCTTCATTGTGTCTTGTTTTATTCCGCGGTTGCTACATAGGCAAACTTAGAGCTGGCAAGGGGAGAAGCGAGGTGGCGCCGCGATGTCTACGACTCACATTTGCAAGATTTCAGCTTCGTTACTCATTCTGAGCAGAGCTGCCATGCTGCCAAGTATATGTTTTTGCTGCATTTTAACCATAGACATTTGATTCGGGGATTTTTAAGTAGGCTTATCAGTTTTAGACAAGAAGTTTATGGGTTAGCATGATGCTCCTCTGGGTCCATGGCTTTAGTGCTTCCTTATATATTCTGGGTCACGGTAAAACTCTTCTAGAAGAATCTCGAAGCCTAAGTCTCTGAAATCAAAGGCTTTCGAGACGTCTGGAGGCAAAACACAAGAATCTACGGATTTCGCGGATTGTGAAGGCAATATTGCGTTTCCGAAAGTCGTGGGATGGGGTTACTCATACTTAATCCCTCAACGCAGGTATTCGCTGACTCTTGACAATATTGAACATATATTCCAAATTTGTTCATTCAATATTTTTCAGTAAATGTGGGATTTCAAAGTTCATTATTTGAACCTTCATTTTCCATATTTAGATGTTCTCCTACATTAGCAGTTTGTTTTGGTTTACCCACCCTTTTTAATAATTTTGGATTTGGGTCAAGAACATGATTTTCGTTCCAAAAGTAAAATGTTACTGCTAACTTATATTCCTGTTTCAATTTGATGTTTCTAAAATGCTCTTTGATCTGGTTTTTAGGTTTTATTTAGTTTGCCCTATGTAGCATTTTTCACAATTCTTACAACATATTTAGTATATTCCAGATCTATTGATTGTGGGATTTCATTTTTTGTTTTTGAATTTAACAACTTTAATATCTGAATATGGGATGCAAGGGATAGTGATGTGCATTCCATAACCTCTCCTATCAAAATCCCAACCTCAACCTGCTCCAGGGACGTATTTAAGGGGGGGGATCCAGGGGGTCTGGACCCCCCCAAATGAATTATCATTTCTAACTTTTAATAAATATTTGAAATAAAACTTAGTTTAAAATAAATCGAAGAAGTTTATTCAAGCTTCTCATCTTAAAGTCTCTATTCACTGTCAGGCAGACAGTGTTATTTAAGAGATAAACGAAAAGTTACTGCACCGCAGCTGTAGAACTTGTCAAAATACACAAATAATGTCAATTACAATAATGTATTGCAAAGTTAACCAATTCCAATATTTGATAATTTGTTGATTACAATTCCCACATACTTACTTAAAGATATGTCATTTTTAGCTTCTAAGTTCCTAATCCCTTTTTCATTCAAGGAGAACTTATACTTCAAATGCATCAATCAGTGTTTCGCTTTTTAAATATCTGATTACTGCTTATATCACTTTATCCCAGGTATAAGAACAAAAATTGTGCAATGGGCAAACCTTTCTACAGACTTTATTCAAAGAAACAAGACAAAAACAAACTTTTCTAAGAACAATTTGTAGAAGCTTGGGTGGAGAAAGTCATGTGACTATAATATATTACATGTGATTTTATTTTTTACTAATATGATAAAAGCACATCCCTGATTAATTATTTACTAAAAGCAAATCATTCAACCTAGAATTTTTGGACCCCCCCCCCCCCCCAGAAACTGACTTCTAAATACGTGCCTCACCTGCCCGTAGTGCAATCTACTTTTACCAATGAGGCTCTGGGGACCGAGCATTAGCGGTATAACTACTTCAGAAATAGAGGAAATGCTATTTCATCTCTTACGCTGGCCTGTCACGGCGTACAAATGTTTCACAATTGGTGCTTGTGAGAAAAGCTGATGGACTTCAAAACTCCTCCCGGCCAGGTCCGATGAACCCATTAACCAAAGACAGGTGTGGCCCTCCAGACATAGTGGGGGTTAAAGTGAGTGGATGATGTAACCACCATTACAAGCAAAAAATTGGTGTCCACTTAAACGGTTACATTTAAGTTACTTAATTACGGAACATGATTATTTGGGCAAACGCGTACACAGAATAGGAATTTATACAAGTCCAAATTGTCCTCTGTGCAACAAAGAAGAGGAAATGACTGAAGAACATGTGAAGCCCTACCTGCCGGACCCACTACACAGAAATATTGGAGAGCAAGAGAGCTAATGGCTTCATTGCCAAAGACTAGCATTTGAAAACAACAACATATCTGAATATCTGTTTGTCAGTGCCAAAATCATATTTTGTTCTTTAGAGAGCTTTTTAATTTATTAAATGTTTTTGGATGGTATGTGAATCCACTGAATTTAAAAAATAAAAATAAAACATAAGTGATGGAATGTTAAAAACCAAATACAAATATATTTTTTAATTCTACCTTAATACCTGGTTAGGCCATATGTGAGAATTAGTCTATAAATTTGACATTCAGTTGTTTTTAAACAAGTTTGTGTTACTTGGAATATCTATTGCAGTTTGTAAAGGCACAGTTTATCTCTTTTAGTATGTATAATTCAATACATGGAATTATTTTAATTCATTTGATTTTATTACAATGTTATGATATATTTTACTGAGCAATTATTAATACAAAAATTATATTAAATTCCTACACATTTAATGTTTTTAAACTGTTTAAATGAAATATAGTTTTGGAAATTAATAAGAAGATTTTCTTCTCTTGAAGTTTTAAAAATAGAAATTATTTTTGGTTTACAAAACCAGTGTTTTAAAAACATGACTGCTAATAGAATTGTTCAAAGAATTGCTAGATATTCATAGTCCATAACATGTTAGTCAATAAATTTGTTGGTTATTAAAGATATAAATAATTACATATACAAAGATAATGAGGTATATAAGTTACTGTAACTCAAATATTTCTCAATAGCTCTTAATTTTGTTAAAGTATAAGATCCACTGAGGGTTGTTAATCATATGGATCCAATTTTAAACTATTTTTTTCATTAAATTAATTGGGAGTCGATTAATGACACAAAACAACACTTACTTTTAAATTTTCCCGGAACCGGTTTCTGAGGCCTTCCCTCTATCTTCAGCCGGACATCGACTTGTTCTCATTGGTGTAGCTGGCAATATTTTGTCATCGGTCTCCTCTGGTGGCGGTTCGAGGAACTTACTGAACAAATCTTTCTGGGGGATGTCGAAATTGAATACTTTGTTCCTATTTTTTGAAATAAAGATTTGTTCCCATGCGGACAGTTCTTCTTTTCCTGTTGTATGTTTTAGTAATTTTGGTTCTGGATTTATGTTGTGATTTTTTTCCCAAAAATGCGTGGCAACTGCTGATTTTTCTAATTGTTTGTATTTTATGTTCCTAAAGTGTTCCTTTGCTCTTGTTTCTAAATTTCTTTTGGTTTTTCCAATATAAATTTGACTACAGTCACAGCACTCAATTTGATATATACCAGATTTTTTGTTAGATGGAATGGTATCTTTGATGTTTGAGCAAATTAGGTTTTTTAAGGAGTAATGGTTCACTGGAGCTAGTTGAATGTTTTGTTTTTTGAAGACTTTTTTGAATTTATCAAAGGCCCATGGATGGTAAGTGATTTTTTTGAAGATCATTTTAGTTTCTGTAGCTGAGAGGGTTGTGGTTTCCTTTAGTAGTTTCTTCTTTTTTGCTAAGTTCACTTTTTTGTCTACTAGTGATTTGGGAAAGTCATTTTTCTGTGCTATTTCAATAATTTTGTTGTATTCTATTTTGTATTCTTCTGTTGTGAGAGGGATGTTGACCAGTCTGTGTGCTAAACTATTAAATATTGCCTGTTTGTGGGATCTTGGATTGTAGCCATTAGCTTTTATGTAGTTGTCTGTCTGTGTTGGTATTCTGTAAATGCCAAAGTTTATTCTATTTTTATTTCTGATTATTTTTAGATCTAAAAATGGTAAATACTCGTCTTTTTCAACTTCTACAGTGAACTTGATGCTTTTTTCTTGAATATTTAAAAGTTTTAGTGCATCACTGATGTGTTTTTTTGGCACTATGGCAAATATGTCATCTACATATCTTTGCCAGAGTTTGAACATCCATGGGAAACCTTTAGTGATCCTTATTTCTAGTGCACTCATGTACAGATCGGCCAGGAAGGGTGATAAGGGGTTGCCCATTGCTAAACCAGAAGTTTGATGGAAATATTTTGTTTGAAACTGGAAGAAATTCTGTTCTATGCATAATTTGGTAAGTTCGATGTAATCTGAAATTTCAAGTGATGACATTCCAAGTGATTTGAGCCATTTTTCTATCAATGTTGGGAGTTGTTTAACTGGTATGCTGGGAAACAGTGATTTAACGTCAAATGAGACTAGTGTGTCTTCTTCATTTAGTTCAGTATCCTTAATGTGTTCTATAAGTTCATAGGTGTTTTTGATGCTTAGGCTATCGAATTTTGGAAATGAGTTGAATTTGTTTGTTAGCCACTTTGCAAGTTTGTATGTTGGTGAATTTATACTGCTAACTATAGGTCTCATGTTATGGATGGTTTGTGTATTTTGGGTAAGCCATAAAGTCTAGGTAAGGTTGGGTTATCTGGTTTAACTGCATATTTGTTTGATATTATACTTGATTTTGCTATTGTTTTTTCAAATGATTTTATGCAAGCTGTTAATGGATTTTTGTTAATTGTGTCATATTCACTGTTAGTTAGCATTTCTTCCATTTTTTCAAGGTAATCAGATTTATCCATTATGACTATTTTGTTACCTTTGTCTGCCTTGGTGTATATGACGTTTATTTTGTTTCAATGAATGGATAATATTTTGTTTGCTCCTCTGAACGGATCTGGTTTTTATTTCTTCCAAAATATTTTCACATTGGCTTTTTAGTGGATTTTGTTTTGATACTGGTAGACACTGTGCCGAAATGTTTATATCTGCAATGTAGTCCTCAATTTCGTTTGAAAAACTTACGCAAGTTTTTAATCCTTTGTTTAGAAGACCTAATTCTTTTGTAGAGAAATTTTGATTCCATAGATTTACAACGTTTTCAAAGTTTTGCGTGTTTGTTTTTTCGTTTACGCTACTTGTTGCCGTTTTGCATTTAGCGTTTGGACTAATTGCTGCAGGACTCAAGTTTCTATTTCCGATGTGTCTCTTATTCTTAAACTTTTTTTCGGTGTGGCTTCGATATGAAGAAATGTTCATCAAATTGGTCAATTTGTACTTTAGTTTTTCGGTTTTTGTTTTCATTTTCTTGCTTAGCATTGCCAAATAGTTTTGTTCGAAGTTATCCCACATCGTGTTTCCCAGTGTTTTCGTTAAAACTGAATGAAGTTTATAAAGTTTCAATTCCGTTTCTTCCAAATGTTTATAATGTTTATTGATTTCTAGCTGTAAAACTTTTCTCTCAGCCGCTCTGTGTTGTTTCCCGATGCCTGGTTTTAATATCCTCCGGACAAATCGGGGTGTCACTTTGTTTCGTAAACATAGTTTTATGAATTTTATGTTTGCAAAAAGATTTCTCTTCTTTTCATGCAGTTTTAAGAAAGTTTTTATTTCTTGCTTATTACCAAAATTTTCATTGATTCCGTCATGCGTTTTAAATTTTAAATAGGTTACCTTATCCGCCATATTGTCAGCTGTTTTTATGTGCGTTCAGTTGGTATAATTTCCACTTCTTGAAGACTTGTTTGCCTATTTTATAAATCCTTTCATGGAAGTGTTGAAAACAGTGTTGTTGTATAAATTAAATTAATTGGGAGTCGATTAATAACACAAAACAACACCCACTTTTAAATTTTCCCGGAACCGGTTTCTGAGGCCTTCCCTCTATCTTCAGCCGGACATCGACTGGTTCTCATTGGTGTAGCTGGCAATATTTTGTCATCGGTCTCCTCTGGTGGCGGTTCGAGGAACTTACTGAACAAATCTTTCTGGGGGATGTCGAAATTGAATACTTTGTTCCTATTTTTTGAAATAAAGATTTGTTCCCATGTGGACAGTTCTTCTTTTCCTGTTGTATGTTTTAGTAATTTTGGTTCTGGATTTATGTTGTGATTTTTTTCCCAAAAATGCGTGGCAACTGCTGATTTTTCTAATTGTTTGTATTTTATGTTCCTAAAGTGTTCCTTTGCTCTTGTTTCTAAATTTCTTTTGGTTTTTCCAATATAAATTTGACTACAGTCACAGCATTCAATTTGATATATACCAGATTTTTTGTTAGATGGAATGGCATCTTTGATGTTTGAGCAAATTAGGTTTTTTAAGGAGTAATGGTTCACTGGAGCTAGTTGAATGTTTTGTTTTTTGAAGACCTTTTTGAATTTATCAAAGGCCCATGGATGGTAAGTGGTTTAGCAATGGGCAACCCCTTATCATCCTTCCTGGCCGATCTGTACATGAGTGCACTAGAAATAAGGATCACTAAAGGTTTCCCATGGATGTTCAAACTCTGGCAAAGATATGTAGATGACATATTTGCCATAGTGCCAAAAAAACACATCAGTGATGCACTAAAACTTTTAAATATTCAAGAAAAAAGCATCAAGTTCACTGTAGAAGTTGAAAAAGACGAGTATTTACCATTTTTAGATCTAAAAATAATCAGAAATAAAAATAGAATAAACTTTGGCATTTACAGAATACCAACACAGACAGACAACTACATAAAAGCTAATGGCTACAATCCAAGATCCCACAAACAGGCAATATTTAATAGTTTAGCACACAGACTGGTCAACATCCCTCTCACAACAGAAGAATACAAAATAGAATACAACAAAATTATTGAAATAGCACAGAAAAATGACTTTCCCAAATCACTAGTAGACAAAAAAGTGAACTTAGCAAAAAAGAAGAAACTACCAAAGGAAACCACAACCCTCTCAGCTACAGAAACTAAAATGATCTTCAAAAAATTCACTTACCATCCATGGGCCTTTGATAAATTCAAAAAAGTCTTCAAAAAACAAAACATTCAACTAGCTCCAGTGAACCATTACTCCTTAAAAAACCTAATTTGCTCAAACATCAAAGATACCATTCCATCTAACAAAAAATCTGGTATATATCAAATTGAATGCTGTGACTGTAGTCAAATTTATATTGGAAAAACCAAAAGAAATTTAGAAACAAGAGCAAAGGAACACTTTAGGAACATAAAATACAAACAATTAGAAAAATCAGCAGTTGCCACGCATTTTTGGGAAAAAAATCACAACATAAATCCAGAACCAAAATTACTAAAACATACAACAGGAAAAGAAGAACTGTCCGCATGGGAACAAATCTTTATTTCAAAAAATAGGAACAAAGTATTCAATTTCGACATCCCCCAGAAAGATTTGTTCAGTAAGTTCCTCGAACCGCCACCAGAGGAGACCGATGACAAAATATTGCCAGCTACACCAATGAGAACAAGTCGATGTCCGGCTGAAGATAGAGGGAAGGCCTCTGAAACCGGTTCCGGGAAAATTTAAAAGTGAGTGTTGTTTTGTGTTATTAATCGACTCCCAATTAATTTAATTTATAGAACAACACTGTTTTCAACACTTCCATGAAAGGATTTTAAAGGATTTATTTTTTTCATGCTTAAAAAGTCTTTAAAACTCCTTTGTTTTCTTTCTCATTGCATGTTTCAACTTAGGTAACTTTCCTACCATTTTGACTTCGAGTTCTACATAATTTCCATACATGTTTCTCCCTCATAGTTTGATGTTGTTCTTGTGAATATATAAAAAGTACCGAGTTTAATACTTTAATCTGATGGCATGAAGTTAAAAGCTGTTACATAATAAAACACACAACTCAATATACATGCAGGGCTGCCTACAGGGTACACAGGTTCTTGTTCTTAAATGATCTATTTAATAAAGCATCAGAAAAGTTTCCATTGCTGAACAAATTATGTATTTGTGACTTTGTGACTATTGTTTGGTTCTGCCTAAGACTTCGTGATGGTTGCGGTGTCCAGAATACATAAATTCCTTTATACATGAGTAAAAAAGACACCAACAATGCTTAGTATGCTGCGCAGGGCAGCACATTGATAATTTTTTAAGAAGGACTCCTTCTTATCTCATTTCCATTCCGGAAATGCACAGTTTGAATGCTGTAGAATGTCAAAGTTAGAGACCTGGTAAGTGCTTGTTTGAGCAGATGAGAATCCATGTGCACAGATTGTTCGCAGTTACCAACACACATTTAATGTCTACCTATGAGCTGGAATAGTTGCTGACCATATCATTGTTCTGTATCTACTCACTCCAAACAGACTAACAGGACCGATCTACCTAACATTTCTTAGAGATATTTTGTCTACTTTATTGGAGGACGTCCCACTATACATTTGACAGGTAATGTGGCTGCAACATGATGGAGGTCCAGCACGCTTTGAGAAAAATGTACAGAATCACCTCAACGTTACACACCCCAATAACTGGATTGGTAGAGAGGGACTAGTTACATGGCCAGCACGATCACCAGATCTGACACCTCTGGACTATTTTCTGTGGGGTAGTATGAAAAAGATAGTGTATGCTACTTCTGTAACGGCAGAGGAGGACCTTATTGCATGAGTACATGGAGCAATTACCATACTTTCAGATCAGCCCCACTTACTGCAGCATGTACGTGAAGCTCAGTGCCGCTGATGTAGGCTCCGCATTGACATAGGAGCTACCCAGTTTGAATCCTGTTTGTAATGTTAAATTGTTTTGTACTGCATACTGTTCGTTTTTTGTATTGTCACATGTGGAACAGACACTTTGATGGTTTACTGTGCCCAAAACTTGTTTCTGGACATGGGTTGCTGCTTGGAAAATGTTCTGTTTGCTGTCCTGCACAATATAGTGAGCGTTGTCTGTGTTTTTTTTTTGACTCATCCTGTACAAGTTATCATGTATGCAACTTGGTTTAGTTTGCAATGGGTAAACCTCTTTCACCTTTTCTTGCCGATCTTTTTATGACTTTTTTTTTTTGAAATTCAAGTTACTAATGCTTTTCCTTTGAGTTTTAAAACATGGTATAGATATGTTGATGATATTTTTGCTATTGTTCCTGAAAAACAAATTAATGCTGCTTTAAACTTACTAAATTTACAAGTTAAAGCTATAAAATTCACATTAGATACTGAAATTAATGGATTTCTTCCTTTTCTAGATTTGAAAATATTAATAAATAATAAAAAATTAGATTTTTGTATTTATAGGAAATCTATTCATATTGATAATTACATAAAAAGTAAAAGTTTTAATCCTTTTTGACATAAATTTGATGTTTTTAATAGTTTGATTTACAGATTAATAAATATACCACTGAATAAAGAAGAATTTAATAAAGAATATAAACATATTATTAATAGTGCTTTAATTAATGGTTTTAATAAAGATTTTATACAAAAGAAGATTGAAAAACTTAAATATCAAAAAACTGTTAATGATATTTCTATTCTTAAAAAATAAAAGATGATTATAATTTAAAAAATTTACTTACCATCCTTGGTTTAATAAAAATTTTCAAATTTTTTTTAAAGAAGTTGGTATAACTTAAGTTCCTCAAATTAAATATAGTATTAAAAATGTATTACAATTTTCTAAAAAATATAAAATTCCTAATAATAAAAAATCTGGTATTTATCAATTTAATTGTTTGGATTGTGATCAGGTTTATATTGGAAAGACGAAACATAGTTTAGAAACCAGAAAGAAAGAACATTTTCGTAACATTAAATATAAACAAATTGATAAGTTGGTCGTGGCAGATCATTTTTGGTCATTTAAACATGAAATAAATCCCGAAGTTGAATTATTAAAACAATTAAATGGTCCCATAAAGTTAATAGTGTGGGAAAAAATATTTATTTTAAAAAATAGACATCGCGTAATGAATTTTGACATACTGGCAATTGATTCTGTTTTTAGGTTTGTTTCGTCTTCAGATGTTGGTAATGCGTAACATAACAAAAGAAAATAACATCGTAACCGAGATTTCCTTAACAAAAGAGTTGGGTATTAACTGATGATGGAAACGATATGCTTTTGAAATCGATATTATAAAGAAGAAGGAAGTATTAACATCAACTGATTACACAGAAAATGAAGCTAGTTACAGTGAAATAATAAATATTATATAAATAAAAATATTTAGTAATTATTTTCCACTTATCTTAAGAACTTGATGAAAATACTTCTATCTTCTCTAATCAAAATTAATTTCATGTACATTTGCCCACATGTACATATTGTCATCAAGTTCTTAAGAAAAGTGGAAAATAATTACTAAATATTTTTATTTGTATAATAATTAACATCAACTTCTTAATTTAAGTGATGATTCTTTTACAAATATTTTTATTTGTGTAATATTGGTTTAGTCTGTTAAAATTTTTACTTCTTTGCAACATACCTTTAGTACGTAGAAGTACATAATGAAAGGGTCTACTGTCACCTATGGGAGATTTTTTTGGAGTTATCAGCCCCTAGGGATGAAGAGTTAAAGTGAAAGAACCAGGACTGTTATCCTCCTTACCCTAGGAATAAAAGGCTAGCATGTGGTTTCTGAGGTCTTGGAGTAATGGTGGAAGGTGGCAGGAAACAGATTTTTTCGGTTTTTAAAATATTTAGTATGGCAAGCAAGCATTCTGCCACTGTTTGACATACAAATACTCCCTATTGCTGCATATAAATATCACATGGAAAAAACTAAGCTTAAGAGATGTAGCGATCCTGGAAGCCATCAAATAACACTTTCTGTTGGCCATCTAAGGGGTTTCAAAATGTAAAATATCGAGACTAGTCTATAAGCTCCAAATGAGCCATTTTTTTTTTTTTTTTTTTTTTTTTTTTTTTATAGAAGACTGCTTTGAAAGTTAACCTTGCCATCTACAGACAGCTGGAAATGACCTCTCCATAAAGGTAATAAAAGAGGAAGGAAATATGCCTCAATTTTTATATAACAGAGGCCATGATGGACCAATCAGGGACAGACACTAACCAAGACCTTGGATATTTTTTGAACTTGTTAGTGGCGCATGGGTACCACCACAAAATGTGTGAAAATAAGTGTTTTCATAACTCCAACAACTGTGTGAACTGTATGATCGTCTCTCCAACCAGTATGATGTTACTATGTGCAAGAAGCTGGAAAACTTGTAGTAGAATTCTGCACAACCTAGTTACATCTTTGCACTTCCTTATTATAACATTCTTAGAGTGATTTTCTTTAGAAGAGAAGTAATACCAGTAATACTGTATCATGTACATCACATAACTTTGAGCAAATGGGAGTTTCTTGAGTAAAATTGATTTTTCATGTCCAATAGGGAATGGATGCTGAGAATCATAGCAATTAAAAATCATTCATAAATAAACATGCCTAATGCCACAGAGGCGCCTAGAGGTCCCTAACCGTTCCTGGTACAAGACCAATTCTACTACTGGACCTGCCCAAAGAGAGAGGGATGAATGATCTGTCCAAACAAAGCTCTCTAATGTCCATAAGAAGTACTCTTTTGTTGCAGTAAGCATTCACGACTGTCTGGCACCGCAATACCTCACAAAGCCTAGAAACATACTTAAAACACGAGAAGGAAAGAGAAAAAGGAAAAGAATGAAAAAGAAAATTGATGAATGAGAAAGCATCACATGTAAAAGTACCTGCCATCCATGTAAAAGTACAAAAGATATATCAGAGTGGGTGGTCAGCAGGAAATGAATCCTGGATCTCCTAAATGCAAGTCAACTCACACAGTCATACATATCTTCTATAAGCAGAGGAAGCATTACATATGACCAGCAAATTCTACTGACAATATTCAATGACAATGATCTAAGAAAAGAATGATTTCATGTTACTTCTAGGAAAGATTTTGTTCCACATTCAAACACTTTCATTGTGTGAATGATAATTTCAAAACCGATTAAAATAAAGAATTTTGAAGTCAAGCAGTGTACCCAGTATAATTCCAGGTTATCCAGAACACCAGTAATAAAACCTCAGTGCAAAATAGTCAGGCCTCGAACAGCAATAACACAAGTAAGAAAACCTGAACACTTACACTGATGTGTTGATACCGATGTTGCTAGTAGTCAAACCAAAAGTTCAAACAGATGATGATTTTTTATCAAAACTAAAATGTGTTGAAATGGATAATAGGGTGGAGGATGAATATGGAGAATGAAAATAAAATTTAAAACTGGACATCAATAACGGGCTAAGCACCAAATAGTTGATTTTGAGTTATTCAGTGTTTTGTATTTTGTCAAAAAACTTTCAATATAAAGACCTGAACCAAATTGGTTAGTTGTTATCTAGGTTAAGGTTTACATTACTATTGCAAAAGTTTTTTTGTTTTTAATTCCCTTACCATTATGATGAAAAAAAATATATCTTGGTCAAAAAAATGTAGAACATGGTAAGTGCATTCAGTGATGTTGTTGATGCTAAGAACCAACAGTAAAGCTCATTGGCACATAGCCCTTTAAAGCTTCCCCAGCAGCCTGGTACATTCCATTGCATGCCATCTTTCAGGCTCTGTATGTACTATGATCATGGTCATCATAGTTAACCCACTTGGTAGGTTGTTGGTGATGGCACATACCACAGGTTTTCGGGTATAACTCCATATTTTTGTTTTTGGCACTTACCCCATTATTGACATCCAGTCCTCAATTGTGTAGCAACCCGCAGAAGGTAAAAAAATCTGTCTAATGCATTTAATGATTTCCAAAGCAATAAATACCATTGTTGTTTACAAGATATTCTTTCATATGAAAGCACTAAAGACTCTGAATTCCTGCAATAACAAATCTTGAACTTCAGTAAAAAGGCAACAGTATGGAAATAACTTCAGTATAATATCAGACCTGAACTTTCAAATGCTGCCTGTTTGCAATGTACTGTGCGCTGTAACCATAACAGTCTCATTTGCAGTCTAATCTGCATGCATTCCATTCCATTTGTTTTAACCAGGTCCAGTAGCAGCAAGGACAAATGGTAGCAGTATGTGCAGAAAGGAACAAATACAATGTACAGGAAAGGTTAATATGTGTGCTAAGCCTATCAGTAAATAGCAGTTGGTCAGAAATTAAGCTATACATTTGTTTTGAAAATATTAAAACATCACAAGTGTTTTAATTAAAATCAATAAGAGACATTTATGGAAAAATGATCCATGTATAGAATGATTTGAGAATTTTCTTGAAAAACATTCTGTTACATCTTTGGAAGATGCTGATCTTAAAAAGCAAGTTTGGTATACATTCATCACTACACATAACTTTTTCTAAAAATATTTATCTTGTGGATCAGAGATCTCAAAATGTTTTCTTGATTTTTGCACAGATGTACTCTCACCCAATCTTAGCTTCACTTATATGTACTTGCATAAGGTTATCTGACAAGAACTGCCTACCTAATTTGAAGTGGATAATCTTCAAATGTGTTTACAGACCTTATAAGAGTGTGATGTTAGATTTATATTGGCTAATTTCCATGTTGAAACTGTGGCGTAGGTTTACATCTTTCTTAGAGTGTAGAATTTTAAACTTTGCTGTGTTGTTATGCTTAAACAATAATGAAGCAGAGATGAGGATGTATTAATTCCTTGGATAGTTTGGTTACATCTGTGGTGAATTCACTAGTAAACAAGGAAACAAATTACAACACTACTAAAAACTTCATATCACCTGTATTTTGGCTGTCTGCTTGGTGACCAAGATAAATGTTTCGTACCACATATAAGTTGCATCCAATTCTATGTAAAACTGACTGAGTGGTTAAAAGGGGAGAAACAGCGCATGCCGTTTTCAGTTCCAATGATATGGCATGAACAAGAAAATCATACAATGATTTACTTCTGCATAACCAAAATAACAAGGTTTTCATAAAAAAATAAACAGAAAATCTCACATCCCAGTTTACGTTTGTTCATCTAACAGACCAACACCTCAAGGGAATGACTTACCAGTACCAGTAGTTCCTTCAAACTGGCAAGAATGTTCAGAAACAGAGGGCAACAATGGAAATTAATTGTTTTTTCATCCTTACTGTGTGTAGGCCAAAGTTTGGAAAGATAGTCAGACTGAAAAATTCAATGACAGAGCCACGATTTGAACCATCTCCCTGTCTCTGTCCAGTTGCTCTTAACCGCTGAGCTACCATGGCCAACATGCTAGCATGACATTAAATTGTCTAACTGACTCAGGTGTATCCAAGCAAATGAGCAATGCAATAAAATTATGGAATTTGTCATGACCTACCTCACTAATGAGTCATTATTTCAGAATGTATGAGACATAATGATCTGATATTTTTACAGAATGTTTATGCAATTTTTTTGAGTGTGATACTTTGTTTTGATGATACAAATATAATAAAATACATATGATTTTTAAAATCATTTATGCACATAGGTCTAGTATTATATGCACCAATACAACATTAGTGAGATATGTTTGACGACATCCTTTATTAAGAAAGGGTATCATAACTAAAGAATTGAGAATGATGGAAGAAAACAGATGACAGATTTGAAATCAGCATGGCCAAATTATTATAAATCAGGTGCATTCAAGTCAGTTCCTTACAATTTTTAAAAAATTAATTGTGTAAACAATTATGCTGTCCAAATTGCTTATTTTTAATAAAATGAAGGACTTGATAACAATGAGCTGAACAGGAAATCAAAGCAAACTTTTTTAAAAGTATTAAATATTTATTTCATTTCATTGCAAAACAATTAATACATAATATCAGACAAAACATGATCCATATTTCTTACAGTTCTTTATAAAACAATTGCTACATAGTGAAAAATAGAACATGGTACTATTCACATTTAAACAGTAACATATGCTTAAAGCTAAGTTATCAACAGTCTTGATTGAAATGAGATGAACGAACCTGGTGTTGTAGCAACTGGCAATTAGTGTAGGAGATAGTTGAGATTATCTGAAACAAATAAACAGAATTCTGATGATGATAGTAAATTTTTTAAAAATTCTTATTTAGCATTTTCAAAAGATATTCAAGAAAATCTCCTACATCCCAAACTACGCTTTACATAGACAATTTTTTAAATTCTAGATTTTCTCAAAAATTGCTCACAATTTTGTTTAAAATATTTACATGACAAGTAAAACATAATTCTGAATTTTCTGGGAACAGCCCTTCAAATTTTGTATAATGTTAAAAGATAGGAAAGACATACCCCACAAAAAATATTTAAAACAATATTTCTGACTTGGATGAGTACAGACAGACTGAAAAATTCAATGCCATAACAGGCATTTGAACCACGTATCTCCCACTCTCTGTGCGGTTGCTCTAAACCACTGAGCTACTATGGCTAACGTGCCAACATGACATTAAATTCTCCAACTGTCTCATATGTTTCCTGGTAGACCACTAGGGGTTCTCATATGCTATGAGACACGCACCTTTTGGTGGCGACTTACTATGCTGTAAGTACTTAATTCCCAGGCTTAATAGTTAAATCACTATGTTTTTATTTTAGGTAAATTGATGGAAATAATCATTTCTTCCACACTAGCCGTGTGTAGGCTAAGGTTTGGATGAGTAGAGTCAGAGTGAAAAATTCAGTGCCATAGCCAGGATTTTAACCACGTATCTCCCACTCTCCGTGCAGTTGCTTTAAACCACTGAGCTATGGCCAACATGCCGACATGACATTAAATTCTCCAACTGACTCGTAGAAACCCTGGTAGACCATTAGGGGTTCTCATATGCTATGACACATACACCTTTTTGTGGTGAATTACTGTGCTGTAAATACTGAAGTCCCAGGCTTCATAGTTAAACCACTGTTTTTATTTTAAGTAAATTGATGGAAATAATCATTTCTTCCACACTAGCCATGTACCTATAGGCTAAGGTTGTGTCAGCACGTTGGCCATAGTAGCACAGTGGTTTAGAGCAATTGCACGGAGAGCAGGAGATCCGTGGTTCAAATCCTGGCTATGGCATTGAATTTTTCAGTGTGACTACTCATTCAAACCTTAGCTACACACGGCTAGTGTGAACCAAATGATTATTTCAATATTTCTGACACTTTTTGTAACATCAATAATTTATTAGATAACTTTTATTATTGAAATGTTCAATACTTCGTCATTTTTAAGTGGTCTTGTTATTCAGTGGTTTTACAGAATGTCATGGAAAGAGCATGACAATTTAAAGCCAGCATAAGGTACCTTGCCTGTTAATATGCCTTTCTCTCTTCTTGTACCTGCAAGAAATAAGTAATAAAACTATTTCTGCTAAGGTTTATTTTGATTGAAGTGAATTATAAGCTATCTGTAAATTCCACATCTACTTAATTCTATCAGAAGTGTGCTAAATGTGGAAAGGATTTCATTAATTAAATGTAAAATTGCATGAGGTAGCTCTTAATAACACTCCTGTTCCATAAAACTGTCTTTTATTCAAGACTTGTTTTCATCCTCAGCTGACAGATGACTAAATAAGGATGAAGCTGCAGAGGAATTCAGCAGACAATCAGCTAAGAATAAAAACAAAGTTACTGAAACATGTTCCAAATAAAAAATAAAAAGTAGGTTTGTAGAAGAGACATCCACTTGTCTCTTATCTATGTTGTACATAGTGGTCATCAGAACATTTGAAATGAATTCTTGAATAAACAAAAATGCAAAATTCAGAATAAAGTAAACATAAATATAAAGAAGCAAAATATTGTCATTTTCACTCATTAGAATATATTCCCAATCTGATGTTCTTCATAACAGAACTAAATTTATAAGAAAATGAAGGTATTTATTATACTTTAAAGTACACTTACCAGATACAGTATCCAGAATATGCCTTATATATTCTTCAGAATTCTGATCAGCTCTGTTGCCAGGTGTTATATCCAATTCAAAATCTGGGCTGTATAGCAGAAAATCCTATAAAAAAAGGACACAAAACATACAAGGAATGCAAAAGACAGAAGAGAATAAAAGTAAATTAATAGATGCTATTAATTATGAGCCCTCTTATAAAAGTAGAATGGTAACTCAGTTTTATGTAACTTAATATGTACAAACACTTATATTTTTAAACATAAAATACATGACAGAAAAGTGTACCTAATTAATGAGATAAAACCGTAATAAATATTTTTGCGAATACTTTTCGAAAGCACTCTTTTATCAATGCATCTTGGAATACAAAAATTTTAACATATTATATCAGTAATTTTTTTGCATTTCAGTTATAAAAAAGAAGAAGAAAACCTAGAAAATTGACTGTTTGTTTCTACTTGTAATTTACATCCTCCAACGTTAAGTCACATCGGACAATGAATGAAATTGGTGAAATGATGCTCAAATGCAATTAGTAACATTTTTCCAGTGCAAAATTTGAACTTGTTTGCAAGCACTGTAACTTCGAGCAATGCATTGGTGAAATCTGTTAACCTCTCCAAGAAAAGGTTCTTTTACATTCTACTTAAATGATACTTCCATACTACAGCACTGTTTTCTTAGTGTAAAATATCTGCAAAATTCCAAATAATTGACAGAGTCAACATGAAAAATTCAATGCCATGGCCGGGATTTGAACCATGGATCTCCTGGTTACCGTCCAGTCATTCTAACCCATTGAGCTACCATGGTCAACATGCCGCCCTGACATAAATTCCCCATTTGACTCGTACATTTCCCCGGTAAAATTTTTAAAAATTTGTTTTCCAATTTTAAAATTGAATTTTTCATGTTGACTCTATCTATTAAAAACCTTAGCTGATATAGGGCTAGTGTGAAGAAATGATTAATTTCCGTCAATTAACTAAAGTTCCAAATGATTGTTTATGTTCCCCATACTATTTAGATACAACACAGTAATTTGAGTCCTTCAAAATGGTCCAAGTACCACAGATTTTAATTTATAATTGCTTGAAAATTTGGAATACAGCATACAAATATAAGAAATTGCAAAAATTATTATGAAATTATTAAAAAGCATGTTGTCTAATTCATTTGCAATTATGCATTATCAATAAGTCATGTTTTTAAATTTGAAAAAACTTCAATAATGCATGCAGAAAACAAATTCTTTTGATAATAAGCATTTTTTTATCCACTTTCTGACCATGCTATCATGCAGGAGAAATTGAAATTCTGGATTTTTACTATATACGTTAGATGTAGTAGATTATGATACAAGGTTCAAAAGTGAGGTTGTATTTTGTGAACAGGATTGTTTACAAGCAAGTGTATAACCTTAATTGCAAAATAAAACCACTTTTAACATTGTGACATATACAGTGCCTTATTTTTAACTGGTGACAACCAGCCAGTGGGAGGTAGCTGCATGTGCACAGTACTTCTCACTGTTCCTGGCACCCGCCTTTCTTCGCATCAGTGCATGTTTGGCCGTTGCTAGTGTAAGTTCTTGTTGTATTCTTTATGATCAAATTGTGATTAGTTCTGTTATAATGCTAAGAAGTGTATATGCTTTAGCATACTGTATATTCATGTACGATTCCTAACGTGCAAAGTCTTGCAAAGAAGTGACAGGGCTATTTGTAGACTAATTTTCTGGTATTCCTGACAATTCGTAAACTTGTAGAGAGTTTCACAGAAATTGGTTCAGTTCTTGACAAGAAACCCAAAAGAACTCGCCATGTGCCTACAGAGGAAAAATTCAATGAGTTCGAACATCGCCCAAGAAAATCTCCGATTAGGTTATCACACAAAACAAGTGTTTAACAATTCTCAGCTTGGAAAGCCACTAACTTTTAAAATTAAAACCTATAAGATAACCGTATTTCAGGAACTGCAACCATATGATATTGTGAGTAGAGTAAATTTCTGCAAGTGGTTGGTGTGTAAAATTAATGATGGCTCTATGAACCCAAAGTTAATTTTTTTTCACAGACGAAGCATGGTTTCCATTACATGGTCATGTATCACCACAAAACAACGATGTTGGAGTGCAGGAAAACCTGACATTGTGCACAAAATGCAATTGCATGACCAGAAAATTGGTGTTTGATGTGCTGTGAATGTGCACCAAATTGCCTTTATTCTTTGAGGAAACTGTTAATGGACAGAGGTACAGGGATGCAATAATCAAACAATTCCTGAATTCCATTTTGTAAGGACTATGATACAATGAAGCACAAAATTAATATAATTTTGAATCAAACTAATACTCAATGCTCCACTTATTTCTAGTATTTACCTAGAACGCATTTTGTTAGGATCTTCCTAACATCATCAGCTGTTGTTGACTAATGGACGTCGGTTCGGTGAACTACTCGGAGGTGATTGGTTCGTCTCTGTCGGTATCTTGATGAACTTAAAATTTGGGTTTTCTTCAAAGGTAGTGTCAAAATTAAACAATTTTCTTTCATATTTCTTTATGAAGATTTTTTTCCACGTGGTTAATGCAGCTGGACCTTGGACACTTTTTAATAAGTGAATTTCTCGTTCTATATCATGATTCTCCTTTCAAAAATGGTGCACTACCGCCGATTTATCTATTTTTTTGTTCCAGATGTTCCTAAAATGCTCTTTAAGCCTAATGTTCAAGTTCCTTTTGGTTTTTCCAATGTAAAAGTTGTCACAGCCCTTGCAATTTATCCGGTACACACCTGATTTTTTGTCCGAGAGCTACATACCTTTTCCAAAAAGTCTTACACACCTTTTCCAAAAAGTCTTCATAGAACACAATATTACTTTGGCCCCACAGAACAAATTTAGTGTGCAACAACTTTTGAAATCACATAATACAAAGGAGATACCCACAGATAAAAAATCAGGTGTGTACCGGATAAATTGCACTGGCTGTGACAACTTTTACATTGCAAAAACAAAAGGGAACTTGAACATTAGGCTTAAAGAGTATTTTAGGAACATCAGGAACAAAAAACTAGATAAATCGGCGGTGGCGTACCATTTTTGGAAGGAGAATCAAGATATAGAACGAGAAATTCACTTATTAAAAAGTGCCCAAGGTCCAGTTGCATTAACCATGTGGGAAAAAATCTTCATAAAGAAACATGAAAGAAAATTGTTTAATTTCAACACTACCTATGAAGAAAACCCAAACTTTAAGTTCATCAAGATACCGACAGAGACGCACCTATCACCTCCGAGGAGTTCACCAAACCAACGTCCATTAGTCGACAACAGCTGATGATGTTAGGAAGATCCTAACGAAACTCGTTCTAGGTAAATACTAGCAATAAGTGGAGCATTGAGTATTAGTTTGACTCAAAATTATATTAATTTCTGAATATTTGTGATGCTGACTGCATACAAGCATATTTTCAACAAGACTCCGCTACAGCACATACAGCTGATATATCATTGCAATTTATTAGGGAAATTTTTTAAGATAGGGTCATCAGTAAATGACTATAGCCACTGCGATCCCCAGACCTTACAATATGCGATTTTTACTTAAGGGGAACTTAAAAAAATAAAGTGCATTGGAACAACCCGCGTATGTTGGGAGAACAGAAAAACGATATCAGAAGAGAAATTACTGCAATTTCAGAATATTACTTAATGCATATCAATAGAGAATTTTTAGTTGTGAGGCATGCATGGCAGCAGAAGGACATCATTTCCAACAACTTCTGTGACAAAGAGATGTGATTATTATAATTGTAATTTGCATAATAAACCTAAGTGCTAGAATTTAAATATTCAATGTGGCAGCAGCATACCTACTGTGGTGGCAGTGTGCCTTCTGCTGCAGAACTTACCGCCCACCTGCCAGCGACCATGGAAAAATTAGGCACTGCGCAACTTCTAGACAAGACTTGAATTTGTAAAACATAAATAATGTTGTGTTCATTCATGAAATTAAGAGAACTTATGTTTAGAATGAGATTGACAGTAAGGTTCTTGAAACAACAGAAACAATATTAAAATTGAGATTAACTCTCGTAGGCAGCAAGATGATAGATGATTTTTAGACCTTTAATCTTCAGACTTAAGCTTTAAGAATGCTTATTCTAGTTACAATATCTTAATTCTTCTTGACATCTAAATAAACTTAATCATTGAATAGCAGGGCCCAATGAGATTTCCATGTTTACTTTTCTGTTCAAAGTTAGCCAAGAGCACATATTCAGTGAAATTATTTTGCCTTACACTAGGCAATGAAGCAATCAAATACTACTTCATATTGCTTTCTAGATTTTTGCATCTGCATTTATAAACATCCTATAGAAATGCACTGTTTGCAACAATTTTCACTATGGGCGAAGCGTGGTATGACGTTTCTGGAAGTGCTACCTGTTGTGATGTCATGGACATCACTCCCGAATTCGATATATCTCAAAGCGAACAGCCCAGGGATTTTTAAGGCTGTTATGTTGCCGCTTCCCTGTATGGCTTGGCTCCTGCTATTTCAAGCTAAGGTGTAGTTTGCCCAATGAGGGCTCGCCGTCAAGACAGGTACAAATGTCAGAGCTGAGGAGTTAGCTTGGAAGGTGACCAGGTTACGAAAAGCTATACAAAACAAATCCATTCCGCCGAGTGGCACTTATGTCGGAAGTTCTTCGATACCAAGGAGGAGCCCAGACAACAGAGGGACTACTGCTTTATCTGTATAATTTTCATGGACAGTGAGAATTTTCCAATCTTTTGTCCAAACATTCACCCAAGTTGTGTACTCGCCTCCTGAAAGGGAACTCAATTAATAGCAGAGAGAACCACTAGGTTTTCTCCTGAACCACGTGTGAAGGTGGACTTAAATATTACGTAACTCATACCCCTAGCTGAATATACCAGAAGTCAAAAAGGGCTGTTCACAAACTGTATGTAGGGATTGGTTTTGGTTAAGCAAAGTTTGGTAAATTTTGAACTCTTAAGTGCTTCAGTTAAATTTAAAGGCTCATGGAAGACTATCATTGTCATTATAGAGGTGATACACGAAATCTACTCTTCATTAATCTCAGAAACTATTTGTAGTTGGTTTATTAATACTTGCACTTACTTGTTTATTTTAATGAGAGACTAGTTTCAAAGGCATTCGCCTCCATTTTCAATCTAGATTGAAAGAGGAGATTGAAAATGGAGGCGAATGCCTTTGAAACTAGTCTCTCATTAATATAAACAAGTAAGTGACAAGTATTAATAAACCAATTACAAATAATTAATTTTTAGATGAGTCGTATTTATTACACATCTGCTTCACTTTCGTACCTATTTTGAGGACATGTTTCGCAAAACATTGTTTGCATCTACGGCTCTTATGCGAGTCGCATAAGAGCCGTAGATGCAAACAATGATTTGCGAAACATGTCCTCAAAATAGGTACGAAAGTGAAGCAGATGTGTAATAAATACGACTCATCTAAAAATTAATAATTTTTCGCTTCACTGTGGTGTTCCAATACAGTTAAAACAACTACAAATAGTTTCTGAGATTAATTTTGACGATATTGTTACTAAATTCCTCCAAACACATATAACTACTCCTGATTGTTACAATTTTGTATTTATGTGTATACACTATCTTGTGGTTTAAAATATATTCAAGGACTCTAAGTTGTGTACATGACTGCAAGCCCAATTCTCAAACCAATCCCAGATCCAGTGCATTTTCTCGAAAGTATATATTAAGAATTAAAAATCATCCTGTGTATGAATTTTATAGCATAAATATATGCCAATTTCATGAATGCATATTTCATTGAAATTTAGTACATAAAAGTCTGCTATTACATTAATCAACATGCTACTGCTTTAACCAGCTCAAATGAAAGAATCTGTTCCACGTATTTGTCTGCTATAATGTTCATAGGAGAGAGCCATCTGGTTGAAAATAACTGTGGAAGGGTAATAACACTATATTCTTGAATGAACATACCAAATTTGAATCTGGAATAGAAGATGGTATTTCTCTACCAATGATGATGGATGTTAAATAGGTCCAGCATCGGGCAGTATTGGGAAGATTATAACCACCTATAAAATAAATACAAAAACGTTACAGTAAAAATACACATGTATTTCTGCAACTTCATAATTTTTTATCAATTTAATATTCTTCAATGGGCACATACAGTATGATTAAACAGTGTAATTGGCATTTAATTTCAAAGCAAGTTTGGTAATTTCACATGCTACTTTACTAGCATATGAGAGCAGTGGATGTGTTCAAACCAACATTTTCAGAGGAATGCTTGCATTATAATAAATAAATTACACTGGGAAACAATGAAAATATTCTGAGCTTAAAAATAGTGAATTTACATGTATTTCCATCTGCTGAATTCAAAATTCACCATAAAAATGATAGATCAGCTCTTGTTTTGAAGATAAAGTGACATTTCATCTTTTAGAGTGAAGATTTAAATTTGGGGATTTTTTTTTTTTGAGATAGTTGGCACACCTGTCAAAATACTGTAGATGACAAATACAAGCATTTGGTGATAGTGCTCCTGGAAAAATACCATAACCTTGGATGCAACATGTCCTTTAAGATCCATTTTCTCCACTCCCACCTAGACTTTTTACCTCCTAGTTGTGGAGCTGTTAGTGATGAACATGGGGAGAGATTCCATGAGGACATTTCTGTTATGGAACAAAGATATCAGGGCCGTTGGAATGAGGTAATGCTTGCGGATTATTGTTGGTCTTTGTATAGGGATTCTGCAGAACTCCATCACAAGAGGCAAGCTAAAAGACGACAAAGTCAATAGGCCACCACATGATTCTCTTCAGACACAACTATCTGCGAAGTATTTTTCCAGCAATTTAGAACTCTTAGCATGTAATTACCAGTTAAAAAATCAAATGCACTTTCACTGTTGTTAGCATGTATGTAATTAAAATTTATCCTTTTCTCTCAATCCGTTAATATGTAATAATTCCACCTTGTGTATATTATAGAAACTAAAGCTAATAAAAACTTTTCATTATTATATTTGTTTTTCTCAACCCAAAATTAGTAGGAATTGCCCCATGAAGTGCTCGAAACATTCAAAAATTATTTTTTGCTGCCCAGTGCTTCTGAAGGCAATCCACTCCATGGGTTCATTAGCACAGTAGGAAAGACTCAAGGGAAATACTTCAATTGAAGATGCAGATGTCTACAAAATATATGCACTATAAACTTAGAAAGCTTTAAATGTATTAATTTTCACTCAATGTTACTTGAGAAGCTCCATGGAAAAGAAATGTAAAAACTGTCTGCAAGGCAAAATTCTGGCATTGATATTGACAGTATCTTTAAAAAACAGAATTTTTTGTTTGTTTGTTTTAATGTATCGTATTGTATCAGATTAGAACAACATAGTGTAATAATGCTACACACTCTACATATATATTAAATGTATATATTATATGTATATGTACAGATTTTATATATATATTAAATGTATATTACATATATATTACATCTACATAATTGCATATAATTTTATGGTGCCTTTTTATACACTTTCAAAATTTATCATTGATAAGTGACATTATCCATACAGTATGAATTGTACTTAAAATGACTATTCTTTTATTTATTTATTTTTATGGCAGTGAGAGACTCCTGTTGTGTGGCAGTGACAGAATCCACATTTTAAACATATGGTGCTCTACTGTTCACTGTTTTATAGCTACTGAAATGGCATTAAATGACGAATGTAATGTTACCCTGTTCCCCGCCCTTACTCCCTTAGCCGCCTCATATAGTCAGTTTAAAAAGATCCAGTTCCCATTGGTCATGTATGTGGTACACTGAGCATTAGTAATAAGCAATTTCTACAGAAAATGCTTAGCTGAAAGGATGGTCTCCCATAGGATCAGATGATGCACTTGAAGTAATGTTGGTTATTTTAACCTTGTTTATCCACATATATTAATTACTATTTCTCTCACAACCTGTGCAAAATCAGGTTTGAATATTAGCAAATATTGGGTACAAATAACAGGTAGTTTATAATGAAATACAAATCTATAATCGGAAAAACTATTTGTCGTCAGTTTATTGACACTTCTTCACTTACATTTTTATATTATTGAGGGACTAGTTTCGGAAGTCATTGCCTTCATTTTCAACCTCTCTCAAACTAGCGTCTGTCGTCTGCTCTGGCAGTGGAGAGCAAACGACAACAGATGCTAATTTGAGAGAGGTTGAAAATGAAGGCAATGACTTCCGAAACTAGTCCCTTAATAATATAAAAATGTAAGTAAAGAAATGTCAATAAACCGACTACAAATAGTTTTTCCGATTAATTTTGATATTACTGTTACTAAATTGCTCTAATCATGCATATAAATCTATACTTTCTTTTGAAATGCAGGACTGACCTCCACCTAGAAAGAGCAATGGAATTCTCCATCTCAGTAGCTGTTTCACACAGAGACCTAAGCCTTTGGGAGTAAGATTGAATGCACAAGCTGGATCTCCATTTATGCAGTCAGCACCACATTGTACAACTGCGGCCTGTGGACGGAATGTCATCCACACTTTCCAAATAACACTGTAGGAAAAGCAAAAATAGAAAATCCAAATATTAATATGGTATCAATATCTTAATGTTATTCCCCCACTAGATTTACTAACATCTTAATTACTAAAAGAAATACATTAACGGAAGTTCATTAACAGATGCAATGTTTACCCAAAGAAAATTCTACTGTGATACCAGCACTTCCAGAGTAAATTATATATAAACCTTTTTTAAATTTCAAAAGGACATGCATGGCATTAACAAAAAATCATAAAATTGGGAATATTGTGAATTTGCAACTTTATTTCGAAAACTTGAATTGTGTTAAGAAGACAATGCATTGCTTTAGCATTATCTTCTAAGTAAAAACCAATAGTTTTGACAGTTTATTTTGTGACTTGAGCTCTTTATCCCATCTTAATTCTCCATATACAATGAAAATAGTTCAGCAATGTTCACTAATATGCTATGTGTGAATTAGGTAATGTGAAATTAGTCTGCTGAATTAAAATTGTTATTGATTAAGCACAATTTATATTATTTCACCAATACTGGGTTGCAACAATACTGCAATTAACTGATACTCTACTGATACATCATCAGATTTATAAATTTATCCTGTCTTTAAATCACAGGCCACTGCAAGTGTGACATTCAGCAATCCAATAATTATCCCTTCTGTAATTGGAACTGCAAAACGTGTCAACATACCAAGGGTTCTTTCATGAAACATTGTATATCATGAAACATTAAGGTTCAATTCCCAATTGGAGGACAGAATTTCATTTTAACAAGAATCAGCCTGGAGCTTCAGCCTGGAGAGGCATGACTCTTGGAAGGCATGTTTAAAAGTGAAGCACATTAAAAATCAACATTAGCAAAATCTACGGTTCTAAGTGAAGGGAGAAGCCATCATAAAAACATTGCCAACTGTATCATCAATATATAGTAGAAAGCAAATGCATCTATAAAGACTTAAATGTTAACTGTCTTCCAGAAGGAGAAACAAAGCTGATAAGCTTAAAGATATTGAAAATAGAACTATGAATTTTAGTTAACTGATGGAAATTAATAATTTCTTCACACTAACCGTTTATAGGCTAAGGTCTTTGATAGAGTCAACCTGAAAAATTCAATGCCATGGCCAGGATTTGAACCACGGATCTCCTGATTTCCGTCCAGTTGCTCTAACCCATTGAGCTACCATGGCCAACGTGCCGTTCTAACATTAAATTTTCCATTTGACTCGTATATTTCCCCGGTAGACCACTAGGGCTCTTGCACTATAGTAAGTCGCCACAAACGGTGTATCTAGAATGCGAGAGATGAGTCAAATGGAGAATTTAATGTCAGGATGGCACGTTGGCCATGGTAGCTCAATGGGTTAGAGCGACTGGACGGAAACCAGGAGATCCGTGGTTCAAATCCTGGCCATGCCATTGAATTTTTCATGTTGACTCTATCTATCAAAGAGCTATGAATTTTTACCAAAATACTAAAAGTAACATAATTTTAATACCCATAAAGATTCTGGTACTAATTTTATTATTTTTTATTTTTTAAGTTAACTTTCTAGTAAATATCTGAAGCACTAAGTTGTGTGTAACTTTCACTATCACTTAGAATTACTATGAAACATTGTTTATGTTTCTGCTCTTTGGTATTTTGAGAAGCATCAACTTTTTAATTTAATAACCAGTAAATAGTTACTATCATAATCTAAAAATGTACCATGCTCTAATTAGAAAGAAAAAAGGTTTAGCACAGGAACAAAATCAAGATCTACAATGCCGCAATTAGGTGCATTTTTTATTTTAATTTTAAATTTACACCCTCCGTCATAATGGACAATTAATGAAATGGATGAAATGATGCTCAAATGAGTACAGGGTGCATAGAGCTTAGAAGTACCTGACATTCGGGTTTCAGGATAACGGAAAAATCCAGAAAAAACTTTATCTAGGTACTCACCCTGACCAAGATTCTAACTTGGGACCTCTTGAACAGGAGGCAGACATGCTACCATCTTTGCTACTGAGACATGCATTGGGTGCTTCATTGACTAGTCATATATGCAACATTTTAAACGGTGAAATATAAGGAAATACCATCATCATCAGAAGATTGCATAATGAAGTACATTGTGGTTTCATATATATCACTGCGCGCACATGCATGCACAGACACAAACACAAAGAAGTCAAAAGGGATTGCACCCTAAGTTCATGCTGCAGACCGGGCTATTGTAACATTCCATAAAACTCCCTGATCAACTTAGTCTACACAAAACGATCTGAAGTAATCACTTTTGCAACGACCTACTTGTCATGACGAAAGGAAAGAGCACAATAGATGTAGAAAATTTTGCAAACCACAGCTTGGAACAAATTGAATAATGTGCAAGAGAAAATAAAATTACTTTCAAAGACTGTAAATCAAAAGTATTAGTGATATCAAGAAAGAAATGAGCTGTAAAAGAGAAGATAAACATCTACCTTAATAACAAAATTAAGAAGAAATACACGTCCTGAAATATCTACACATTATCGACAAACAGTTAGAATTTGACTATCATATTGACCAAGTGCATGTCAAAGCTACACCACTAATTCACACTTTATCTAAACCAGCAAAGCTAATCTGGGAACTTGGAAATAAAGTGCTACAGACAATATAAGAAGAGATATAGAACCTATACTCACATATGGAGCATACTTATGAGCATCTGCATTAAACAACCAAAAGAACTTGAGAAAAATTCAGAGAAGTCAAAGGTTGCTTAACAAAATTTATGGAGGCAGACAGGACAATCTCATATAATGCATCTTTGCTCACTGCTGGCACACAACCTATTGATATCACAATTGACGAGAACTGTACAATTTCACAAACAGTGAATAAGACTATGATGCACCCTTGCTGCCCAGCGACTGGAACCAGCCTGCAGAAATACCTGAATTAAAAGAAGCTGACGATGAACATTACATTTTCAAAATCGACACAGATGAAAGCAAAACAGGAGAGAAATAGGAGCCACAGTTGTGACATTCAAACAAGAGACTTCTATTCGAGAGCTAAAATACTGGTTGGATGGAAGATGTTCTAAGAACCAGGCAGAACAACTTGCCATACTAAAAGCGCTGAAAGAACTTCAAAACTCACACCGGAGGAAGAGAAGACTGCAGCGATTTATTCAGACAGTACAGTAACACTAGCCATTCTGTGCAACAATAGCATACATAATTCAATAAAAGAGGAAACCCTCAATATATTGAAAACTGTGGAATGACAGCAATAGAGAATACATTTCAGTTGGATGAAAACCCATGTAGGTACATCTGGTAATGAGTTAGCAGCTAACTAGCCAAATCCGCTTCTCAAGATGCAGAATTTCCCAATACTGAAATACAAGAAACAGGACATCAGCTGTGGCAGAATAGGTGGAACACCATGGACAAAGGGGATCTCAGCAAATCATACTTTCCTTCAATAAAAGATTGACTCAAGAGAATGCTTCTTATAACCCAACTTTCACAGCAATAGCTTCTGGCCACGGGTAAACAAAAGCATATCTACACAGATTTCATATAACAGAGAATCCAAAATGCACATGTAATAGCCCTCAACAAACTATAAACCATTTAATATACGAATATGCAGCTACAAGATAACAAAGGGCCAAGAAATCTACTTCCATTTACAAAATGTAAATAAAATTAGAAGCAAGTGCCCAGTAACCAACCAAAATCTTGTAAAACACCATTTAAGAGCATTTTGTAAATATATCAATTCCATTAACCTGAAAATAGATTAAGCTATTGTGTTTGAGTGTTAAAAGCCAATGATGAACATCTAGAAATTCTAGGAACATCTAGAAATTGTAATAGCAATTAAACGCACAAGTAATTACCATCCCTATTAATAAACCATTATTATGTGCAATTTGTAAAATAAACTGTAAAATGATGTAATGTAGTGCAAGTAATACTGCCAAAGAGGGGCATGCAGATTGTAAGCAATAAAATAATAAAAAACATACATGCAAATATTTAAATCATACTGTCGCAACTGGCGGCGATGTGCACAAAGGGTTCAGCGCAGAGAGATAAGAGACAGATAGTGCAGCATGGAGATAAAGAGCTTGCCGAAACCGATAAAGTTAGGTGTCTGGAACGTTCGTGTTTGGTCTGGTGCCATCTTATAGAACATTCATTCTTCTGGAACCATGAAGAAGTATATAAAAAGGAGCCGCGATTGCCAGTGAGTGTCAGAGTCGTAAACAAAGTTGTAACCAGAGTATAATCAGAACTGAATTGTGTGTACTGTATTTTGAAAGTGAACGCTTTTGTTCGTGGACGGTGACCTTGGAAGATTGTAATTGTGTATGTGATGTAATTCTGCTACTGTAAGGATTGTCCGAAGTGTATGTCTATGGAAATAAAGAACACTTTGAATTTCTGCAAATTGAACTTTTAATTCTACGAACCCACAAAGTCACAATATATACAACACATCTGCCACAATAAGAGCAATTTGGCATTATTTACAAAACAAAGTGGCACAAACTTAGCTACATATCAGTAAATTGAGAAGTATTGGAACAAATTGCACTAAATCCATTTGTAGACGAAATGCTTCTAGATACTATTTCCCCCTATTTTGAAAGCATTAAACTGGTATGTATAATCTATTTGCTTCAAACAGCCTTTCTTCCAATCATAAAATGGCTTTGATTTAGAAAGCCCTAGTCCAACAAAACTGAAGGATTGCTTACATGATAATGTATGCTCACATGTACTGACTGCTGTGTTTGGATGCTGTGCAACTAGAAATGCATATGATGCCGCCAAACAGTATCAAATATCTCTTCCTTGAGTCTTGTTGGCAACAACAACAATAATAATAATTTTCATTTATTTATAGATTTTCCACTTTACAGCAGTTCACCATTGGTTCCTACTTTCCAGAGATTCCTGTCATTCCAGTGTCCTTCTTCATAAGACCATATATTTCCTCACACCACGTTCTTCTGGCTCTTCCCCACTTTCTTCTGCCTGCTACTTCCCACTTTAGGACTTGTTTGGGCTACTGTTCTTCTGGCATCTGTTGTATATGTCCATACCACTGTAGAGCTCTACTGGATATAGAGCTCTTCTGTCTATAACAGTTTCTAGTGCATCCATTTCATGTCTAACGTAGGTGTTTCTGACATGTTTAGAACATTTTGAAACACAAATATTTAAATGGTATGTACTTTAAAAACATGCCTTATATAATGAAACATATGTAACATAAATATTATACACATAAGGAAACACTGCTAACATGGATGTGATGAATGCTTCTGTATGTTTACAAGTATACTCCATTAAACATGATAGAAAATGCTGCTTACCTATGAAATATCCTTACAAAGTTTTCATCTCTCAGACCATCTTTCAATGGAATATTGACTGTATGAAAGCGACCTCTTGCTGTACCAGTATCCTCTAACGCTCCTGTACCTGGATAAAATCCTAGTTCATACTTATGAAATGACACTGTCATAACACTGGGTGTCATGGCAAATGCATTTTCTACACCATTTCCTGAAACCAATTAATAAAATATCTACTATGTTCTTAAACAAATTTTTATTCTTGCTCAAATCACCAGATAAATTTGAATGATTAAATAAGAAACAAAACTTTTAATGCATAAAAACGGAAGCTGATAACAGTGAAGCAATACAAATATTATAAGAAAATACCTATAGAATAATTTGCTACAGTTTTCACTTATCTTTATTAAGAAATTATAAATTCTTCACAGTAGGATTAATTTTGCAAATACATCATCTGCATCTTCAACCTTTTATAATTATTACTTACAATTTCTTAAAAACAAGTAAAGATTGTAGCAAACTATTATGTTTTATTGTAACAAAACTTATTTTCATAATTGTTAATAAAGTAATCTTTCACACAAGCATATGTAAGTTGAAGCTAGAAAGGTAGAATCAGAGTCAACAATTTAATGCCATAACTGGATTTGAGCCACAGATCTTCAGCTTTCCCTGCTGTTACTTTGACAAATTTAAGTTATTTTGGCAACATACAGCATGGAATTAAAGATCTGTAGATCAAATCTCAGCTAACGAAAAATAATTTTTCAGTTTGATTCTATCTTTCTAACTTTAGCTTATGGACGTCTTGTATACAAGAATAAATAAATTAATTAAAACTGATAGATCTATTTCAGGTCTGAGCAACAAAAGTACGTTTGTACGTTGCCATTGCAGTATTATCTCAAAATAAATTTTATAATGTTACTATCTACCAGAAAAAAATATGACTCAATTGGGGAATTTAACCGCTTCGCCAATGGCCATTTAAACCTTTCAGGGGCTGGAAACAGATACCCAATAAACAGAACAGGACATTTAAATTGTTAAATGCTATAAAAATGCATCACAAATATAATTCTGTATCTTCCGTATTTATTAAGTTATTTAAACAAAACAAAAACTGGTTTAAAACTCATTAAAGGCAGTATAAATCTACAGTAACAATACAGTAGAGACTACATTAATAAATTGTTGAAATTTCATTGCTTTGTTTCACTGTAGCAAAAGCCATACTTTGTGCCGAACGCGCCTAATTTTTGAATCATTTTGTTTTGTGTGTATATGAGCCAATGTATGTATGTATAGCTACGCGACTTCTCTGGTTCAAGTTTAGTTTATTTATGCTATACCAAGCGATAATCATACGAGAATATATTGCGTTACACACTCACACACTGGAAAGAAAACTCTCCGTCATCATCTGTTATTACAGTGTTTCTCAACCAAGGTTTCTAGTAACCTTATGCAGCTGTTTTCGCTCTGTATTTTAGTTATTTATAATCTCTTTGTGTTCAGAGTGATTTCTTATAGCTATCAAGAGCTAAATGAACGGCACATTTGAAATTGTTAAATTTCAATGTTAACCATGGCTTATCCCCGTAATGTAGCAAATAAATTAGCTTGGGTATGATGTGTACAGGCTTCTGATATTACTGTAGAAAATCTGGAAGATTTGTTGTACGATTATGAAGGAGATCTTTAGTAGTTACGTAGCAGTGACATGTGCTGGTCTACAGATGGCATGTTAGCTACTCCATTGTTTGGGGAAATGGAGGGTCAAATATGGGTGATGCAGATCAGCTATTACTAGCTATCCCTCTCTACGGAAAACAGTTAAATGGTCAAAAAAAAAAAAAAAAATATTTTTATACCACTGGATGTAACTATGCACAGTTGTTTAGCAATTTTCAGAACTGTAAATTCATGCAAGACATTCAACTACCTGTACTTGCGCATATAAAAAGCTCGTAACCTAATTGAGTATTATAATACTCAGAGGCCTCTTTATACTAGGGGGTAGGAAGTTCACCATGACATCACCCCTCATACTTGAGAGAAAACACTTTCCTAAAAGGATACCACCCACAACCAAAAAAGTCGCAACCATTTCGAAAATGTGTAGTGTGTTGCGAAAAAGAAGTTCGCAAGGAAACCAATATTATTTGGTGTCAATCTGCAGATGTGCCCTTGGGTGTTTATCTAGTTTTGGAGGTTACAATTCAAAAAGAAACCTTTAAGGGCACATTTACATTCCTTATACAACTAATTTAAATTCATTGTAAAATAGTAAGATTAAAATAATTGGCATTAAATGCATGTATGCGCAGGACGTCTATACACGTCCATATCGGTTTGGGGCATTTTAACTTGGACATCATATGACGTCCATATCGGTGAAAGGGTTAATGTTCTATCATGATAGCTCAACTGAGTCAGAAGAGCAGCCTATAGCTGAATGGCTCAAATCCCAGGTATGGTATTGAGTTTTTCAGCCTAATTGTACATTACAAACTTTGATATCATATATTTTCCTTTTTTCTGAGCATATTCTCCTTTTGGATATTAAGATCGCAGTCTTAAAAATTAATGCCAGTGTTCCTGTTCAACTGTGTAAAAATCATTGGGAAGCCTATAGGAAAAATGAAGAAAATCCAGTTAGAAGAGCATTAGCAACAATAATACATAAAAATTCAAAGCTATTCATCTTTCAGCAAAGCGAAATAAACGACTGAATTATGGAACTTCAGATAAATTATAATGACTATCCCAATCTTACTAAGTCATACCCTTTTGACCAAAAGACATGACACAATATTTCAATCAATTGTAGCTGCTTATCCCACACTTCTGTCCTGTCCCTAGCTTCAGTTAATTTTTCCCCATACATATTCAGCTAACCTCATCAAAACTTGACACCAAACATTACAAAGAGAAACAGAAACTGTACTGGAAGCATTTCAATCAATTAATTTAGTACTTTAATTAATACTTAATTACTTAATTAACCTTAATTTATTGTATTTCTTGTAATCTTTGTTTAACTTCCTTGTTATCACAAGATAGCCCATTTAACCCAACTTAAATTCTGATTTCCACTAGAAAAATAGAAATCTCTTGATTTTCTATAAAACTGGTTATCTATAATACACTGGTTAATTTTATATTTTGATATATGCAAAAATAAGTATTTATTGGTAAATACAATTTCTTTAAAATAATCTTTGAACCATGCAATATAGCAACTTTGACTTTTAACATAATTACAGAACATACGTTTTTTCAGTATGTACTTACCATGATGTAGGTCAAGATCAATATAAACGATACGTTTATACTTTTCCTTCAATTTATGTATTGCTATTACTATGTCATTCACATAACAGTAACCTTCTGCTTCATCCCTGGAAAGAAAAAGGGAAACAGAAATAATAACCTATTAATATATTCCACAGAGAGCCTGTATCCATTTTGTTCATACCAATTTGAAGATATCAATGAAGCCTGTGTTTCCTACAGTATCATATTTCAAGTTTCTGCTTACATAACATAATGCATCTTATGTACAAGCTCAGGCTTTTTCGGCCGGTGTCTTGAAGATAATGTTGCTTTCCGGGCTTGTGAGCCGTGGTCTAGAAGTTCTTGAGTAAACCGACATTTCGCCAGGATCTGTGTCTAGCATTCATCAGGGTAATTCCATGTAGCTGCAGTCATGTATACATTGGTACCACTATACACAGCGATTCCACCAGATTAAAAGAACATAACCAGAACTGCAGGTTAGGAAAAGTAGAAAAATCTTTGGTGGCAGAATATGCATTAATGTGGGGCCATGACATTGAATTTAAGAACACTCAAGTCCTCTCATCAAATGTCAGCTATCATGCTCCCCTACAGAGAGAAGCCAAGAAATAACACAATAATTTTAACCGCAAAGATGAAGCACTTCGTATAAACAAAGCGTGGGTTCCCGCATTACAGAAGCTTTAATCACACAAACCTAAAAATAGTAAACCCAAGGAACAGTCACTTCCCAACCAGAGCCAATCAGAATGTGATCAGCCTTAGCCCTGCCCCTCTCCAGATAATATAAATTAGGACGTGTGGACACACCTTCATGACAGTGGTGTCTTTGGACGTCGAAAAGGCCTTATCCACGACATGGCATGCCGGACTCCTCCACAAGCTCATTCACCTGGGGCTACCCACACAATTAATCAACATCTTACACAGCTTCCTCAGACACTGCAAACAGTCGTGGGGAAAACATCCACACTAAGACCCGTGAGAGGCGGAGTCCCTGAAGGCGCTGTACTATCCCCCACACTCTTTAGTGTGTTCATGGCAGACTTCCCAACTCAACCACAGTTCGAAATGGCACAGTATGCTGATGACGAGTTGTTGTTCTGCAAAGACAGACACATACTCAGAGCCTTCAATCCTATACAGAGACACCTCCGTCTCACACAAGAGTGGTGCAGGCATTGGTGGATGTCCGTAAATCCGGACAAAAGCCATGCCATTCTTCTCACAAAGCGCCCCAGCCCTGCTGGTTGCCCCAACTTCCACTTTGTAGGATAGAGTGGCCTAATTCCATTAAGTACCTGGGTGTCCAACTTGATAGAGGCCTTACTTTTTGCGGACACATTTGGGACCTCTCGGCGTGGGTTCAGGGGGCTATTGCCTCCTTGTATCCAATGCTGGGTTCAGTCTAGATGCCAGTCCGCTACACCTCTTTAAAGCACTTGTAACCCCACTCATGCTATATGCCTGTGAGATCTGGGGTATGGCCGCAGATAGCTGGCTTGCATAAACTCTGATCCATCTATTCTGTAGGTCATTCCTTCCCCGTGAGGTTGCTTCACGAAGCCTCTCCTCTCTCTTATGTGGAGGATGAAATTAGGCGCCGGGTTGCAAAATTCTACGCTCAACTACCAATTCACAGAAGTGCCCTAGTTCGGTCCCTAACAGATTATGACCCAACGAGATGCCGCTTCAGGTGCAGCAGCAAAAGCTAAACTCCATAATCATCCAATGAGCTGTTTGGCTTCAAAATTATCCCACTTTTAAACCTACAGACACCAGGGTGCAAAAAAAAAAAAAAAAAAGGTATTGCATCCTGATCAAAATTAGAGGAGCAAACACATTACCTTGCAATCCTTCTTCATTCAAATAATCCCACCCCATCCTGCATTCACCAAAATTTTCAACTTGTGGTAAAACCCAAAACGTGTGTGTGTGTGTGTGTGTGTGTGTGTGTGTGTGTGTGTGTGTGTGTGTGTGTGCGCTTCATTCGACTTCTGACTTCCACAGCAGATGGATCAACCCTGATGATGCTAGGTGCAGTTCCTGGCGAAACGTCGGTTCACTCAAGAACTTCTACACCACGGCCCACAAGTCCGAAAGACATTTATCTTCATAATGCATTTTGTTGCAATTTTATGTATGAAAGTTTGTTGCTAATATGAACATGCTATAAATGTGCCATTATAAATCAATATTTTGTTCTTTCTGAGAATGATATGTTTTGAAAGTTTTAGGAAAATGTATAAAGAATGTAAATTTGACTTATGTGAAAAATGTGTACAACACAACATGCAAAATTCATTGCTGGTGATGCTAGCAGCTGAGTTGTATCATCATGTGAACTATACTGTGGGTTTTAGTGGGGACTGAAAACAAGGGAGAGACAACCTGAGGAGTTGAAAACAAGTTACACAGTGAAAACTATCATATGGGTAACTCAGTCTGCAGAAGCAAATACTTGACCATGTTTTGGTTTATCCCAAATTTTAAACAATGTTTTCTGGTCTTAAGTATTTCCAAAATTATAAGCTTTCAATGTGTTAAAGCTAAATGTATAAGAAGTAGGACAAGGAATTTTGTCTGAGTACTATATATTTTAAGTCACACATAATACTATACTAAACCAATAAGATAATGAAAAACTTAATAATGAATTACCAAAGGTACGAAAATTAAATTCCCAAAATTCAATTGTTAAACTCTTACTTTTAAAGGTTAAAATATAATAAGACTTTAGCAATATACATTGTAAATTATCAAGACAACAAGAACATATATGAGTTGTAATTATGAAATAAAGGATTCTTCATTTAAAACCTAATCGCCTATGCGCAATTGGATGCACCATAGTCGGCTTTGCTCCTATATAAACTCTGCACTTAAAGCATGTTTAACACTCTTATCTTATAGAAGATGCTGAAAATTTGTCCATCCTTGGCTGATACACACGATTAAGCTGGGCCACTGTAATGTTTCCATTTCATTTCTAATATTTTGTTTTAGTTCTTCCAATGTATGAGGGTTTGTTACCCCACAAATAAAAATTGAACAGTTAGATTGGGGGAATGAGAACGTCATACATCAAACACTTCCCTGATTTTATTTATGGACTCGTCTGCTGTATAGACAGTAGCAGAATCTTGTTGAAGCCACCCATGTGATTTCCCTTTTTCTGTCAGTTCTTGATAAAAGGGGGTCAAAATGTCATTTTGGCACCTTTTTGCATTTAGTCTGCTCGTAGAATATTGGACCGATTATGCCTCTAGCTCTAACAGCACATGAAACTCCAACTTTCTGACCATAATAAGGGATTTCTTGAATGTAATGTGGATTTTCAGAAGCCCAGTACCAACTTGTGAGTGTTGACATGACCACTGAGGTGGAACCGTGCCTCATCCGAAAAGAACAGAAGCTGTGAATCAATTAAACCGTCATGCACTGATGAAAGAAACCATTCACAATAATAAATTTGTGATACTGGGTCACCTTGTTTTAAAGCATGGGCATTTATACACTTATACAGTTTTAGTTTTAATATTTAGTTACTGTTTGTGCAGAAGACTCTTGAAATTCCTACTTGTTGTGCTAATTTTGGGATGAATTTGGTTGGAGAACGTTAAAAATATGTGCCTATGTTGTCTAACTTTTCCCTATTAATTTATAGACGAGTCGTATTTATTACACATCGGCTTCACTTACGTACCTATTTTGAGGACATGTTTCACAAATCATCATTTGCATCGTCGGCTCTCATGCGACTAAAGCTTGATCCGGTGGTGTGAGTAATTCTGGAGTTGCTGCCATGTCCTCAAAACAGGTACGTAAGTGAAGCCGATGTGTAATAAATATGACTCATCTATAAATTAATAATTATTTCGCTTCACTGTGGTGTTCCAATACAGTTAAATCTCGATATAACTTTTCCCTGTTAAACTGTATGTTACCGCTATCGTTTTTTGTTTGCCACAGAGCCAATGGTTTCCAATTTCTTCACAATATTGTGAATTGTAAACCTGGAAGGAGACACTTCTCCAAGGAACTTCTTGCAAACTCGGTTTGGTGATTCCTATTTATAATAACTTTTACACATGACAATACGTTGCTCTAGAGTCAAGTACCTGTTCATACTGGTGTCTGCTACAATACTGCCGAGAGGAGTACACACACACTAGCTCCCGCGCACAAAGGTAGCCAACAGTGGGGTAATCCAGCAAGGCTGCAGAGGTGGCAAAATGATGTGTGCTCTGTAGGCTTTAAATGAAGAACCTGTACTTAATGCCTTCTATAAATTTCAAATATATTGACATATAGCTTCAAGTTAGCTTTGATTTTATACTTTCTAAGTGTGTGCAAAACTTTCTTCTGGTTTTCTTTTCTACAGAAGGTTCAAGAAATCTTTTACCATCTCTTGGGGTTTAGTTTATGACAAAATGGGCCTTGCACTAATAAATATTGTAGCATTGAATTTAATTAGCATTTACTGAGTGTGTTAACAAGCGTTGTAAAACTTAACTAACGTTACAGAAACGTAGTATATGTTATATTCATAAAATATATATTTAAAAAATCCTGACACAATGTTCTAAGCAGAACAGACATAGTAGTTATTTCTTATTAAAGTTTTCTTCAAGTTTTTCTTTTCTATCATCTAAGATACATTACAATTTTGTGAAGTGATTTAGATATTTGCATGAACAGATAGATACAGAAATGCAGTATCAAATTCACTTATGAAGTAGCAATAAAGTTTTAAAAAACTAGTAATCTTACCTTTGAGCATGATGCCAACCACCACACCAATTTATTGCTACATCTGCTGTGCCTTCAACAAGAACCTTTGCAGCTGATATTGAAGCCCCTGCTATTAACTGAACAAAATTGTACATACCATCCACCAGTGGGCAATCATAACCTATTAACATGGTCAGGTTTCAGATTTCATAATACAAATTTCAAATAGATGGTCACATTTCTGTAAGTAAAGCTTTAGTATTATTGTTCCTAAAATTTTGCTTTAGTATTCATCAGTTTTAATAGCACACAATACATTAAACAGAAAATTTATTTTAATGAGATGTTAGATTTAAGGAGGGAAATATCTTGGATATTATGCATGATTTGGAGGAATTTGGTAACAGTGATGTAAAAATTGATTGAAAAAAAGTATATATATATATAATTAAATTATAGATGAGTCGTACTTTTTTACACATCAGCTTCACTTACGTACCTATATTGAGGACATGTTATGCAAACCATCGTTTGCATCATCAGCCCTAATGAATTAGAGCTGATGATGCAAACAGGCCGCGCCGTGGCTCAGTGGTTAGACCGCTTGGCTCTCACCAAGGCGGCCCAGGTTCGATCCCAGGCGACCACAAAGTGAGATTTGTGGTGGACAACACAGCACTGGGGCGGCTTTTCTCTGGGATCTCCGGTTTCCCCCGCCATCTCATTCCACCGGTGATCCATCTTCATCTCATATATCATCAGTGTCATCGCCTGCGGTGCCATATGCAGTAAAAGCAGGCGTTAAACACTACACATTTCATGATGATGCAAACGATGGTTTGTGAAACATGTCCTCAACATAGGTACGTAAGTGAAGCTAATGTGTAATGCATTAGAGCCGATGATGCGAACGATGGTTCTCAGAACATGTCCTCAATATAGGTACGTAAGTGAAGCTGATGTGTAAAAAAATACGACTCATCTATAATTTAATAATTATTTTGCATCACTGTGGTGTTCCAATACAGTTAAATTTATATATTCAATTAATTTTGGCTGTTATTTATCAACACAACTTATTTTGTAATTTTTGCTGTAAAGTACATTTTTGTGAAATATAAATCTTCTATTTACAGTACAGCATCAAAATAACTCTACATTAAAAACTTCATGGCATTTTTCTTGCTATTTTCAGATTTCCAAACATTTTTTGTACTGCAGTCACACAAATTTTTATTTCTCAGCTTGTGAATATTCTTTATTTTATATACTTAATGTTAAATGAGATAAATACTTGCAAAAATTGTCTCATTCATTCTACATTTTCTTGTAGGTACAAAGGGAATAAAACAATAACAGTAGAATGAAGAGCACTTCAGAGAGTATTCTCAGAAAGATCTTAAATTTCCATTGAACAATGTTACTAAAGTCCCAGGCTTCATAGTTACCACTATTAGGTCAACTGATGGAACTTAATTGTTCTTCCACACTAGCCGTGTGTAAGCGATCATTTGGATAGAGCCAGATTGAAAAATTCAGTGCAATAGCAGGGATTTGAACCATGAATCAAATCCCCACCATGGCATTGAATTTTTTAGTCTGACTATCCAAATCTTCCACATGGCTAGAGTGGAAGAACAATTAATTATCTCTTATGCTCCTTGTACCTATAAGAATATATGATTAAAATGAGCTTTGCAGATATTTGTTTTGATTAACATTAATAATAATAATTTAAGTACGTAGATAGAAGAATAAGCTTTTATGGAAATATTTTGTTGAAGAATGAGTAGGCCTTTGAAATAGTGTTTTTATTTATGAGCGCTCTTTAACTGCTAAGGTTTTCAGCATCTCTTTCTACATTGGGTAAAAAAAAAACCTGCTTAATTTTGCTCAGAGGCCTCTTCATGTGACTTAAGGCTCTTTTACATGTATAAATGTGTGACATGAGGCCACCAACTGTATTTCCCTTCTGAATGAAGCCATTCTAAGTATTTTATGCTTGAAAAAAGCCCATTGCTGTCTGCCAGGTTTGAAATCACGATCTTAGGAATCATAGATTAGCAGATTATTCCTAGACCATGAAGGAGGATAAAGTTAGAATATGTTATCTAAATGTAACACATTAGTTCTTAATTGACAGCTTTATTTGTAAATTATTATATGCGGCAAAGAAATTAGTAATGATTATGTCCTTAGACAACTTATAAAGCATGGCATCCTTAGGGCTTAATCATAAATATACCTGTATGGTAGCTATAATAAATTTATGGTAGCAATAATTTTTTAGATGATATGAGAGCCATATTGTTATTATACCTAGACCATACTCCAGCTGCTCTTCATCATGTTTTTCCAAGTCACTGCTCTTGTCCACTTTCTGTAAAAATTTTATGTAATCACTTGAATGAAATGAAATGAGATCATCTTCTGTTGCTGGCATGCATGGTATCATTTCCATGTCGGAAAGCAGGCCATAGCAATCAATGAGGTTGTGAACTAGTTGGGCCTATAAATGGAAATGTATAAACAAACATAGGTAAAAATTTTGTTTCACACCATGTTGAAATCAATTTAGTACTTTTACAAACTGGAAACAGCATGACAAATAAGACTTCATGCTTGTAGCATTTTCCATACCAAATGTTTATTAAGATAAAAAATATAGTATTAAAATTACATAAACATTAAAATTATTAGACTCAGGTACCTTATTTTCTAGTAAATCGCTGATGTTTACAGTAATTTATCAATGTAAATTAAAATCAAACCTGCACCTTCAGAATATCAACTATCAACTATTTATCACTGTGAATATCTGTTTCCCTGAGACTAAATATTTGGTAAAATTACATTTTCTACTCACCAGCTCAAAGCTGAGCAAAAAACAAAAATGTTAACAGAACTGTGTAAGTTTTAGATATGACTGTGAATATTTGCGGTTTATACTGAAACAATGAATGGGTGACATTTACCTAAAATGAATTTACTGATGTACTTATTTCACCGCTACCAAAGTCAACCTCATAGTAGTTCAAGATGAATTGGCTATTTCTGAATTTTATTTTACTTCATCATATACATAGTTACCAATTCTTTGAGAATTATGTGTATATTGTATTACAGAAAACCTTTGATATACATATATATGATCTCTGGTAAGGAAAGTAAAAAAATAAAAGTTACATGTAGGACAATACTTTACACAATTTACAATTTTTTTTCATTAATGCTTTTAGCATTAGATTAGATTGATTTGCATTCAGTAGGTTCACTTGTAGCCAGAAAAGGCTGTGAACATTGAACATGTCCAGAGGTATAAAGTTTAATAGCATATATAGGTACAAAAGTTAACATAAGACACATATCATAGTATACAGGCAATATGAACAACAATATGGAAATCAAAGCAGGGATAATTGTATATGATACAAAATGAAACACTTTTTAAACCAGCTTTCACTTGGCTTATGCCAGTACGTCTCAACCTTTTTGCAACGGATACCATTCTTGTTATTTATTAAATACACATACATTAAAAATAAACTTTCAACTTGCATAAAATATTTATTAGTAATGATTTGTCATTGGAACAGTTAGATACTACTTATTGAGCTACAGAAGCATTATCAGGATAATTTGTCATTCAGATAATCTTGCACAGAATAAAAGGATTTTGAACAAAGGTACTCTCTAACAGCTTATTTAAAAGCAACGAAATTATCAACTTTTTCTTTAAGAACATTAGGAAGTGCGCCAAATATTTTGATAGTTTCATATGCACACCTTTCTGGAAGCAAGAAAGTTTAGCACTGGAATTATGGATATTGTACTTTTGTCTAGTGTTTATTTTGTGAATTACATTATTTGTTGCAAATAAGGCACGATTGCATACAAAGAATTTTAGGATCGAGAATATATACATGCAAGGAAGCGTTAATATCTTCAATCTTGTAAAAAGATCTTTACAGCAGCATCTGGTGTGGGTGTTAGTAATGATTCTTATAACCCTCTTTTGCATAAGAAATATTTTTTTACTTTCTACTGAGTTGCCCCAAAATAATATTCCATATTCCATGATAGAGTTAAAGTATGCATAATATACTAATTTAAGTGTGTCAATAAGAACTCACATTAACCAGCTCTCGGACAGCATAACAGGCAGAGCTGAGTTTAGGTAAGATACAATTTATGTGAGCTTTCCAATCTAAACATCTATCCACTTGAAGGCCCACAAATTTTATGCTATCAATTTCTTCTAATAACATATCATTAATCCCGATTTCTATTTCAGTATGTGATGTACAACAGGTTATAAATTTGACCACTTTTGTTTTGTCTAGATTCACAGATAATTTGTTCGCTTTAAACCAGCATGACATATGTTAATTAACTCGTTACAGAATAGGTACTTATTTTGCACCATATCTCTCTTGAGTTAGTATAGGGAAGATGCCCTAAAGTTTATACTGGATTTGTTCTTGCAGCCTTCTGAACAATTTCCCTGGAAACAAATCATATGTTTTCAAGGTGAATACATTGCCCTGTAGTGAACAAAGTGCTCATCTATATCCTCAACAACTTAACCACAAAAGAATAACTTCACGCTGCACTCATAGTGTGAACAACTAATGCTTTTAATAAGAAAGTTCCATTTCCTCACTTCTAGTGAAATTATAAACTCATTCCTGCCTTTGTAATAAACATTTGGCTCACAAGTGAACAAATATCTTTCTTATTAGTTGCATGAACTACCATAATATTGTCATTTATATATGTTTCTGTTGGGAATTAAAAAAAAAACTAGATATTTTGTGAGTCTGTATACATCTTTACTCAACAAAAACAATGTACATGAATGGAAAACTGAAGACGCACAAACGACCCAAAATTGATGAAGTGTTGAAGCATCTTAAAACTTCTAATATTGTAACAAACAGCACTTTAAGTTACTGTGATTACTGTCCAAAAGTTTTTGCGAAAGGTAAGTAAAATTACGTTTTTCTTTCTTTTCTACATTTCACATAAGTTCAGCTTTCTGAAAGGTATAGGTTATGTCACTTCAAAACTTTGTATTTAGGCATACATTGTAGGTATATTCTGGACTTGTACTAGCTTTCATAAATACTGTTGCTTACCCTGCCACATACGTTAGGAATTTTATCACATTCCTTCATTAATTCCTCATCTTTGACATATGCCACTTTCCTTTGAGGTAACTCACTTTTCTCTGAATGCATTATTTAAACATAAATTGTTTTCAAAAGCACAACCGATTACTATACGTTGTTCATAAACCCCGCTTTTCAAGACAATACCAACTCATACCATTCACAATGTAACCAAATTTTCGTGAAAATTACTTTGATTCGCGCCATTTCTTTGCTGTGTATACTAGCGCCACAGGATTAGCGCGGCATTGGGATAATTCAGCTCCATAGTTTAAGGCCTGACAACACAGAATAATACTCATAGATAGATAAATAAATAAATAAGCGTACTATAGTAACCAAGGCGTCTCTATGTGTACAGAATTGGATGTGCGATTCGTGACGTCACAGCACAAGGCTCACGTTCCAAGCAATTTGTACAGAATAATCACGATTTACAAGAGTTTTAAGCATTTTCACACTGAAAGATGCATGCCTTCATTTATATTTTTCACATTTCTGAATTAAAGTTTACTGTGTGTGAGTATTTAAGTGGAAAACATACACTCTGTAGTTAATGGTATACGTCTAACTTTTGTAATGGGAATATATCTGCAATGTACTATTTTTTCCCTGTAGTTAATACCAAACGGTGATGTTTAATAATACAGCACTTTTCAAAGGATTTTGGTTATTTTATTATTTTCCTTGTCAAAACAGCACTCGATAGTTCGCGATTAGTAAGGTTCTAGTCAGCACCAATATTATTGACATGTACCTAAATGTAGAAACAAGTTTCTCTGGTTGCCTACTTCAAGAAATTCTTCTTCATATGATCAGATATCAAGCACTGAATTATACTGAAAATGCATCCCGATATATCGTACTTGAACTGTGATGGCCACTTGGCCCTCCCTTATCGATTACCCTTAAATAAGCGATAAGTTCAGAATTTTGAATGTCAAAATCCATTGTGCTAAAGACATAATTGTTTCTTACAACTTTTGTGCTGCTAAACTGTTCTCTGATGTAGAGTTAGACTATCTTGATTTCTGTTAACATAAAGGTTTGTAATGTTTTTGCAACTCTTGTGTGTTTGATAGACTTTGAATGTTATCTGCCCGTTTTATAAGGAATAGCAGTATTTTTTTAATGATCACTGAACGTTTTTACTTTCTCTGATAAATATTTTAAAATACACTGATTTCGAAGTACTATCTCGACTGAGGGTTTCAGACAGTTATCTGAAATTTCTGAAGAGGATAGGATAAAACAGAGTGCATTGGAATCACATATTTGTCTATAAGGTGCTGGATGAGAAAAATTAACTAAATATGTCCAAAATGGGATATTGGGTGCTTATTTAATTTATTTTGATTAATCAGTTTTACCAATTGTTATAGAAATTTAGTTCTGATATATTCTGTGGAAACTTTATTCATTTCCTCCCAACATTCCTTTGAAATGCTGGCAGCCCGAAGTACCGAGCCTCACATAGAGATGGCGCCACTGGGCCGGTTTGACGGATAGCATCATACAGTTTAATTGTATATTAGCTGTGTGCATAGTTACAGGTCAATAGCTTGTTTAATTTTTGAACGACAGCATTTTAAACAAGACAAATGTAGAGGTTTCACGGTAATGGAGGATTTGGAAAAACGAGCAGTAATTAAATACATTGAAGGACTCTGCTCCTTCATATACAGTGGTTAAAAGATGGGTTGCAGAGTTTAAAATGGGTCATACGAGCACCAGTGATGAGCCACGCTCTGAATGCCCTGGGGAAGTCACAACTCCAGAGATCATTAAACAAATTCATGGTTTAGTACTGGAACACCGCAGATTAAAGTTGTTTGAGATAGCAAACGATCGTGTAGGTAATATTTTAAGAACAGATGTATTTTTATATCTTGACAGATGGAGAGCAATGCGCAGTGGTATCTGGCTGAATCCACTTCAGAACGGTTGCAACTGGAGGGGAGGGCAGGTCAGTTGCGTATGTTTCGAGCAAGTAAACAAGTGCAGAGCTACTCGGTAGTACTACAGCTTGTTTCAAAATATGCTTATCTCCTGGTTCCAAGAGAGCATTTAGAAATGACGCCTCCTAACAGCACATTAGGAAATAAAGTGCTACATTTAAAAACACGAGAAGTAATAACCAATGTCTGTAGATTTATAAAAAAGGAACAATGCTGTTACTATTAACCTCGCCCCTCCACCTCTTGCAATCGCAAAATGTCAGAGCCGGAGATACAACGGCCGGACTATAGTGACTACCACCCCCCAGGGGCCTACTTCGGTAGGTACGGGTTTGGCGCACCCGGGGTCCCGAGTCAACAGTCTCCCTCGTGTGGGCTCCTCTTAGTGGTTGAGGGAGACGGCCAAAAGGCCCACCCACGTGTAGGCCGTACGTGGAGACCCGTGGAGAACGTTTTTAGATTCTTGTCTAGTTTAGACTTTAGGATTTAGTGAACAAAATTTTTAGTAGGTTTTGATTGATGTTTGTTATTTACGTGTATTTTTAATAGGTTTTGTTACACTTGTATGGTTCTTAGAAAGTTTTATATCTGGCTTTTGCTATGACTAGTTTTTTAAAGGGCGCTGATGACCGTCGTAGTTGAGCGCCCTTGTATATCATCATCATCATCATCATCATCATCATCATCATCATCATCATCATCATCATCATCATCATCATCATCATCATAGTGACTACCACCTGTTCCAGAACCTGAAAAGATTTCTAAGAGGACGATGATTTCACAGCAACGAGGAGATAATTGATGCGGTAAACAGCTGTTTTGAGGACCATGATAAATCGCACTACAGAGGCAGTTTAATTAAATTTGAACACCGATATGACAATGTCTTTCTGGAGATTATGCTGAGAAATAAAAAGAAAAACCTTTTTAATGCTTTATTATTGTGAGGGACTATACTCGTAGTTTATGCTCTGTTTGATCACTTGCTACTGTGAACACATTCAGATAACTCAAAAGAGCATCAAATTTGTACCTTCCATCCAATATCCCTTTTTCAAGAACCCTTTGAGCTATGATTGGGTATTAGTATTTTACCTGTAGAACTTAAATACGAGGGATGTTCAATAAAGAATGACCACAATTTGTTTTTGACAACGTACCTTTACTCATCCTCATAATTTTGATGTTCCTTCTCAAAATAGTCTCTACTGAATGCGATGCACTTGTCCCAGCGTTTCTGCCAGTTTTCAAAAACATGCTGGAAATCATTTGTTTGAGAGATCCTTCAAAATCACCTAATCAGCCTTCACCACTGCTTCTGATGATGGATAATGCCTCACACCTAAACGTTTCTTCAAGTTAGAGATTAGAAAAAAGTCACTTGGGGCTAAATGCGGACTATAGGGAGGGTGAGGGAAGCACTTCACGTTGATTTTTGCAAGATATTCAGCAACAACATTGGCAATAAGCGGCCGCGCATTATCGGGGTGTAGCATCCAGCCTGCTTCACGGAAATGTGGTCTTTTGCGCCTGATATGGACTTGCAATGTTTTCAGGACATCCCTGTAGTATTGTCCAGCTACTGATGTGTGTGCAGGTACAACATACTGATAAACCATTCCACGAATATCAAAGAATGAGATGACCATAACTTTCCCAGCAGAAGGCACCACTTTTGCTTTTTTGGGGGTTGGTGATGAAGGAGATTTCCACACTGAGCTTTGCTGTTTGCTCTCAGGATCAAAATGATGTAGCCAAGTTTCATCAACAGTGATTACGTTTGAAAGAAACTCCGGATCTTCCTCTAACATCAACTTTAACTGCATAGAGACCTTCATACGAATGACCTTTTGTTCGGGAATCAACAGTCTTGGAACCCATTGCGCACAAACACGTCTCATGTGTAATGTTTCTGTCACCAACCTGTGGGTGGCACCCAATGAAATGTTCAGTATTTCAGAAAATGCTCTTAATGTATTTCGTCGATCCTCTCTCACAATGGCAGCAGCAGTGTTGATGTATTCTTCCGTAAGAGCACTAACTGGAGCACCGGGTCTACCTTCCTTTGAGATTGATTGTCTCACCTCTTTAAACATTTTAAACGACCTTCGAGCTCCGCTGCAGGGAAGAACAGACTCTCCATATGCCTCCTATAACATTGTATGGGCCTCAACTGAAGATTTGTTGAGACGAAAGCAGAATTTCAAAGCCACTTATTGTTCCTCGCGTGTTACCTCCATTGCAGCGGTAGGCGATACTGAACATGTCTGAACTTGCCTGGTTCTTACAGGCGGGAACCAGGAATACCAACAATGAAACTACGGCGTGTTTGTTTCACATTAAAGTAACAGAATATAATAAGATTGAATTTTAGTGCAAAAAATTATGACCGTAAAAGAATTATAATCATTCTTTATTGAACAGCCCTCGTAATATAACAATGCTGCTACAAGTTTTTAGATTTCTTGATATCAATTCCCCCCCCCCTCCCCCAAGAAAAATTACTTCGTTTTATTTTGTAATGAGGACGAATCCCTCTATTTTCATGCCATTAACTTTATTTTAAAGTCCTGAGAGTCAACAATTTTGTCATCTTAGAGCCATTTACGAAATGCTGCTGCCTCTTTCCAACATTTACCCTCTTCGTTCTTATGGAAAATTACGTTGTGAAGTAAGATAGGATGCTAAATTAAGAAACAACGAGGGACATGCATTTTCAGTAGTTTGGTAATTTTTCTGGGTACTACAAGAATGTTTCTATCACTTCGTGTGGCAATAATTCCTTCACTATGTGCTGAACAGAAAAATGTTTAAAACATAACCCTGCAGGAATACCTGGTTTATAATTATCCCTGCGAATAATGGGTACCCACTGCTGTATCCTATGTGAATTCTTTGGAAACGAAAACACTGCATCATACTCGTGAGCACTTGTTTTATAGATTGGCCAACAACATGGCACATAACACTTTCTAAGTATTTTCTACTGAAAACTACGTTATTTTATAATGTGAATTTTTCTCATTTAATTATTGATAGACCTGTTGAGACACACATGCAGCTTTTTAACATTCCAACTACACACTGATATGCTGCATTCCTATGATGCAGGTAGCTCTATGTTTACTTGGTACTAAAGCGATAATGTGAGCTTCCGATGTTGATATATTGAAACAGTCTTCTTCTGCCTCCTTGCCTGTAACCATAAAGGTACAACACGCATTTATAGTTTGCTTTGTTCAGACTAAAGATCAGCTGATTCCAATGCACCGAAACCTATCTATACTGGTCGCCAATCTAGAAAGTGATTAACATTTCGTCCGAAGAGAGAGGCGACGTTGCCGCTTGTTGCTGCCACGTGGAGAGCGCAATAGCACTACGCGTGCGAGGGTGATTCAGTTGCGACTGCAATGGGTATTTTATTATTATTGTTGTTATTAATTATTTATAATGTTGTACACAAAGACAATAGTGCAGTCGTGGATCTACATGCAAACGCTAGAGCATGCAAGACCACATAAATGTAAAGAAAATCGTAACAAAAGAGGCATCCCTGTGACATTTTGATGCTTATTGAAGTGGGAAAATGCCGCTTACGCAATTTCTAACTTTCTTCTTTAAAATACTTTTCTTTCCCAGTCTTAACCTTAATGCCCTTACTGATACCTACGCACGTGAAGTCCTATCAAGCACCTTAGAGAATGGAATACTAGACTCCCCTTTCAATTTCTCCTCATCGAAGTATTCTCTCACAGAGCATATTATTTCACGTGTATGTCCTTTATTTCGAATACCTTTGCCGAATACAGTTTTATTTGGTTCCCGAGCACGTTCAGGTTTTCGCTTGTCACTATACTAAGACATAATTAAACATTCATTAAACACAATTGCAAACGATCACAACACGCGCTCAGATACACGGACTTAGGCACACGTAAACCAAGGCAAATTGCCATAAATAAAATGCAAAGTAACTTGCCATTACAGGATCTAGAACTGTGAGAGCATTCTGTTTATGCAGCGTTATCAGAAGAGAAATAAATACCTAGGTATTGTATTTACTGCAGCGTTTGCGTAACTCGCTTGCCCGCGTCATATACTTAGCCATGGCAATAGGTCACGGTACTCCGTACATGACGTCACGGGTATACATAGCACGTGTACAAACCAGCGGAGCGAATCATTGAATATCACCTTATATTAAACTCATTTCTCAAAACTTACTTCCTTCGTATGAGCATAGTGTGTCTGGACCACATTCATGAGGTTTTGAGTTCAAAACTCGAATGGAATGAGCTATCTGGATAAGGATCGACCGATCCCACAGTATTTTCCCAGGTTTCTGTGATACTTTTTCTGGTCGTTATCTAAATTTGGATTAGTATTTCACTATGTCCTTGGTCTCATTTCCCTTAAAATAGGTTTCCTTCCAATATTTCAGATGTCTTCTAAGTTTCATGACGTATAGCGGTGCTGGAAATGTGGCACGGATGCTCTTCCTGGGAAAGAATTTCCTCGTCGTCTCCTCTGGACAGCTACTATATTGGGACGGGACTTTTTCAGGCAAAAGAACTATTAGGGACTTTCGGGATCTTTTTAGTCTGTCTGTCTCCATATTTTAACCTAGCTCCGTCAGCTCTAACCGCCAAATATGACCCCGAACGAAAAGGCAGGTTAGCGTGGGACGTGCTTCATGCTGATTTCTGCGCGACAGGAAACGTATCGGGTATTTATAATATGTACAACTTGCATCTTGGGTGTTGTAATATTAATGCTGGCTGCTTTAATTACACAATTGGTTACATTTTATAAACAATTGCATTTTGGCTCTGTACTATGAGAAAATATATAAAACTTCAACTCGTAGTTTATCTGAAGGTCAGACATGTTATAAAGTAAATAATAAAACATAACATAATTTTCTCTGTAAATTAGAGGAGAGCCACTCAGAACAGAATTACGCGGACATTTTCCAACACTTTCCGTTTCATTTTTCTTTAACTGGTTTATCAGTGTTACGACGTAATATCTGGAAAATTTGTAACAGAAGGCTTCATGTTAAGGTGTGCACCGGCAAGATATTTCCGGGTTTTAACTTAGCTAATTTCATAATAGAAAAAAAAAGGTTCACACATATATGTCGAGCCAAACATACACAATGTCCGTGCGGCAAGTGAATACAACCTCGAAAATCTGGTTTGAGGGACATTCTTGTAAAAATCAGCCAAGTCTTTCTTGTGTGTATATTTATCCTTCAATAAATCATCACATTGTAAATTTAACTATTCATTAGGTACGTGGCAGCTACATTGTACTCATCGAGTGGGCTTACACATGAATGAACCCTCAGATTCTGTACTCACAGCGCCATTTATATAGGCAACTTGGTGCCATGCGACTTTTACCTGACGTCACACGCACTGCAGGCCTTGCTTCCGGCTGAAATACGTCACACCTCTCGAAGATGCTTTCCTCTGTTTTAACCTTTTAGGCGGCCCCTTTACTTTATCCCTTCTTTTCGGGTTGACAGCCGCAATAGATATCCTACGGGTGGCAGTGCATGAGGTGTGCCGCTCCGTTGTATACCCTATACGTGGATAAGGTGTACACATTTCTGAGAAGTACCTTTGTTTCCAAAGCGATCTAGTAAAATAAAGCCTAGTGGACCAAGACTCATTTGAAAGTAATTTCACGTAGTTCATTGATTCACAATCGGTAGTACCTAAAATAAAAGAAGGGTACACCGAAAGGGAAAAAGTATAAAAAGGAAGGCGGGAAAAGAAAAGCGTAAAAATGAAGCGTCTATTTTATACAATCTGCAGATAAAACATATTTCTATATCAAAAGAGGTGATGTTTATTATCCACTACTAATAAGATTTAAATATTAGCTTATTTACATGACTGCACCAACTCCAGTTCCACCAAACACTCCAATCGAATGCAAAAATCTTACGGAAATCTTGGAACGCTAAAGCCATGAGTCATATTTCGTTTTCCATTATGTTTGAATTATCCACAGTCTTTAAGAGCGCTTTTTTATTACGATGGATGGTCAGAAATTAAGGTTACAAGCCTCCATATCGTATTTCATATAACCAATCGGTGGTTATTCGTGACATAAAAATATAGTGAACTACATACCAGGAAACACAAATAAATAGAAGCAGCAGGACTTAGTTAAATATACAACTATACAAAAAGGTAAAAAAAAAAAAAAAACAATAAAAAAACATGCACCTGATGTTCAATGTTTGTATATTATATTCTTCTCTCCTTGGCAGAAGCGCACTCCTCTAAGACATGTATATTGAACTCAGAAATTTCACCGAACAATCTTTCTACCAGGAACAGCTTGGCTAATGCAGTCAATTATTAAGTTCCCATTCTGTTTCTGAGTAAGATTTTAATTCTGCCTAAAGTTAAGAAGTAGCGCTCACTTTTGACGGTAGTGCGAGAATAATTACGATTAATTCAACCCTTTTGAAAATTCGGAGAAAGTATACACATATTATTTTTCAGGAAGAACTGCAACAATGGGAGGGCGCCAGAAGCGACACGCAAGTCCTACAGAGAATACAGAACTTGAAGTCTAGTCTTCAGTTTTGGAGCATTTAATGTGGTGTATGTTTCAATCGTAACCTACAGAGTTCATTTTCTGGAAATACGATACCATGTGGTTTGAAACGCACTCAGATGAGCAGAGAATTTGAATCCGAAAAGTTGTTAACGATTATAGCTTCAAGAACAGTTATGTTACTCAACTTTTCTTGCTAAGGGGTTAAGTTATTACCACCTCAATTTTTTCATAAGCCCTGCGCACAATATCCACACTTTCACAAGACGTCCCCCCCCCCCAAGAAAATCGTTCACTGTTACAGCATCAATATTTCTCTCTTGAATACAGTCAAGGACTGATGCTACACGAAGCATCATTTTGTGATAGAATGTCCGTCAAAAGTAAGAATTGTGGATTGGTGAGTGTCAGTACAAACCCTGCTGCTTGATTACTGGCATATCTATCACCAAGGAGTATTAAAAATGTTATGTTCGAAGTGATTGTGGCGCGGAAGTGATTTTCTTGCGCACCAAGAGACTTAAGCAATCCTTCCTGCACGGTGTTTCAGAAAAAATGGACCAATGCCTTGCATGTATTGAGAAATTATTCTGCTTTCAAGGGAGGCTGATGGGGTTCATTGCAGGATTATATATCCGTGGTGGGCATAACAAATGATGTGGTGAGCGTTACGATATTTTTCTCTAACCAAGCACTGTACATGTTTTTGTCTTTGTATTACAGAAGTGCCACCATAGGTTTGACAGATAAGTTTCAGAGCGAATTTGTTCAAGCCCCCTTTTTAGCTAATTTACGAGAGGGGACCCAAAAGAAACCTGACTCCAAGGGCGCTGCCACTAGTAGACGTAGTGCAGAGTTCTCACGCTAGATGGTGTTAATAGAGATCTTCATGAAACAGCTGAGCAGACGGCGTCAGTGTAGAGCTGAACGTGCAAGTGTGGTGTTGTATCTCTAACTGTTTTCGGGTTACCTCTGCGAAGTCGTGATGGCAACTTTAAAAGAACAAAGTGTGTAAAGTTTTGTTTCCTGCTTTAAAAAAAGCTGCAACGGAGACACTTCAAATGCTTCAGGAAGCCTTCAAGGAGGTTGCTATGAGCCGCACATAGGTTTTCGAGTGATTTGGGCGCTTTAAACATGATGAGATGTGTATTGAAGACCAAGCTCGTTCTGGACGTCCTTCAAAATCGCGAAATGAGGAGAATATTGAAAAGGTCCGCCATAAGATCAACGAGGATCGTCGCCAAACGATCGACCAAATTTCAGCAGTGACAGGAATCAGTTGGAACTCGTGCCAGCGGATTTTGAGGGAGGATTTGCACATGAGACGTGTTGCTGCTAAATTTGTTCCGCGCCTTCTCACACAGGAACACAAAACCATCCGCATGAATGTGTGTCAGGACTTGAAAACAGAGATTGCAGCACGTGATCCAAAATTCTTCAACAGTCATTACAGGGGATGAGAGTTGGTATTACGGGTATGACCCAGAAACCAAGCAAACGTCAAGCCAGTGAAGGACTCCCAACTCTCGCAGACCAAAAAAAGCAAGGCAAGTGAGGTCAAATGTGAAGACGATGATCATTGTCTTTTTTATGTTCGTGGAATTGTACATCGGGAATTCGTACCCCCTGGCCAGACTGTTAACCAGCACTTTTACTTGGATGTTTTAAGGCGTCTGCGAGAGGATGTGAGGAGGAAACGCCCGGAACATGTGACTGGTTTCTGCATCACGACAACGCTCCAGCACACACGGCCTTACGATTGACTCACCATTTGGCATCAAAGAGGTGGTCTGTCGTTCCCCACGCTCCGTATTCGCTGGACCTAGCCCCGTGCGACTTTTCCCTATTTCCACGAATGAAAAAAACGCTAAAAGGGGAGCATTATGATGATGTGGAGGCGGTAAAAAGAGCTTCGCAAAGGGCACTGGACAATATCAAACTTGAAGGGTTCAAAAAATGTTTCCAAAAGTGGGAAAAGAGACTTGACAAGTGCATCGTATGTAATGGAGAGTATTTTGAAAGTGACTGAACTAATTTTCTAAAAAGGCTCATCAATAAAGTTTTTATGACCACGATCCGGTTTCTTTTGGGTCCCCCTTCGTAAAATATGCCCTGTTACGAGCACTTCTGTCATCTCGAAAAAGCCTCAATGTTTTTACAATCCCCCCTTTAATTTCTTATCTTTAAATTAATGTCATTCGTGTTTTGCACCGGTTATTTGTTGTTTCATCAGATTGGAGTGACAGCCTATGCTCAATAGAATGTTCTTGAAAATAGACATTCTGTATCCTTCATTAAATTTTAACTCGGCCTAATAATGCTAAGCTCATTTCTTGTTTAAATACTTCTTGATTATTCCGTGTGTGTGTGGTTTTCTTTTTTTTTCATTTTTTTTTTTTTCAATTTTGGTACCTGAATGTTCTAAATCTGTAACACTAGTCTCTGCCCATATCACATCTTAACCGCCAAACAAAACACAAGATGAAAATAGTTCTTGTACAGACAGAAATTCACGCACAGTTTTTATAAAACACTTTAGTGAACATTGTTATAAATAATCTGTTTTTATCACTGGTTACTGCTCTCATGCACATTTCTGCTCTTGGAGGTCCTAACTGCTTCACTAAAACTATGTTTTCATAACGTAAGCTTTTTAAAATTATATTGCCCCGTTTATCGTTACGCTTTCACGTGAATAGAATTGAAGGGGGAAGGGCAGACATTATTTCCTATTAAAAAGGCACTAAAATATAGCTGTGTAACACTGCTCGCAAATGTTCACTGTTATTTATTGAAATAAAATACAACACAATGTTCTAACAACGTGTTAAAGACGCGCAAGTCGGAAACAAACTTACTTCACAATCCATAAACATGATTGGAAATGCCTCATTGCAAAGGTAAAACCCACCCCTGGGGTTATATCGTTAGTGTCAATGACCGGAACTGGGACTGAATTATATTAACCCACGGGTCAGGTAGATCGGCCACGGGAGTCGAACGGCAATTCGGGCCACAGACGAAACCTCCTGAGCCATCACATCATTACAAATACCTTTGTTGACTCAGACGGACTTTATTTACATTGTGGTAAATATTTGTTTTCACACAAAACAAAAGTACGATAAATGAACTATATATTTCAGCCTTAGTCGATGTTAAATATAAAAAAGTTGTTTAAGCTTTCTCTAGCTTGTAAAATGTATGTTTTGAAGCTGTATGACTACGGTAAATGCATTTTTGAAGGCCAATGTTACATAACTAAAAGACGAAAAGTCCGATAAATACCTATCTAATGTGGTATTTAAGTTCAGTAAAAATGCAACACGAAGATTTTCAAGCAGATAGCCACCCAAAATTACCTTTCATCTGGAATGATTACAGATGTTTTTGGTTTCTTCAAAAATGGTTTTGGTGTGTTTGATTAAAGAACCATATTTAAGACGCTTGGCAAATAAAATTTAGTTTTTGAACTATCTGAGAAAGAAATTCATTATCATTCGAAAGGACTTTTTATGATCTTGCAAAACGGGTAGGATGTTGTACATTCCTTTAAAGACAATTTATTTCGAACAGATTTTTCATGTTCTGGCATCAGCCCTGTCCAAGTTATTCGTTAATACTGGTTTGAAATGTTCAGTACTTCAAAACTTTTTATTGTTGTTATTCATTTGTTTCTTGCAATGCCATTGAAAGTGTATACTTTCAAATTTACCATAAAGCGAGCTGATTTTAAAACATTTATTACCTTTATTTATTTTGTTTTTGTTTGTCAATGATGCTGTCAGTTGCCAGGATCACCAATGCCGCCCAAATGGCGGAATTTCGTTTCGCAGGAGTCCTCTCACATGCCAGCAATGCAATTGTTATACAAAAGCCATCTAGAATTAAAAGGACTTCTGAGGACATTCCCAGAAAATTCAAGTTATGCATTCCGTTTGTCATTATAGTACTTTAAACATAAAATATTTTTATTCAACGTCTTAGAACCATTTTTAAGAACATATATTCTAAAAATGCACATGGATTCAATGAGTTTCAAAACATGATTTCGTGGTGAAATCTCGGCATCAATTTTGGGTTGGAATACAATCATTTCTCTACTTACTATAACTACGTGGTAGAAAAATCAAATATAAGCTTAGCTTTTGTAAGTAAAATATGCGGAAGCTATATAAAAATAAACCATAACGCGTGGGAAAGTCACGAGTATGTAACTTCAGTTGTTTTTTGCCCTTCTCTTACACTTCCTATACTCTTCGAAGCAAAGAAGTTAATCCGTCTCAGAATGGCAATTATGTCTGAAGATTTATTACGCATAGTCACAGTGTATTGTTTTTGTAGACTTTGCACAATTCGCGGTCTGACTGCGCGTGTAGTACCGAGAGGGCGTGCTCAGTGGGTGCAGGCGAGGCGGGATTTTAGAGTGATAGTATTTTGTTTTGTTTTTGTTTCGGTCGAGCGCAGTGTTGTAGTGACAGTGTTTCGTATTTCACTTCTTAAAGGAAGGACAAAAAGTGTAATCAGTGAATTTTCGGTAAATATAAGTCGTTCTAGAAAAATAAATGAAACCTGTAGTTTAAATTTTATTTCAAAATAGAAACTGCTTATCCGTCAAATATTACCAACACGTCGAGGAACATGGTAAGTGGAATATATTATACCAATTTCACAATGAGTATAAATAGAAAACTTTATTATCTATTTTACATTTTAAATATCATAAGATGGATACAAAAATAGTTATCATAAGGAATTACTTGCTATTCATGAACACTTGATGAAATATGACACTATGAAACAACAGCATGTTGTATGAGTTTTATGAGCGTGTATCCCTGGATTTGTCAAATTCATATTTAAGACAGTATTACTGTTTTCATGTTTTTTTTGTACCTTTCAGAGGTACAAAAAATGCTTAAATAATGAATTGTTTATTATTAGAAGTACCAAATATATATATCGGTTTAAGGCAAGGAATTTCTTTTTAAAGATCTTCTACAATAAAAACAGTTAAGTTATAATTTGAAAAAAACAGGAAGTTCTCTGATACAGATGAAAGCAGTAAAGCTTCTAGTATTTTCTTCTTGCCAAAATAAATATTTATATGAAATACTTCTGGAGATGTTAATGATACAGCAGTCACACACACCACCACAGGTACTTTTAACACTTTGCACATTATCACACCACAACCCGCATTTATAGATCAGTCCGCTTTTGTTGGCACATTTCATCTTCTTTTGTGGTAGAACCATTCAAAGGCATAACCTTTTAGACCAGCATTCTTTTCTGTATCCTCCCGTGGCGTATCAGCAGCACTCAGTTCAACAAAGGTAATATTTGGTTGGTAACCAAACTGGTTTGCCAAATAACTGACCTTTTGACCAACACCATCTCGTCCATTAGCAAAATACCCACCTTCTTTGTTGCCATTTCTGTATCCACTTTCATGGTGTCCATGGTAATCAGTGGTATAGTTGAAACGATAAAGAAGATCTTTGATATCATTTTCTGTGATACCATTTGGAAGTCCAGGTTGTTCAACACCAATTGGAGGTTTGCCAGAATCTGGTTCAATAGGAACATCTCCAAAAACACCACCAGGAATTGGAGATGGAATGTTTGAATTTACACCTCCTGGTACTGCCCCGGCTATGCCTGAAATAGCTTCAATTGGTGGAACTGTTGGTATGCTACCTCCACCAAAACCACTTCCAAATACATTAGTACCTGGAAACTCTCCAGTGATAGGAGTATCAGAAGACTGGTTACCTGGTGGTGAACCTCCAAAAACAGCAGCACCACCTGGTATTTGTCCAAGAATGTCGGTTCCAGGAACTTGACCAAAGGGTGTGCCTCCTGTGGTTTGATTATTCTGTCCAAAAATGTCAGTTCCTGGATTTGGAATAAATGGCACAGTTCCATTGTTTGGGAAAAATGGTACATTTCCATTGGTTGGAACAAATGGCACAGTTCCATTGGTTGGAACAAATGGTATATTTCCATCGGTTGGAACAAATGGCACAGTTCCATCGGTTGGAACAAATGGCACAGTTCCATTCGTTGGAACAAATGGTATATTTCCATTGGTTGGGACAAATGGTACATTTCCGCTGCTTGGGACAAATGGCAGAGTTCCATTGTTTGGCAAAGATCCAAACCCTGGAACCTGGCCAATTGGAGTTCCACCAATTACATTTGAACCAGGAATTTGTCCAAAAATGCCACCTGCTGGAGGTTGTCCACCTGAAGGAGGCTGTCCATTTCCTTGATTGCCAGCATCAGGGTTTTCAGGAGTTTCTGCTCTAGGGAATGATGGAAATGGTCTTGCTCTTGCAGCTGTAAAGTAAAATATTTATCCTTCTTAAGAGAACTACACACAAAAGGTGATTACTGTTGACTAAAGATACTTATGCAGGTTAATTATTTCCAAATTATATATTTATTTTTGTCATCAAGATCTCATACTGTTAAATGAAAAATAAAATGCTGTTAGTTGAGTTAATGTGGATATAACACAGTAAATAATTGAGAAAGCCATTTGTAGTTGATTTTTAGCACTTCATCACTTACATTTTTATATTATATAGGGACCAGTTTGGGAAGCTGTTGCATCCATTTTCAACTTTGGTGTTGGACCGAGTTTGATAATGGACACAATGGCTTTCAAAGCTAGTTCCTCAGAAACATAAAAATGTAAGTGACAAAGTGTTAAAAACCAACTACAAATAGTTTTTTTTTTTTTTAATTTAATTTTGATGGCACTGTTACAAATTCATCCGATCATGTATAAAAGTAAATAATGCTTAATTTTATGAGCAAGTATTTTAAAACCTCTGAATTCAACCAAAAAGACATTGCATCACTAATAATACAGAAAATAAATTGGTTGAAACCGTGGGAAGCTATGGACAGATATGTCCACTAATAAAACAATCTCTGCATTAAAATAAGTGTCAAATAATAAAGAAAATGTCCAGGGTTCTTTTGCTATATGCATAAAACTGGTAAAAGTGTGTTCTAGAAGAAATAGTGTTTTTTAGGTATAAAGAGAGTGTGCTGGAAAATGTGCATCTGGTAAATGAAAAAAAGAAATATTATTTCCAGTTTAAGTTAATTGATGGAAATTAATCATTCCTTCACACTAGCTGTATATAGGCTAAGGTTTTGGATAGATAGCCAACTTGAAAAATTAAAAAATTCAAGTTGACTCTATTTATCCAAAACCTTGGGCTATTTACAGCTATTGTGAAGAAATGATTAATTTCTATCAGTTAACTTAAATAAATAAGAATTTAATGATGAAGCCTAGGACTCAAGTACTTACAATAGTAAGTCGCCATAAGCGATGTATTTCGAATACAAGAGCCCCTAGTGGTTTACCGGAAATATATACGAGTCTATTGGAGAATTTAATGTCATGATGGCAAGCTGGCCATGGTAGCTTAATGGGTAAGAACGACTGTATGGAAACCAGAAGATCTGTGGTTCAAATCCCAGCTGTGGCATTGAATTTTCAAGTTGACTATTATTTCCAGTCTTTATAAAAAGTAGAAATTATCACCACTGTATTAGAAATAAAATATAAATTTCTAGATAATTGCATATTCAAATGACCAAATGTAATTAATCAATATAAATTGTTTGAAGAGTAAAGAATGTGAGGTCAGTTTTCAACTTTTATTATATTTGTTAACCAGAGGGAGCCAATTATGTGCTAATGTGCTACAGCATAATACAAAATCTGTACAAATATGTTACCTATTCTCTGATAGTATGAGCTGTTATGCAAACAAAATAGATGAAAATTTATTATGTAATGCTTTATCTGGACAAACTGTTACAACTAGAAAATATGGTATCAAGTGCTGAATGGATTTCAGCTTTTACATTCTTACTCAGAGAGAAGGCATGTTTTGAAATTTTGACTTGGCATGCTCTGTTAGGTCTTCCTCATTGCCAGGTGTGAATGTGCTACAATTCACATAGCTACTCTGAGTGGAGCATTTGTTTTAGGCTGTTGTGATATGCACCAGAGTATTTTCCTTGAGAGTCTGATACTGTGCTGTGGATCATCTGCTAAAATAACCCTTTCAAGTAGATCTTTGGAGGACAAATTGAGAATTAAAGAGCTAGTAGAACTTTTCTAAATTTAAATCCAAAAAGCTACACATAGAAGTAAAATGAGTATATGAGGAAATTTAATATGAAGTATATGAAAACAGATAAATCTGTGGGTCTGGTGCTTGAAATGCATTTCTGTTCTTTCCATGTTAGACATTTGGAATAGTTACTTATGGAATAGAGGGGTAGTGACACAGCATCTTTGGCTTAGTTTAAGAGAAATCCCAGAATCAAATGTTGTAAATGAAGTAAAATTTCTGGGTGTAGTGGTGGACAGTAAACTGTCATGGGAGCCTCATATTAACTACATTACTGCCAAGCTTTCAAGAGTAATATATCTTATAAGAAACTTAAAAAATTGTGTACCAGACACATATATCAGAACTGTATATTTTGCTTTCTTTCACAGTATTATTGCATATGGTATCTTACTGTGGGGTAACAGCAGCCATATCAAAAAAGTCCTCTTATTGCAGAAAAGGATTGTGCGTATAATAACACATTCAGAAAAATTAGCACACTGTAAGCCTCTCTTTATTAAATTAAGAATAATGACCATTGTAAACCTGTACATTTATACTGTCATATTACATCTAAAGAATAATTTAGCTGACTACCTATTTAGGCAAGATATTCACAATTATAATACAAGGAATAACAACCGAATCGATACACCATATTATAGATTGTCGAAATTGCACAACAATTTTGAAGTGTTAGGCATCAGACTGTTCAACACATTACCAGCTGACTTAATTCATTTATCTTACACAGCTTTTAAACACAGACTCAGAGACAAATTGCTAGCCAATCCCTATTATTCCTTAGATGAATACTTTGAAAATATATCTTAAAAGCTGTAGGAAATGTTTTCCATAATTCAATTACAATCTGTAATGATTCATGAATTGTACAATAGGAAGCTTTTCATATATATGTATATATTATTTAAATATTTTTTGACATTGTCTATTGCTATACTTAGCTTAACGACAATAAAATCTTATCTTATCTTACTCAGGCTTATTAGTGCATTAATAAAGAAACTTAGTATAAATAATAGGTATAAAAACGGCCCAGTTGATCAATTAATGGAAATTAATTGTTCTGTCACACTAGCCATGTGTAGGGCAAGGTTTGAATAGGTAGAGTCAAACTAAAAGATTCAATATCATAGACATGATTTGAGCCCCTCATCTCTCGGTCTCCATATGGTTGCAACCAAATGAAGACTGGAAGATTTGAGGTTCAAATCCCAGCTATGGCAATGAATATTTTAGTCTGACTCTATGTATCCAAAGCTCATTTGATGTTAGCATACATTAGATAATGCTCATATCACAACAATATCAAGTTGTACCTATCATAATGAGACAGTGAAATAGAATAAGCTGATAGAGGAAGTAATACAATTTAGAGTCGAACTAGTACTCAATGCTCTATATATTGCTAAATGTTTACCCAGAATGTGTTTCATTAGGAACTTCCTAACATTCTCAGCTAATATCAACTCATTGTCATGTCATGAGTGTGTTAGAAAGCTGCACCAGCAATATGTGGAGCATTGAGTACTAGTTCGACTCAAAATTATATTAATTTTGTGCTTCATTGTATCATAGGAAGAGGAAATAATAGAGTCAAACTGAAAAATTCAATGCCATGGCCGGGATTTGAACAATGGATCTCCTGGTTTCCGTCCAGTCGCTCTTATCCATTCAGCTACCATGGCCAACATGTCATCATGACACTAAATTTAGTGTATGCTATTTAATGTCATGACAGATTTTATATCTCTCTAACACACTTGACATAACACCACATTGCCGTCACTTGAATAGTCACTATTGCTTGAAGTCGACTGTTTAATTAAGAAGGATCTGCTGCTCTTATATTTAGGCATTTTTACAAAATACCACACTATTAGTAGTTGAGTAAATTAACAGGCTAGCTAGCACATGCAGTGAAAGGAATGTAAGAAATCCTTTTCGTGGAAAGGGTCTGCAGTGCCTAACTACTTGCATGTATTGTCAGGCTGAAAGAATGGTCCCTTTACCACTTGGCTTTAAAATTGCAATGGTATTGTAGTGTCAAGGGGTGTCCAACACATAGATTCATTAAATTATTCCGTTTATTCAGAAATATCCAGTAATTGGATATACTAGATGCAAAAAAATAAATTGACAAGCTTCTGTGCCTAGTGTTCGCAAAAAGTGTTTTGTATGTATGCTATCGTCTTGTTTATGCAACATGCTTATATCACTCCACTGGCATAGCTATATCATGCCATGGGTACAGATACTGACTTCAGACTAATAAACACTGCCATTCCAATCGTACAACTGCCAACATCATGCTAATAAATAGGAAAATGTTTATGGAACTAGGAAAATGTTTATGGAACATCTTGAGAGATGCAGAAGATTATGTATATTTAGAAAATATGTCTCAAATAATATACATTAAGGCGTTGGAGGAATATATGACCCGCGACATAATATTCCAAGAAAGAAATGTAAGAACATTTCAATCTATGAGTAAAGAATATAATTTAAGAGATTGTCGGAGGGAAATAGGACCAAGAGAAACTGAAGATACAGATTATCAGACTTGAAGACCTGATTTAAGACGCCAATTATGGACATCAGAAAGAGGACAGAAAGAGAATAGCAGATGTGAGAAGATATATATGGAGAGTATCAGAGCGGACATATGCAACTGATTATGCAGAAGCGGAGAGATGATTACCCAGATGTCTGGAACTGACGAACCAGCTCCATCTACTGATGCTAGTTCCTTTAGGAGATGGATACCAGTAGGAGGAAGCTTTGGATACCAGTTGCAGAAGAGGAAATTTTTAAAACTGTAGGAAACAGTCTTTCGTAGCTTGTTATAAGAATTAAAGCTGTAGTAGAAATGTAGATTTTGTTGAAGTAGAAGTAAAGTAGAAAAAGACTGTTTTAGATTATATTTGTAAGGTTACTGGAATCCAGTAATCTTTAGGTTTAGTTAGTTCGTTAAGGTAGAAAGTAGATTATATCTGCAAAATCTCTAAATTGTTTTGTGAAATCTGATTCAGAAGTTAATAAAGTTAAAAATGAAGTTTGCATAGTAAGGCCTGGTATAGATTCCAGAAATTGGGCTATTAGATATGCAGATTTTATTTATTTATTTTTTTAAGAATACTGCTATTCTTATGCAAATAATGAGTATTTAGGGAAAGCCATTTATAAGAATAGAAGTAAAGCATACCAGAAGCATCAGTGTAGTTAATCCTAATGTTCCAGGATAGTGGGACGAAAAGAGTAAAATTAAATAATGGGTAATATATGTTAAACTATATCACAACTATCTACTCTTATATTCTTCATTAAACTATGCAACACTTTTAGCATTTCTCGAAAGGTAACCAATTTACTCCACTCCCTGCATTAGGTTGGTGCTCACATTCCTCGACATGCAATATTCTAAACATGGTATATTTTAGTGTCTGCATGCAATGATTTTGCTATAGAAGAAAATCTCATAAATCAAACAGATAGTGTTTTACAGCATTCCAAAGTGGCAACATCTACTCCAGAAGCAATCCTAATGTATAGTCAAATATTACTAGCTTTCCTAGTCTTATTTTTCACTACTGGATACAGAAGATTGTATAATAAATAAATAAATAACAAAAAGAAATTATTCCCGTTTACACTCTAATGCTGCCAGGGTTAAAGAAAACAACAGCTAAGTTCAAGATTTACATTTTAGATTGCTATAGCAATTTACATTTTAGATTGCTATAGTGAAGCAGATTCGGGGGGGTTGACAAGTAATAGGAAGCTCAACAAGTGGTAAAGTGATAATCTACATCAGTGGAAGCATTTCATGGTTCAAGCAAAGACAATCAGCAGTAGCAACTTCTACCATTGAAACTGAGATAATTGCAGATGGTGAGTGTTCCAGAGAGGTTGTTTGGTTGAAACACCATTTTGGTGAGGTAACAAGACCAACAGAAACACCAGTAATATATGTAAACAACATAGGAGCAATCAGAAGAGTTCAGAAATCTGAATTTCATAGAAGAACAAAATACATCAGTGTTAGACATTTTTATGTCAAAAGAAAAAATGCTGTAGAATGAAGTAATTGTTCAACAAATTGGTGCAGAACATCAATGAGGACTATACCATTGTTCAAGCAAAAATTCTAAAGTTTTTGCAAACACAACTATCATAAAGGATTTTAATTTGACAAGGAGACACAATAAACTTAAATAGGAAGGACTTAGGCTTTTCGGCTTTTCTTTTGATGATTCTCAGTAAGAAAAATATCCTCTGGGCACTGCACAATTGAGGCCGATAAGGGACTGCCTTCATAGTAATAAATAAAAATAGAACAGGTAAATAATTTTAACTGTCTGGGATTTAATGTATCCTACTGCCAAAAGAATTATATTAATATAAAAATAAGCAGATTCTATAGCATTTGTGGAACAATAAGAACATGAGAAATAAAACATTAAAAGTAACTGAATTAAAATTCTATAAAACTATGGCAGTTATCATGTTAACTTATGCTTGTCAGAATTGGACACTTGTAAGATCAGATAGAAGAAAGATAGAATTAGCCAAAATGAAATTCTTATATTCTATAGTGGGATATACTCTTTTTGATGAAAAACAAAATGAGGATATTAGAACAGAATTATACCTATTGAGCTTAAATGAAAGTATAAATCAAATAAATAACTGGTTAGAATACATACAAAGGATGCCAAAATGTAGATTACTACAGGTATTACTTCGATACCATCCTAAATATAGGAGAAGAGTTGCAATGCCTATGTGCCAGATGGATAACTCGATTTTTTGATGCGGAAACAGGCCAAAGGCCTAAATCCATAAAGTAGAAAAAGAATGAGAAGAAGGAAGCACTTAGGAATAGGAAAACAGAAAAACCAACTATTATGGAACATTATTTTGTATTTCGTAATCCTCAATAAAAAGTCTTTGCTGCGAAAGATAAATAAATGTTTAATTTTAAACTCTAATATGTTATGGATCCAGTTGTGTTAAACCTTGTGGTGTGAAATCAAGTGAAGTTGATAGTTTTATGAAAACAACTTGAAGTACCTTTCTGAGGTTAAGATTTCCTGTTTGCAAATGTTTCTTATTGATTACTATTAAAATAGAAGTAACCAGTAAGTGACTTTAGCAGGCAAGAATGATTGGCCCATGTGTAAGTAGAGTATTTGTTTTGTATTATGATTCCATCCTGGTGCTTTAGAGAAAACCTTGTTTGGCACTGCCCATTTAATTTATGTGCATGGCTGATCAATATACAGAACACAGAAAAATTATACAATTAATTGACTGAGATACTTTGTACTTCACATACCACAAATTTTCTTTCTTTGTTTTTGTTTTTCCTGTTTTTTTAAATGTGTTTCACCTCCATTGGAAGGTGTTATCAAGAAGTTCTCGACTGGCTAGAACTTTTGTGCTCCAGCTGAGAGGACTCTCTGGAGACGAGACATCTGGCAGCATTTTAGTGAGGCTAAGTAAAATATTTTCTTCTGATAGAATGTCAAAATTCAAATTTCTTTATATTTTCAACATTTTCAAATTCCTTGTTTCAAATTCCTTCATATAAATGTTTGCCTTTAACTGCAGTGGTCATATTGGCGGCCGTTCTCCTTTGGAACATGTCAATGGTGTTAACTCGTAAACGTTGGGTTGTATCATTAGATCACGCACACATTCGCACTCTCTTTCATACTTCCAGACTCTGGGGAAGATGGGAAATCATAGTGGTTGGAGAAAAATCCCTACCCCCAGCTGGGAATTGAACCCAGGACCCCTAGCAGGGCAGGCAGGAGCTCTACCGATAGAGCTATGGGGCTAGTCATGTTTAATTCTTGATTCATGTGAACTGATTCTAGTAGTTGGACTTTTTTTCTGTGTTGTGGTTATGATCCCAGAAGTGTGCTGCTACTGCAGATTTATCTGTTTCTGTTTGCTTGATGTTCCTAAAGAGTTTCTTTTTTAATTTGGTTCCAGTGTTATGTTTCATCTTTCCAATGCACATCTTACTGAAGTTTGAGTACTTAATTCTATAAATACTAAACTTCTTTTCCAGAGGAAGTTTGAGGTTTCTGATGTTAAATTTGTTTACTGGTTCCAAGATGTTAAATTCACTGAAAATTTTTTGAAATTTTCTAGTTGCTCATAGGCAATATGTAAATTCTTTGTATATTTTTTTGTCCCTAAAAGCAGTTAGGGTGGTGATCTCATTCAACTGCTTTTGTCTACTGGAGCTTTTTATTTTCTTGTCCACCAAGTTTTTGCTGAAACTGTTTGGTGACACTGTATCTATTATTTTGGTATATGTATTCCTTTTTATCCATTGATATGTTAATCAGTCTATGTGTTAGGCTATTGATGACTGCATGTTTATAAAGTCTTGGGCTGAAACAGAGTACAGAATGTCTCAGTCGATTCATAGTATAATTCTTAATTATTACAGTACTTCAATGTTAATTCCAATTTACCTTTTCAAACACAAAGAGAAAGTTGCCAATTTTGTCAAGATGAATGTTCAAATGTTTTGAAGAAAACTACAACGGAAGAGAATCTACAGAGATTAAGCATTTTCAAAGTGCTTGTTTGGAGCTACAAAAACCATATAAACCAACTGTGTGATACTTGCATGTTATTTTTCCACTTTATATGGAAAGAAAGTGAAGACATAGCAATTTATCTAAGTGAAGAATTGATTGAATAAGTTGAACAAGCATCTTTGGAAAGAAAAAAGAAAAGAAAACAGAAAAACTGAAGACAGGTATGCTATTCAACTACAGGATTTTAGATAGACTGCCAATTGAATATTGCATTTACTACATGGCAAAGTGAAAAGCGTATTGGGAAAAATTTGCAACACAGAGATGTTTAGCTCAGCTTATCGCACATACATGGTGAGTCCAGTGTATGTATACTCTGTTCAGATGTAATCATGTCTTCTGGAGAGCAGGTGCGAGAAAACATCATATAGACACACGTGGCTTCCAATCGCTCTATTTGTGTTTTGTAACTTACTGTACATTAACTTACTAATATTTCACTCTTCTAATCGACCAGATAAGACCTGATAAGAGACGATCACAGCGCTGATCACCTGAAGGTCGATCTGCCTCAATGCTCTGTCGAGTAATAAGTCAAATTGGCTAGTTCCAAGTGAAGAAAAGCAAAGAGGTGATGAACTAAAAATACACTCATCACCTGGATATAAGAAGTTGAGAAGGAGAAAAAAGTGGAGCAGGAAGCACTTAAAGGAAGACAGAAAAGTCAACTATTGGTAAGCATTTCTTTGTTGTATTTAGTAATCCTGAGGATAAAGCTTTTGCTGTGAAAAATGAAGAAGTGTTGTTTGACTTTATACTTTACACTTTGGTTGCCCTACACAGTATGCTGATAAATAATGGTCCTTCCCTTAAAACACTCCCTTAAGTTATTATTGCTATACCTTTTTTATTGCAGTTGATAAACTCTTGAGATTCATTGCAACCAATGAGGAAAATTTAAAAGAAAATTAATGAAATCTTACTCCAAATTATAAAAATGGGTAGTGAAGTTAAGTTTTCCTATTTATCATATATATGGTTAAAACATTAAAAATATGGTTGCCAAACCCAAGAACTAACTTCGGCAACTAGAGATTTGACTAGTTTATTTATAAGCACTCTTTATGTGCACTATATGATAAATATTCTCATCTGAAAGATAACCAAATATGATTAATGAATATTTGAAGAGCTGTTATGAAAAGGAATGGTAATTAATACCAATAAAAGTAAAATCATGTGGATGTATAAAGAAGACAAAACGAATTCAATAAGTTTAATGATAATATATTAAAAGGAATAGACATCTTAAGTACTAATACTGTATGTTCCATGGAATACTACATTTCCAAGAGCTGTGTGTAGGTGTTGCAAATTTGCCTCAGTGGTCTTGGTGACATTACAATAAAATTTATATTCATTTAGGTTTATATATCCTGCATTTGGTAAAGCAATAGAACTTTATAGCTGAAAAAATATCATAAAGTATATAACTTGTTCTTAAACTTTTAAGGTAGCATGCATCTTATGTTACTGTCTAAAAAGTATGAGTGTGGTTGTGTATGTATACTTCCTTGGTTAAAAAGTGTTTCATGGCCAAAGAAGTACTAAGTTACTGAATATTTACCAAAAGAAGGAGGATTTGATGGTACAATCTGGGGCTTTCTGGTGGTTGTAACAGGAACTTTACATGATCCACATCCACTAGCCACTGTGAACTTGGGGTTTACAGTAGATGTTGGTGTTCTAATGGTTGTTGAAGTAGGTATTGGTGCGCTCTTTGGTCCTAAGCCACGTCCTTGTGAAGCACCATCACCAGCAGTAGGCATCAGAGGTGTGCCCGGGGCTGAAAAAAAATCAGTCATAAATTTGAAATGTTGAATTTGAAGATGCAGCATTACTTTTCCATTTTTTACATAAAAAGACATAATCTCCCGTTTAGGTACTACCCATGCTCACTATTTTCCTTTTTAATTTATTTTACTTTACATTGCACAACATGCAGCAGGTGTCCGGCTTGGCAGCATTGACATGGCTCTTCCATTGATTTGCTGGATACATTCTATCTTTTTACCTATCATAATAACAAACTTTCAATTGGATTTTACATAATGCAGTTTCATTGTTCTCATATATCGGATAAAATTATAAATCCAAAGTTATATGCAGAGAGGTGGATACAGTAAAATGCATAGCCCATAAGCTCTATATGTCTCTACGTTAGCATAGTAGTAGCTTATCTGCTTCATATTAAAGAGGTCCTAAATTCGATGGCTGATGACCGCTCACTCTGACCTTTGAATTTTTCATGGTTTCCTCAGATCGATAGTCGAATACTGAGAAGATTCCTCTTTCATCACGCCTTTCCTATACCCTATATACTTTCCTGTCATTTGTTTCAGGATGGACAGGCGACGGTGTTCTGCTTGTTGCAGCTGGGCGGTGGATTTGTATTCTGGAAAAGTTACTTTTCCGCAATCAAGTTAATACCTCTCAGTCAGGTGCCACCAGGCGCCACTAGAGAAGACCGTTGGGCGTTTAGGGGCTTCTGAGTGTGCCCGGGAGGCGTGGAAACGTTCAGTTTGGAAACGTTAAGAACCGCTTGCATGATTGCGCTCGTTTGTCATCCGGATATGGTCTCCTTTTGGCCTCTCCCCTCTCCACTCCCTCCCAGGTTCATGGTAAAAGCAAAAAGGGACAGATGGCATACTTGTGTCCTCTCTACCTTTGAGGTGCCCTTCTGAGGTGTCCTTATCTTTTCAAACCTTTATTGGACTAACAAAGGAATGCCACAGGTAACAAACCTCCCCACCCTCGCTCAGCTCACACTACTTGTCAGACGGTGTTTACCTGCCCGTCAGAGGTCCTTGGCCATTGTTTACATTCACATATGGAAATGTGTAATGTGTAGAGTTTAACGCCCGCTTTTACTACATAGGGCACCGCAGGCGGTGATACTGATGATACATGAGATGAAGATGGAGTATCGGTGGAAAGAAATGGCAGGGGAAACCGGAGGTCCCGGAGAAAACCCGCCCCAACGCCGTGTTGTCCACCACAATCTCACTTTGCGGTCGCCTGGGATCGAACCCGGGCCGCCTTGGTGAGAGCCAAGCGGTCTAACCACTGAGCCACGGCGTGGCCTTCACATATGGAGCGTGTGTAGATAACTTAGAGCCAACAGTTTAAGAATTCCTATATATAACTTATATATATATATTTTTTAAGCCAAGCAATGTCTTCGAATTATGAATCCTCCATAAAGACTACCTCTTGGAACAAATAAATTCAGAAAGTTAAATGTAAATTTTGTAGCACTTAAGTCTATATCACTAAAATCGTACTATCTTTTAATGCTATTTTATGCTCGACCATGTCAAACTTTAGTATTTATATGACTGGTAGCAGTACTTTAATGAGTCTCATTAAAGTACACCTGTTCATTAAAGTATTGGTCTTCTTCTTTCACGGTAGCAGTACTTTTTATGCTCGAACATGTCAAACTTTAGTATTTATATGACTGGTAGCAGTACTTTAATGAGTCTCATTAAAGTACACCTGTTCATTAAAGTATTGGTCTTCTTCTTCCTTCACGGTAGCAGTACTTTAATGGGTCTCATTAAAGTACACCTGTTCATTAAAGTATTGGTCTTCTTCCTTCACGTGTTAGGCTTAAGGCTGTCCCGGTCTCACATTTCCTGAAGCCATCTCTTTAGGGGGCGTCCTATTGATAAAGTATTGGTATTCGACCAATCAGAAGTGGCCACGTGACATTTGTGAAAGCGCAAGTATCGATTATTCTCGTTTTGATCGATAACGGTACTAGCACCAGTTAAGAAAAAAGTCAAAATATCTGATACTAGTAACAGTGACATTGAACTTACACCCTAGAAATTACGCCAAAAGCACTCAATGTTACCAATAACTTGTTGCAAAAAATGTCAATAAAGATGTACGAGAAATTCTATTCACAATTCATGGATTGGAAGATATCAAAAGGAATAAGTTCGTTCTCAGAAAATGTACTCCTGGTGTATTTCGAAGAATTGTCTCAAAATATGAAATCGCTGACCCTGTGGACTCACTATATTGAAATCAACACTCAACAGTAGGCGCCAAATTGACTTATCTAAATATTCAAAACTGAACAGCTTACAGGGTAAAAGTTCAAAACATTTACACCTGATGAGTTTAAAACATTTATAAATGAAGCACCTGATGTTAAATACCTTATGATAAACGTAAGTTTCTTTTTTTAATATTACCGATGTTTTGTTTTAATGTTTTTAGGTTAAAGTTTAATCGTTAAACTGTCACACGTTAACAGCTGTTTACAGGAAATTAATCAGTATTTCTGCGTTTGCGTACTACGTCACACTTTCTGTGCTTTAGACAAAACAATAACGATTATAATATCACTCAAATCAGAAATGAATACTTTAAAATGAAACCTTTAATTTATATACATGACCGACCATAAACAGTCTATGTAACTTGACTGTAATGGTAATTAAAACTCTCGTATCATAATTATTAACGAGCGAGCAAAGCGAAGTGAGGTTAATAATAATACTCGCTTTTTAATTACTACCATTATAGTCTCGTTGCATAATATACTATTGTGTTAATTTATATAGATATTTTAGCACCAAACTTTAGTCAGCGAGTTATCTTTCCTTCTAGTGGCTTCATAAATTAGTTTTCTGATGATGGGATAAGAACATGTCATCTTTGTGACAACACACGTGGTGCAATGCAGAATGTCAGCAATAAATACTGAAGAACCAACAACAGTAAATTGTGCAGATTGTTATCTGCATTTCACAATCGTTCATGTTAACCCAGCATGCTTATTGTAAGTACTTACGAAAGCCCACACGTATATTCTTCATTTTGAGGATCTTGAAATCTCCATTCTCATCCGTTGCGTAAACAGTCACGTGGTAAACGCCGTCTGCAGTGATGAAGCCGAACTCTCCCATGATGATGCCATTCTCATCTGAAACCAATCATTAAGTATTAATTTGACCCGAGAAGATGCAAGAAAAAATCAATGAAGTATTTGTTACAGTTCTGAATTAAACAGATGTGTTATTCTCATCTCAAAACAAATATTTCAGCTATAGGTACAAAATTTCTTACGAGTAAAGTCTTCGCAGGGTATTCCCAGAAAATTCAAGTATATATTTTGTTTACACAAATATCATGAAACATATGATGTTTAAATCAAAATGATTTGAGTAGATGGTTTTGAAAATTTCCAAAATTAAACATCAATTAACTAAAATAATCGAATTTGATATTTATCGGGCATTTTATTTTTGAGTTATGCTGTTCATACACACGTAGCTCGTTTTCTAAAAACCTTTCTTTGGATTCTCAGGAAAACATTTGTCGTTCTTGAAATTTCGGTATCGAATTTTTGGGTGGAGTGGAATACTGCACTTACCTCGCCTCACAAAACACCACTTCCTCGCGAAGTGGTGCTCTGAAAATAGGAGTTTCTCTTTCAGGAGGTGTAGGGTTCGCGACCCACCTACTCTAATTCGTGGATTTTTCGTGGTTTCTCTAGGTCAGTACTTGAATGCTGGGGTGGTTCCACTTCTAGCATGACTTTCCTTACCCATCATTCCTTCACTGTCAACTGTTTCAGAATTGTAGAACCAGGCGGATTTCGACTGGGCGTGTATGTGCGCTTTGAATGGTTTCTTCCTTCGAGTCGGTCGGCTGTGTCCAGTCAGCACTCGAAGTTTATCCCACCAAGGTGAAGCGCCAAGAATCAGGGACTTGTGAGTGGAGTCTGGTCAGGTGCGTTCGAACTGGAAACATTAGAGATCCTTATATACTTGCACCCGTTGCTCTTCGAGTCTGTCATCATTCCTCCCTGGAGACTCCCATCGTTCCTTCCAAACCTCACAGTAGAAGCACACAGGGCCAATAGCCTACGTGCGGTGCTCTGCCTGTTGAGGGTCGGGGACTGTTTGTTCGTCCTTAGCCTTAACCTTAACCCTACGTGTCAGATATATAGGAAATAAGAATATAATATACAAACGTTTTATAAACGGCTTTCTTGGAGTAAAAAATTAAACAAATTCATAGAACTTCTTTGGAATCATTTCGTGCTGAACGTAACATACAGCTTGAGTAAGTAAACATCACACATGTGTAAAATATTATTCCACTATCAGTAACCTACATATTTATCAGATTTATTATATAAAAATAACATTTCACTGTGAAACATTAATTTCCTAAGGTCTTCTTAAAAGAATAACAAATAAAATCGACATACTTTCAGAACAGTTAAACGTGGTTGACACCAATGTATGTTTCCTATCAAAGTATGTTAAGCACAGATACCAACCTTTTTTCTCGTGACGATGTTGGTAGCCCTCGATGTTGAAACCAAACTCGTAAGGCCTATTCTCGTCCGTGTAGCCATCCTCCCCAACTTGTTGACCACATGCAATCGCCAAGAAACACAGAAGAAGTAATGCCTGAAACAATAACTGTCGATTATTTCTAATATGTATAAAATTCGTCTAGCAATAGTGCTTTTGGATTCATTTGAGTGGTAATTAAATATGTTTACAAAATAAGAATATTTGCACATCCTTAAAGTGAAAGTTAAAGAGCAAAACCTCTTCTTCTATACTCAATATTAAATCCCAACACAACTTCAATTCTATTTGAAGCATCAGAAACACTGGCTATGCCCGCCTCGGTAGCGAAGTGGTAGCGTGTCTGCCTCCCATTCAAGAGGTCCGAGTTCAAATCTCAGTCAGGGCGAGTTACTTGGTTAAGGTATTTTTCGGGTTTTTTCCCTTATTCTGAAAGACTAATGTCGGGTAACTCTAAGCTCTATGGACCCTGGGCTCATTCCATTCTTCGTCCGATATGACAACGTTGGAGGAAATAAATTAAAAAAGCAGACATCAGTTATGATTTAAGACAATATATCAGTGGACAATTAAGAATGCAAATTTTGCATTTCATTAACTTTATTATTATCTATCGCATTTATGAGCAACAAACAAATGAAACGTAGCACATTGTAAGTTACTTTATATTACTTTTCCTAGCACGTAAATAGTAGCTAGAGAAGGTATTGCATTCCACCAGAAAAGATGCTATACGAAGACTTTCAAGAAAATCCTACCACCCAAAACTGCTCTTTCGTGGAAAATTTCTGATTTTTTCAAAGATGTGTCTAAAGATATTGATTAAAATAACTTGTTTAAGATATTTTCGTAACAAAGAAAATCTATATTGTGAATATTCTCTGAATAACCTCTGAAGTTCTGCATTCTTAATGACTTTTGTATAACTGATAAACCGTAAGAGATAGACAAAATCTTACTATACAAAACATGCACAACTTGAAAAATTAGAACATTTATGTAAATTTTGTTGTTATTGTGGAAATCTTAATCAAAATCCTAATATAACTAAACCATGATAAACAATCATATCCAAATATATATTTTAAATTTGTTCAACAAAAAATCAATATTAATTAAATATAATAAAGAAACAAGAAATAATAAGTTTTGAATTAATCATCACCTATTATTTAAAACGTTGTGTAGGTAGCCATTTTCGAGACATTCCTTTTATTGGTTTGATATCAATAATGAATAGCTGGAATACGCACATTGAAGGTCAGTGAAAATATTATCGAAGTAGAGTTTTACGAAAATGGAGAAATTTAAGAAGGCCGAATAAAAGATTGATCAACTTCAAACCTCAGCAGGCTAATGAGCTCATTAATGGTGACAATAACAGCAGAAGAAGATGTAATAGAAGAACGTGGGTGTTGTGAGTTGTGGCTTTAAAACAAGCAATAGAATTGCATCACCTCGAGTGAGAATTCTCATCTTTCCTGCGCTTTCTAAACAAGATAAACACGCGAATATTCTACATAACTTACGGAAATGTGGATGGTGAAGGCCACTCAGGCAAGGTCGAGGAAAGTGATAGGGATGACTTACCAATGGCAGTCCACCTTGAACATCGCCGCCGACAATTAGTGACCGCCTCTATTTTACCCTTAAGAGAAACTCCAAGTTTGATTTATCATCCACTAGACGCTCACTGGAGGTCCATTCTCTGGGCCGTATTTACGATGCAGTTATAAATCTCTCTTAAGATGTCGCACGGTTAATGCCGAATAAGTCTTGGGTTAGTTACTTAGCACGTAATTTATAGTATTCATGGGAGGTTTTGGCATTGAGATTACCATCTCTTATTATGTGCCAGTGTAATAAATTCAAAATGTGTGTGAAAAAGTTAGGATCTTCTTCCAGAATCACGCGACGCTGGTAAGCTGATGAAGGCATTAAAGAGTGGTGCACAGTAGAAGTATAGTATTTAGTAAATATGAAAACCCCGAAACCCATTTTAATAATAAATTGTAGGGCTCTGCCAAGAGCACATTTTAGTAATAAACTCGGTGTTATTTTACATTCTCATTTTTGAATTTCCTCAATGTACTTTTATGTCTTATATCCCTTTGCTATTTAATATTCCTTCAGTGCCTATCAAAAGGTTTTATGTCATCCAGCATCGCAGCCAACGTCTTCTCCACTTATCATTTTTAGCACTGTTCACTATTCTCCCTCTCGCTCCAAAGCACATTTTTTGCTCAAGCACATTTTATACACTTCATTCTAAATCCACTTTTCAATTTTTTCTGTTAGTTTTCCTTGGCTTATTGCAATCTATTACTTTATCCATTACACAGAGCTGCAGATCAAATGTACTTCAATATCTTAAGTTTTTCCTTCAAGGCATCGCAGTGAAAATGGTTTTTATTTGATGAATGCTTTACCATTCTCTGTTTAACTTCTAAAAACATCTAGTATTACTTCTACTGAATCATCCTAAACACTTACAAACTCTAATTTAGCATCTCGAATATTTAAGAATATTATGTAGTACGAGGGCTGTTCAATAAAGAATTATCATAATCTTTTTTACGGTCATAATTTTTCGCACTAAAATTCAATCTTATTACATTCTGTTAGCTTAATGTGAAACAAACAAACCGTAGTAGTTTCATTGTTGGTACACCTGGTTCCCGCCTGTAAGAACCAGGCAAGTTCAGATATGTTCAGTATCGCCTACCGCTGCAATGGAGGTAACACGCGAGGAACAATATGCGGCTTTGAAATTCTGCTTTCGTCTCAACAAATCTTCAGTTGAGGCCCATACAATGTTACAGGAGGTCTGTGGAGAGTCTGCTGTTCCCTACAGCACAGCTCGAAGGTGGTTTATAATGTTTAAAGAGCAGAGACAATCAATTTCAAAGGAAGGTGGACCCGGCGCTCCAGTTACTGCTCTTACGGAAGAAAATCAACACTGCTGCTGCCATTGTGAGAGAGGATCGACGACTCACCTTAGGATCACTTTCTGAAATACTGAACATTTCCTTGGGTGCCACCCACACGTTGGTGTCAGAAACATTACACATGAGACGTGTTTGTGTGCGATGGGTTCCGAGACTGTTTGATTCCCGAACAAAAGGACATTCGCATGCAGGTCTGCATGCAGTTAAAGTTGATATTGGAGGAAGATCCGGAGTTTCTTTCAACGTTAATTACTGCTGATGAAACTTGGCTACATCACTTTGATCCTGAGAGCAAACAGCAAAGCTCAGTGTGAAAATCTCTATCACCAATCCACAAAAAAGCAAAATTGGTTGCTTCTTCTGGGAAAGTTATGGTCATCTGATTCTTTGATATTCGTGGAATGGTTTATCAGCATGTTGTACCTGCACACAAATCAGTAACTGGACAATACTATAGGAATGTCCTGAAAACATTGCAAATCCATATCAGGCGCAAAAGACCACATTTCCCTAAAGCAGGCTGGATGCTGCACTACGATGATGCGCTGCCGCATATTGCCAATGTTGTTGCTGAATATCCTGCAAAAATGAACGTGAAGTGCATTCCTTACCTTCCCTATAGTCCGGATTTAGCCTCAAGTGACTTTTTTCTATTCCCTAACTTGAAGAAACGCCTTCGTGGGAGGCATTATCTATCATCAGAAGCAGTGGTGAAGGCTGCGGAGGCGATTTTGAAGGATCTCTCAAAAATGGTTTCCAGCATGTCTTTGAAGACTGGCAGAAATGCTGGTACAAGTACATCGCATTCAGGGGAGACTATTTTGAGAAGGGCCATCAAAATTATGAGGATGAGTAAAGGTACGTTGTCAAAAAAAGAAAAAAAAAATGTGATCATTCTTTATTTAACAGCCCTCGTACATTATACAGAGCTTTCTCCATTGTGCAGTGCTTATATTGTGCTTTGATGTCTCTATTACTAGTATTGTATCCAATCTCCTGACTTTTAAGTGAACACTACGTTGCTGTGTTTCTTGTATATCACAGGAAACTATTAGTAGTTAAGCGATAGTAAATAAATAAGTGAATAAGTAAATAGTATTTAAAGAGGTTTTAACCAGAGCGTTTTAATTCCACGAAATTCAGAACACAAGGCTGAACATTATACGAAATAGCTAGGAACATATTTAGCTTCCATGTGTATTGATGAAAGTGAACCAAAGAAATATAATAGAAGTTAAACTGGCAAGATTTGCATTGTTACTAACTCCAATTCCTATCACCTCGATCTGAGATATTTGTTATTCACTGAGGTAACTCTAACCAAGGAAAAGAATACTATAAAGCATGAATCTACTGAGACAACCAACCGGAGCAGAAGAGACACAGAGCGGACTTCGAAATAGGGACCTCGACGTGACGAGTCAGCCTGTACGTACGGCCAGCTGCTGTCAAATGTAATATCAGATGAACATCCCGTCTCATCCTCATGATTTAATGCCAAATCTCTGTTGCATTAATTCACATAGTTCGGCAAACTACAGTGGCGCTTTCAGTTACAAACGGGATGCATATTAAAGCCGTTTTACATTTTACAGCTTTCCGATTTTACATCCTTAACAGGTACGGAGGATTGCAGTTCACGCAGAAATCTGGTTCCCGAGATTTCAATGTAAATACAACTTCAGAGCTCTCGAAATCCAGAAAAGTTTTTTGTAGAAGTTCCTGAATAAATGTGTCATTGTGTCTCCATGTGTGCACACGTGTACTTGAATTCTGAAACAAAAGTCTGTTGAGTTTCAAATTTATTATTTAAGTTCAGTATTTTATTTTAAAGATATTCTTATAAAGATTGTGAAAATAATGTATATCTAATGAAGCGGTGGAAAAGCGCCGCACCCCACAATTACATTTATAAGAACGATTTTCGTAAATTTGAATTACCTAACAACTAAGTATAAGAATAATATAGAAGGCTTGATGGCCTTGAAATTTATGCTCTCTTGAAGTGATAGTCATTTGTTTGTAAACATGTTCTTTATACGAGTTCTTTTCCTGTAATTTACAATTTTGTTTAGTTGATAAAGCAGTTTGATGAGTGTTTGAAAAGATGCGGTGAGTCATAGAGTATTATGGATATCTTCAGCTATCTTATCGCACAAGATAATTGCAGGCATTCCTTAGAGATTCCCTTAGAACACCACGACAAATATGTTTCAGTTCAGGAGGGATGTTTCCAGGATATTCTGCGGTGAGAATAGCCAATCTTCTCTTAGCTTATGGTGGATGCACATTGTGTTGACATGAGTGACGTGCAACAAGAGTTGAATCCTCTGCAAAGGTTGCAGAATCGTCTGTAGGTCTGGTGTGACTGATACCAGAGGTAGTGTCCTCAGAAGTGTCCTGAGACACAACATGGATTCATCCTGCGATTATTATCAATCGAATTCAAATGCCTCTTCCGACGCTCCATCTCATCTTCATCCTTATCTACGGAGATCTTTGGCAAAAGGAAGAAGCAGCAAAGTGGCATAGGCCTTCAACATCTTAATTTCTCTGCCGCTAAGATCTTGCGTAAAATACGATAGGAACGTTTACCAGCCTCGTCATTCCTGGGAGGTTAAGGTATAAGTCCAACTTTGCATTCATCACAGACTCCAAGAATCAATGGCCTACATCGAGGTTCTGTGAATCACCCTTGAAACCTAATATGACGATTGGCACGAGAGTACCGAGTATCACAGCAAAAAGAAGGCGATGAAACAAGTGCTCGGAGGAGACTATTTTATCTAGAAGCTGGATAATTACTTTTTCTGAAATACACCAACAGTAACATAACTTTAACTACATAGAGGATATTGTGGCTCTTCTACATGAGGCAAACTGCACTTTTTGAGCTGCGATAGAATATCCAGCCATCAAGCTACAATCATGGATACAACGTTCTATAAATATCTTGAGGTAGTTCACCAACCGTCATTTTTAATAACGTGCCACAAAGTTCTCAGGATTTAGATTACAAAAACATTTAAAAAATAACAGTGCAGAAGGAGTTAACGGTTTACATGCGTAATAATTACAATTGCTGTTTAAGATATTAGACATGTTTGTAAATATGCATTCAGAAGAAATGTTAATACATGTGTTAATATGAAAATTAGTTTGCCTTACAAATTTTCATAATCAGTAAATACAAATAAATTTGTTTTTGCACGAATACAAGGAAAACGTTTGTTTCATTTCTTTTGATATTCCTACCGTTTAGTGTTTATTTACTGATATGCAAACTGTTCTTACATAGCTTATTAGCTTCTTTACCACATTCACAGCAATTGGGGTAGATATTACATTGGATACAAAATATATAATAGAGGATTTATACTTAGAAGTAACTTAAATAAAAATTATTTTTAAGAGGCACTTATGCAAAAGTCTATCAGAATAATGAGGACTTCTGAAAATATTTCCAGAAAGTTAAAAACGAATGTATATTTCATTTGTCATGAAAATATCTTATTTATTTTTCCATAATCTTTCTGCTCTTTCTACATTCCGTTTTTCTCACTATTGTACTATTATTAGCATTCTACTTTGGTGTTTCATCTTAAATTTCTTATAACTGACATAGTGTCAGTGTATGGTTGAGGAATACTTGGAAACATATAAAATTCTGTAATCTTGTTATTTAATGCTTATTTCATGTTCCATGACTTGTTAGCATACTTTGCACATTGTAAAGTTCTTAATTCTGCTGACCCATCAGAAGAATACAATACTATATTTCAGATGACTTAGGCTTATGATATTAATTTTCATTCACTCATGTTAACCGCGTACAGGTGGCCGGATACGGACTTAGCTAACTAAAGTAATCTGAGTCTTGTAGACGCCGAATTGTAGGTAGGATGTTTTGAGGAATATGATAATGCTTAGCTTTGCTTGGGAAAAGTTTACGTAGCTTCTTTAGCGTGGGAACGCTGATATAGCATTAAGTCGCCATTTTGGTATAATCCAGTTTTAAGTGCTGCTTAAGCCAGCAGCGGGGAGTAAAGAGAAAGAAGTCAGTTCAGAGAGTCGAGAATAGAGACAGTGTGGGTTAGGGAGTCAGCCAGCAAGATCTATAACCATACATGATCACGCATCTCCGAGGTAAACCCGTATGGGTCTTCCTTATAATTATGTTAGACTTCGGGTTTATTCTGTACCTAAACTTTATAGCTAGAATATAGTAAATGAGTTTAGTAAGACTTGATAGTTGTCTCCCCTACTTCACTCTACCATCTGCCTTCCTTATCCTTTTAGTTATGCCCTTAGTTACGTGGTTGACTGTGAACCCTAAGAGCTAAGCTTTATAATTTAATTATACGTAACAATAGTGTAAACATTAATAAAGAAATACACTGAGCGTAATTAGTTTTACAAATGCTTCTCTTTAAGCACCTACGAGAAGGCTTCACCACTAATGTTTCTTGATGGTATGTGGTTAGTGTTATTAATCTCCAAACACGTTTGCCCAAATACAGATAAGTTAGACTTTATCTACAAGCTACTGAAATGCACGACGAAAATCATTTGGTCATGTTTTTGTCTTAGATCAAAGTTTTTTCACTGTATGTATGAAATGATAAATTGCTTCTAGAAGAATATTCGCACAGCTGACGGCGAAACGTTTTTGTGTAGGTTTTATTGTTACAGAAGGTAATCAACTTCCCAAGGATCGAAGCCTTAATGACTTCTAAAGAGATGTCAATTATTGTTGCAACAGAAGAGACACATGATTTGTGAAGATTATCCAAATCTTCAGTGTATTGCGTTTATCAGAGCAGCGTCAAAGGAGAAAAGGTGCTACTAAACCGATTAAGCTCTTATTCTCAGATTATAACCGAACAATTCTCATCCAGTTTAAATTCAAAGTCATATGATTATGTATTTTTCCCCTAACTGAAAAATAATTTTTGGTGTCCAATGGTTTACAATGTTAAATGATCTGAATGCATCCAGATCAGAAATTCAGCTTGAAGACAGAATTGAACGACATGCAACAACTGCCGCAACTTCCAGAGCAGTGCCTAAACTGTAAGGGAGCTATGTGTAAATATGCTGATGTAAATTAAGATTGAAATGTAATTTATCACGCAAAGGAGTTCTTAAGCACTTGGCTTGAAGCTATACTCAATACAAACAATGCAAAACAGAGGCCAAGGTTCACTGACAGACAGATAAAAGTCGGTTTAAAAGTTTTCTACGAACGCCAAAAGAGTGTGAGAGTAATGGAGAGTGGCTTGTTACCTGATTCATCCCTGCCTATGTTCAGTAATAGTACAACCTTATATTTTCCGTCTTGACTTCGCTTGCGTGTTATTTGTGGGCTCAATCTTGTGCATAACTTCGTAATTTAGGGAAACACAATAATGCAAACCTCTGTGGTTTAGTCTCCGTCGCCAGGTTGTAATTTGTGTCTTTTGAAATGGGCTTTCACAACACTTTTATTACAGAAAATCTCACGAGAAGTTACGAATTTATTGTTGAAAGTTCTAACCTCAAAAGGGTTTATTAAGACATTTCATGAAGAAAATGAAACATATTATAAATAATATAATCAGTTTCTTATTTGGGCTGTTTGAAATCAAATCAATTCTATGGAATTGTCCCATGAGCATTAAATAAATATCAAAATATATGGAGTACTAGCCAATGGTACCAACGATAGGAATGAGCATTTAGTAATAATCAAACTTAAGCTAAAATTAAAACACAATAAATACCTTTACTTCACTATTTCGAAATTGGAACCTTTGAAAGTACATTGATTACAAATAGAATTTTGAAAGTTGAAGGAATCTGCAGGTTTTAGGTAATAGAAATGACATTTCTTCCGACAAAAGCTCATCCTTGCTAACATATCATAAGATACTACCGTGATTGGTTGATATGCGTGGCATTACCAGGCGTTATTGTCGTATCAAATACGTAAAATGTCCCAATCTTGATTCGGTTTGTTGCAAATTCTCCTTACTTTGTCTATATTATACTTTACTTCTTTGTAATGGGTGTTAAAAAGGCTACCAATGAAATCGTCTCTTCTCTATATCACTTCAAAACTGTCTTGCTCAAATGTATCTAAGAGCTCATGATTTTGCTTCTCACAAAAACCAGTTGTTGCATAATGGTGATGTGAGTTATTTTCACATCACTTATACACTGAAAACGTTGCTGCACGCATGGGCGCTAGTTTGATGGAGCTTATTCTTACGTTGTAAATTTTGAAGCAGTGTGGCCTAGCCTCAGGGTAGAGCAAGAGTTCCTTCAGAGGGTATGCGTGGATATGTATGGGGGTAAGGATGATTCTACCGACACTGGAATGCAAGTTTCAAACTGGTTTAATGACTGCTTCTTTTTACCATCACACCAGTCGTGAAGTTGCCGACCAAGAGTTACCAATATATCACTGTTCAGAGCTACCGTATGTAAAATGCACATTACGCGATATCGATCCGTTATTTACGTAGGAAGTGATAGATATCTTTTCTCCTCGGTTCTCGTCTGCCTTCACCGAAGACCGAACCAGTTGTGTCTTTCTTAATGGACCTCCAGTCCAGTTGTGTGTCTTCTTCACTGCAGCCGTGTGTGACTTTCACCTCTCAAAGCTTGTCTTTATTCACACCAAAATTCCTTTTGAGACTATTTTGTCCATTGTGATTATTAGTCTCGGTCATGCCATTATGGGTCCGAACAATGCCTTTTCAAACGGAGTCAAGTGTTATCCACTTAGAATGCCTGCTAAGAACCCGCTTTCTCCCATAACTTTGATAAACAATTCACTCCAACTACACCTGCACGCGTTTTAACATATTCTGACTTTGTGGGTTCGTGAAATTAAAAGTTCAATTGCACAACTCAAAAATGTTCTTTATTTCCACCAAATTACAGTCGGAACACTTGCCGATTACACAGGATTAGGTAATGCACACAATTACAATTCACCAGTTCGTCTGTCACAGGTCCACTGCACGCTCACAGTTACGCACAACTCCTCTGATGCACGTTCACAGTCTTCCGGTCCGTTAACTCACTCGGCGCTCCTCACGGTTGCTCGCCAAGAACTGAGCTGACTTGCCAACTACAGGCCTTATATAGGGAAGATCGCCGTTTCTGGAAGGTTCGCGGCGCGCACAGTTATCCCGAGGTTTCCAGACGTCTGGTGGGAGGGGAAAGAGACGGTACAGGGCTCGCGCCGCTCTCCTAATCATCCCTTCAGTTAGTGACGCGAGACAAATGGGTAGGCGTGGCCTTAATGCTTCTCGTCTGGCCCTACTGCCGGCCGGTTCTATAGGGAGTTCCGACGTTCGGGTGACAATATACCATGTTCCTTTGAAATCCATTACGATTCTTTATTAATTGCATCCCTTAATTTCGGTATCGATGGACAAATTTGCAATTTAATTTAAATATTTTCTAAAGTTGGATACGAGATATTCAGGAAAATCCCTCACCAGAACTATTCTTCAGACAGAATTTTCTTAAGTTCTTAATTTTCTAAAAAATGACACGATTGTGAAACGTCTATCCTGAAAGAGACCACCAGAGAGATGATCTGAAGTGACAATGGATATGAAATGGATGGACAGAAATTCGGGGGATGTAATTAAACTACCCGCATTCGACTCGACCCGGGAAAACCTCGAAAAAACCCATGGGTTAGGTAGGTCGGTCACGGGAATCGAACCCGGGCCTCCCGAATGCAGGCCACAGCCAAAGAAAGGCATTTTAATGTAACACAATAGATTTTTTTTTTAATGAACGAGTTAACGGGTTCCATTCTCGTGCTCTTCGACACCTCGGGTTATTTATTATGAAGATCAGAATCGCCTACTTGAGAACAATAGAGTATAATTACATAGTGTTCAGTTAGAGGCAGCCTTGGCGTGGGTCAAGGAAACCGGATTTGGGAGTTCTAGAATAAAGCTTTACTTGTATTTGTTTTCATATTATATGTATATGGTTTCTGTACATAACTTGATTTGCAAGGTGCGTAAGGTCAGGATCAAAAGAGAAAGGATAAACAATGTGGCATTGTCAGGAACGAACGCCTAGACTTCCAGTCTCAAGTGTGGAAAATGTAAACAAAAAGCTTGAAGAGGTACCTCGCTCATCTTCAATTTTTATGGGCTTGTTGAACTGTAAGAAAAATGCGATAGGGATACAGGAAAACATTAGGAACTGTATACTACACTAATTTAATGTCACTCACGTGATCAGTACATCAACAAACTATTCTTTTATACAAGATTACACCAACTAAATTTTTAAGCTTTTGGCTAATTGACACGAAACTTTGCGTACGAAGACAGTCGTGTACTGGGAACTCAAATACATATTAATGATATTTTACTACTTTCAGTTTAAACTTGACTGCAAATTTATTTTAAATGGAACAGTCACGTCGATTCTTCATTAGCTCAGTGGCGATGCGTCACTCTCAAAGCTAGGGAAGCTCCAAGTAATAATTTTTATTAAAATAAGAGAGAATAATGAACCAACAAAATAATTTTCGCAAACTAGAGCCCCACATAACCGTGGAACTGTATCATAGTATTTTATTAAAGTGGCGCATAAATATTTAATACGTATCTCTGGATATGTCACAAACATAAAGACAAAAAACTGTCAATACTCGCATTACTGAACAAAAGACTGTTTTCAGTAAATTAAATGCCAGGTCAGGAGATGGCGTGAGTATAGAAAATTAATTGGGTCAAAGAAACTAACTACTTAACTTGATAATCAAGCTGCACAGATCTGTCCTTCTTAAGCCGACGGATTTCCATTTTTAAGGCCGGTTTCCAAGAGGAGCTGAAATGAAATCCAGCATCACGATTAAGCGTGCTCCTCTCGGAGGAAATGGCCAAAGCCTCCTTAATTCTCCGCTCCCAGTAACTGTTGCATTTTGCCAAGATGGTCATCTCCCGAAAGTTGGCCCTATTGTCGTTATCAAAACAATGCTCTGCCAGTTCAGACTTCTCAGGTTGCATTAAACGAATGCTCCGTTCATGTTCGTTTATTCTGGTAACGATGGTCCTTCCTGTTTTTCCTGTATATACGATTGAACGGAGCATTCATTTAATGCAACCTGAGAAGTCTGGGCTGGCAGAGCATTGTTCTGATAACGACCATACAGCCAACTTTCGCGAAAATACATTTATCCTATATAGGGCAAGCCAGAAGGACCATCGCTACCAGAATAAACGAACATGAACGGAGCACTCGTTTAATGCAGCCTGAGAAGTCTGGACTGGCAGAGTATTGTTTTGATAACCACCATAGAGCCAACTTTTGCGAAAATACATTTGTCCTATATAGGGCAAACCAGAAGGACCAGAATAAACGAACATGAACGGAGCACTCGTTTAATGCAGCCTGAGAAATCTGGACTGGCAGCGCATTGTTTTGATAACGACCATAGAGCCAACTTTCGGGACACGACCATCTTGGCAAAATGCAACACTTCCTGGAAGCGGGGAGTTTAAGGAGGCTTTGGCCATTTTATCAGACAGGAGTACGCTTAATCGTGATGCTGGATTTCAATTCGCCGGCCCTCGTAGCCATGGTCGCTAAAGTGTATGTCTCTAGCGTTCCGCCACGTAGAGGGTCGCGGGTTCAAGTCCCGCCTTCGGCATGGGTGTTTATGTGTATAGTTAATATTTGTGAAACTAGGAAAACAGACAAGAAAATAAACGGAAATAATGAAAAATCGGTTGAATAAGGAAAAAAAGATATATATATATATATATATATATATATATATGTTTTATGTAAAAAAAATCAGCTCCTCTTGGAAACCGGCCTTGAAAATGAAAATCCGTCGGCTTAAGAAGCACAGATCTATACAGCATGATCATCAAGTTAAGTAGTTACGTTTCTTTGACCCAATTAATTTTCTATACTCACGCCATCCCCTGACATGGCATTTAATTTACTGAAAACAGTATTTTTTTTAGTGATGCGAGTATTGATAGTGTTTTGTATTTGTTTATATTTGTGTTATATCCAGAGATACATTTGTGGTTATAACATTTATTAAAATATCCTGATAATGGGAGAGATGTACTACCCCGAAACGTCAATTTCTAATCGTCTTTTAATCTAGCTTGCTTCCCGATAGGATTCCGAACATACTCTTCAGTTCTCTTTCTACAGTATAGTCACACATAGGTGCTTCTTGCATTGTAAGACTGCTCACACTACAAGCAGATATATTCCTGCTTTCGCCCTCCACTCAGACGTTCCAATTTTTCCTAGAGCTGGTCCACAACGCGTGAATTGTTTATGTAACATGAACTACACACTTTTGCTAATAGCATAAAATACACAAGAATCTCCTGTTTCTCAATACTAGATACCAATGTATGTAAAATACTATTGTTAATGTTATAGAAATATACTTGATTTAAATGCGCCACATAAAACAAAAACAATCATTTCTTCACAAGTTATAGAAACTTCACGTGAGAAAATGTCAGTGCTTCCTAAACTATCCAAGAGTCGCGATTGCTTCTGGATACCTAGGAAGCATGCTACTCAAGGTTACGAATGCATGAATACAGAAATATTCAGTATTGAATGAGCTGGCGGAAGAGATCACTTTGAGCATTAACTAGCTGTGCAATTGTCCGCAGCACCGCGGATGTTTGCAAATAAATTTTGAAAATGTATCCAGAGCAAATATAATATTGCGTGGCAAGCATTTTTTGTTATCTTTTTTTCTCCTGAAATATTTTCTTCTGATTGTTCCTTGTTTATGTACATGACAGTTTACTTATTCTTACTGTTTGTCCATTAACACATGCTTATTTATAACTAATTTACGATTTCTGGAATGAATCTGACATGTAACGATTTTGATTAAATTATTATTCAAATATTTTTATAACAGATGAAATACACGGTATTCATTTTTATCTGTAATTTTACCGCGCAAAATTTGACGTCATCAACAGCATCGCTGATGGAACGAGTTTCTATACGATTCATCTAGCGGCTTGCAATCGTCTTTAATGTGCTGACAGCAGCTTTGAGGCCTCCCTCTATCGGCAGATAAATATACTATTTGAGAGGTGGGTCTGCTCGCATAATATAAAAGTGCGTAATTTCGCTTGGTGCGTAGATATGATAACTGTTTTTGAAAAAGCTATATATAATTAGCTGCAAAGCTAATTATGCAGCCATAAAAGTATACCATGAAGAGTATACGAAATGATAAGTCAATGAACACTTATTTCACAATGAAATCTGTTTTTCTATTATAGTAGACATATATGCATATTGTAAACCTGTCACATAAAATAGAAATATTTCAATTTGATGTCAGTTCTTTTCTACTACCCACAGTTCCCTCACAATATAACTTCATTACAAGCCAGAAAATTAGCAGAACATGTTCTACGAATGAAAAATAAATTAGTGTTACAATATGCACAAAGCTTTTATCCAAGTCTAAAACAGAAAATATCTCTAGTATATAGTCTAATGTGTCCATTTTCTTATATTTTATTTCGTTCTTTCCCTTAAACACTGTCTGTATTGAGAGAAGGTATGCTTGAGGCATTTCTGTCATAACATTATTTATTGCTTCTGGATTGCGACCTGTCACTTTATAGCGTTCAGTGTCTCCCTTTTTGCCAGTAACTGATCCTGTATCTTGGAAATGTTTGATGCACCTATTGGTTTTAAAAGACATAAGGATACTAACATTTATAGACATTTTAATTAAGCGCGAGAATGGTAAAAAAATTATATCTTATACTGATAAAACGTAAGACGTTTCTGTTGCAAACAAAGGTATGTCAATTTGACAGTACCTGGACACTTTTGACATTACACTCCGAGGGAGTTGTCTGAATGCTGGATAGCGTTGCATAAACTCCTCTATGCAGCGGTTTAAATTATATTTATACGTCGCACCAGTTTTAATGCCGATACGAAAGTAGCATTCAACCACGAAGACAACGTGCTTTGTGTTCATATCTAGGGGAAGCTGGTTGTATTAGTCACCAGCGCAACAACAGAGCGCTGTAATTTGCTTACTATTCCGCAAAAACTACTGCTACTTCTCCGTAGAGGGCGCTGTAATTTGAGATAAACTCACCAGTAAACTATGCCGTCATTCTTGCTCAATCGGAGGGCGGGGAATAGCGAATAAAAATGAACACCGTGTATATATTGAATTTTCTCTGAATGACCTCAAGTATTCTTCATTCTGAATGTCTGTTACCTAATTGGTAAACTGTAAGAGATGGACGGAAATGTTGGAACATAATTTATGCCGAATAATTTTATTGTAGACTAACCATTTTTATATATTCCTTGTTATTAGTTTGCATTTTCAAATACTTACACCTTTATCAAAAGGAAAGCCATACTATTTTAATTATTTATTGTGTAAATAAAGGGCACGAAATTTCAAAGGGCACGAGTGACACGCTAGTGTACTCCCATATTACCTTTGTACTCGTACCTAAGAGAAAAAATGTATTAAGTTAAATTTTGCAAAATTATCTCCAATATCACGAAGTAGGTAAAGGTGCTTGCAGGAAGTTTATATAAGAGTACAGGAAGTCATGTAAGTGCCCGTTCTAGACAACATCGGGTCCCCCGCATGGCATGCGGGCACCCAAGATAACCCAGGAGCCAATCCTACCAGCAGCTAAAGCTGAGCTCTACATAATCTCCTAAGTTGTTTGGCAACAAAATTCTCCCCAACTCAAAGCTAAATTAAAAACACCAGGGTGCAGGGAATTGCATCCTGTCCTTTCATCCCGAAGGTACAAATTGTAACCTCACAAAATTCTTCAAATCTCAAAACCTAAACCATATCCATCCTACAAAATCCCGTTCGAATACCTTACCTGCGGTAAAACCCTTAACGGGTGGGCACGCAGCAAAAACCTTCTGGCTTTATACAGCCAGCCAGCACGTCATGGTCATGGTCATGTAAGTGCGTCACATCAAACTTTTACCGCTGGTATTATGGTTTGCTAATAGTTGGTAGATAAAAATATCGCCAATTTGTGACAAGGCCATGGAATGCTAAGTCATTCTTTTATCAGCATTTTGTAAGTTGTAGGGAACAGTTATAATCCTTTGAATATAACTATAAAAATGTTTAATGAATTACATTTAGAAGAATGTATAAGTTAGCACGCCATCAAACATTGCCCGAAATTCATTTAAAATGTTTATACTTATGGTATTTGTTAGTATTCTTAGTATAATTTCTCCTCTGCTATAATGACACAATCTCTTTCCGGAAGATTGAAGGACTTCTTTTAATCAAATGGGATTTCTGTTTCACTCCTTTGATGTTATTTTATTGGTAAATACAAGATGGGAAAGAAGGCATATTAATAGAATTATGGGGTTTAGATTCCAACTACAAGAAATGGAAAGACAACTCTTTAACCAGAACCGTATGGAAGATTTCCTACTCCCCCCAAGTAGATATAATATGTAGGTTCCAGATCAATTTGCATAACGTCGCGACGCCGACGTCGTTGGGAGGGGGGGGAGGGGAGGGGGTGTGAGGACCACCCAAGATGTTGCAGGTGGTATGGAAGGGACAGACATGTAACGACTTGCATTCCCAGGGGCTTTTTTTTAATGGAAGCCATAAATTATTGTAAATGTATGTTACAGATACAAGCGTCGTGACTGTCTGTGGAAGGGGGAGATGAGATCGGCCATCTGTTACTTGACAAAGTTTATGTGTTATGGAAGGGGGCATACATGTCTCGTGAGATTGTCCTGAACCCTTTTGGACATCGTTAATAATGTTGTGTTTTCCATCGGCACTCGACATAAATTGTTTCCAGGTAAGCATAAGGGTGTGAGTGCACCGACAAGCAGTCATGTTAGCGATCTCAGTTCCTGACATGGACATAGGTTACATGAAGGTTATTTAAAGTTATTTATTATTAAATCCTGTGCGACGGTCTTCTGAAAAAACTAACAAATGCTAGCGAACCCTTGTGGACAGTGTTAATAATGTTGTGTTTTCCATCGGCACTCGTCATAAATTGTTTCCAGGTAAACATAGCGGAGAGAATGAGGGTCCCTCTCTTCCGAAAAGAAATTGCCAAACTGTGGGTTGTAACACAAATTAGTGTCACATAAAGTTTACCCAGCCCACACAATGGGAGTAAGGTGTGATGGTTCTCTATCCTAACGGTTGTTCACCTGCTTCGCTACATCTCTCGTCTGTGGAAGGGGTAGATGAGATTGCCCTCCTGTTACTCGACAAATAGTATGTGTTCCCAGAGCTTTTTTTAAGAGAAGCCATCAATTATTGTTTCCAGCATCCTGAGAGAAGCAAGGCCTCAGGAAGATCCGTCCCCAACTTGTAACATTATCCACCCTACAAAGTGATAGGGGACCACCTGTCGCGCAAAGATTTTTTTTTGTTGCGAGAGGTAGTGTCCTCTCTCAAGGCAGGGCTCCAACAATTAATGCTAATTTTTAAAAAATCATTTGAAATAAATAGTCCTCTGGCTAAGAACGTAAATAGTACTCCATCTATAGAATAACATGAAAATTGATGGGAAAATAAAAGGTAACTGCAGTGGTTGATAGCCAACGCATCTAGGTTCGAATCGCAGCGATATAACGTAAATAATGCAAATAGTTTATTTAGTTTTGAGGACGCAGCACGCTTCCAAAATCTAGCGCAGGATTACTGCTTTTCCAGGCTTATTATAGAAAACAGTTAATGTATCTTATAGGGTAATGCTGCTAAATATTTAATTAACTACATTGAAGGACTCCAAATAATCTCCCATTCAAGGAAATATGTAATGTATTTCTTCATTTACAGTTGCTTACAGGAGAACATTCTTCAGTTCTTGTAAAAGGGTTTTAGCGCTAAGAATGAAAAGATAACCGTAATTGGTGAAGCGTAATAACGAATGTACACCACTTAGCGAAATTTAAATTGATCCCACTTGGAAATCAATACCATTCTTTTACTTTCAATGTTTATGACCAATGCAGGGCGCCAGCAATTAATGCTAATTTTTAAAAAATCATTTGAAATAAATAGTCCTCTGGCTAAGAACGTAAATAGTACTCCATCTATAGAATAACATGAAAATTGATGGGAAAATAAAAGGTAACTGCAGTGGTTGATAGCCATTGGATCTATGTTCGAATCTCATGGATGTAACTCAAATAAATCTGAATATAAATAGTGTACTCATGAAACAAATGGTTTAAAATGAATATATCAGGCATACACACACACGCACGCACACACATGCACACACATACACGTACACATACGCACATAGTCATACACACTCACATGCACACACATACACGTACACATGCGCACATAGTCATACACACTCACATGTATACGAATGTACTGAGGAGAAGCGTCATTTGCAGTTATAACATCTTTTTCAGACTGTACCGCACGTAGAAAAGGAAATATCTTTGGATGACAGAGGGGAGAGGGAAAATCGAAAGTCTCAAAACGCTCTATACAGGGCTCGCTAGACTAGTGGAGGGGAGGATTTTGAAATCGCTATAAAAACGATTGCCCGATAGACGAATTATTCAGTCTGTATTATTGCACAGCCAACACCCGTCAGACAGCAATTTTTCCTTCTTCGGGATATTCATCCAGACTTCATTTATAAAAAGGTAAGCGATTCATTTATAATTACAGTGATATAATTATAGAGAGTGTTTATTTGCAAGAAAATATATTGAAGGGAATTTTCTCTTATCAGTGATAAAAGATGTATAGACTGCGTGCATTTTTCAAGAATATTTCTTGTTCAAATCACAATCGAAATTATTAACTTATAAGATGCTCATTGCTTCATAATTATAGAGAGTGTTTATTTGCAAGAAAATATATTGAAGGGAATTTTCTCTTATCAGTGATAAAAGATGTATAGACTGCGTGCATTTTTCAAGAATATTTCTTGTTCAAATCACAATCGAAATTATTAACTTATAAGATGCTCATTGCTTCATAATTATAGAGAGTGTTTATTTGCAAGAAAATATATTGAAGGGAATTTTCTCTTATCAGTGATAAAAGATGTATAGACTGCGTGCATTTTTCAAGAATATTTCTTGTTCAAATCACAATCGACATTATTAACTTATAAGATGCTCATTGCTTCATTTAACTTATAAAATGCTCATTGCTTCATAATTATATCGTAATCTCTATTATTTCAGGAAAACAAGATGCATCCTAGAAAAAATTGGGTAAATAAATTGACCCTTGCCGGCAGAAAGCGTAAAGCTCCCGACAGCGAGCAAGCGTCGCCAATATTGCCTGGGGTGGATTACATCATTCCACCGCCCACAGATTTTCAAGATGATGAATGTTCCTGTCGGAATTGCGGCTATAGGATTGCACTAGAATGGCTTGAAAACACTAATGCAGGTATGCAATACTCTTTTCATAGTTTTGTATTTGTACTTTTTACCACTTTCCCCATTGCATGCAACTATGAGTTTCTTTCAGAAGATTGTGGTAATTATTAATTAGTTTTTCCACCGCATCTCCTGGTCGATAAGACATAGGTCACTCTATTGTAACTTTTAAACTAAGGGCCTGAACATAGGCGAATTTATACTCAAATAAATTCTCTAATTGAGATCTTCAAGTATATATAGTTATTTTTTGTATATATTAATCTAGTTATTTTACTTTCAAATTTTACATTTTAAATTTTAACTTTTGGTCTCATATGTGTTGTATAGCAGATAAAGAATAACTGTAATTGACAAAATGGATATAGTTTCAAATAAACATAGTCTCTGTATCATTTATATATTAGAAAGATATATATATATCAAAGGCATATAATGCGCAATACGCTTATCTACATTTACAGCCATCCGTCAACTAAGAAATAGAGTATAATGAAATGGTTTATGCTTCAAGCACTTTTTAGTGTCGCAAAGCAGGTTGTAGTGTAATAATATTGGAATATAAGAAAAGGAATTTGCCATTATCTATCATTGTGTGTGTTTTTTCAATTATATCATTGCCGATAGTAGAGCTTGTTTCACTATATTTATTCCTACAGGATTTTAAGCTAGTAATATGATTAATTTCTCTGATTTCAGAGCCAGGACCAATGCCTGATCACGAAGCCGAATGGTGCGGTTGCACCAATTGCGTGTACAGGATCCGGCTCTGCGAGCTGTTACATCCCATGCAATGTAAGTGCATTTGACAAATTATTTTCATTAATTAGAAGCAGGCATTCTTTCCATTAATGTGTACTTTAGCATATACATGCATATTATACTGCTTGCGCTTTCTTCTCCTTCTCCTTCCTTCTCCTTCTTCTCCATCTCCTTCCTTCTTCTCCATCTCATTATTATTATTATTATTATTATTATTATTATTATTATTATTATTATTATTATTATTATTATTATTATTATTATTATTATTATTATTATTATTATTATTATTATTATTATTATTATTATTATTATTATTATTATTATTATTATTATTATTATTATTATTATTATTATTATTATTATTATTATTATTATTATTATTATTATTATTATTATTATTATTATTATTATTATTATTATTATTATTATTATTATTATTATTATTATTATTATTATTATTATTATTATTATTATTATTATTATTATTATTATTATTATTATTATTATTATTATTATTATTATTATTATTATTATTATTATTATTATTATTATTATTATTATTATTATTATTATTATTATTATTATTATTATTATTATTATTATTATTATTATTATTATTAGCACATTGAATGTCTTATTGTTATTTCGAATATATGTAGCTAATATGTCTAGTTTTTCTTTATTATTGTGTAATTGCTACATGTTTCTTTTATTAAAGATGGTGAACCAATGTCCGTGCAGGAGGATCTCCAGCGTCCAGCAGCACCAGAGGTTTCAGTGCGAGACCCGAAGAGGCTCCGTCACACCAGCAGCGAAGAAGACCACATCCCTCCCGCATCCATCAGGAACACAGGAAACCGGAGGGAGGAGGAAGCAGTGGCGGGGCCTTCAGGTCTCTGCAGGCCATCTCCTTCTTCTTCATCATCATCATCATCATCATCACCGGCAGAAAGGGTATGTAGAAATGACCATTTTGACCTAGAATGCAAAACTATCGAGTCAGCATTCAAGGGCCGTATCTTCAACAGCAAAATTGAAAATACGGTGGGAATAATGGTCCCCAGCGAGTTTCTGGATGAATGCAAGAGTCTCGTTATTAGAGAAATTGAATCCACATTAAAGAGGAGCATATCCGGATTAAAGATGAGTTGTTCACTGAACGTCTCATACTTAATTCAGACACCTGACCATGAAAACGTGGAATCGGTTTATTTTAATTCCAAGACTAAAGAGATCCAGCAATCAACTAACGTGAATGATATCTTCCGTGCAATGAAAAATGAAATTTTAGAAAACCTAGCCTGTTTTGAAGGCCAAGCAAGTTCAAAGACTTTGCTCGCAATCCACTCGCTAGTAAACAGCGCAGCAGAATATAATCCTCTTCGCGCTTCAGGGTATATTGAGTTGCCTGCATGCATCAGGAGGAAGAATGCTATTCTTAACATTAAGAATAATGATGATTTTTGTTTCGCTTGGTGCATGTTGGCTTCAAAATTTCCCGCTAAGATAAATAGATGTCGTCCATCATCGTACCCTAGGAACTTGCTATTCAAAGCATTCAATTATGAGCAAATTACATTCCCATTTCCAATTGATCAAATTGAACGATTTGAGAAGCAAAATCCTGATGTATCTATAGCTGTATTTGCTCTAAATGCCAACAACTCGGTGGAGTCTATTCGCAAACCATCAGAGAGGAAGGCTAGCCAGGTTAACCTGCTGATCATCGATGATGGTGATAAGTCTCATTACTGCCTCATTACCAACATATCGAGGCTTATTAGAAGTCAGATAACTGCGCATCCCAAGAAAATGTGGCTATGCGAGGCATGCATGACAAGGTGTCCTAATGAGGATGCCTTGAGATTGCATAAACTGAAATGCAATAAATGTCAGACACTCAAAATGCCTGCGCAGGGTGAGAGTTTATCGTTTAATGCATATTCCAAGTCTGCTCCTGTACCTTTTGTTATTTATGCAGATATCGAATCTGTTTTGAGGAAGGTTCACTCATGCGATCCCTCAGACGCAGAGAGCTGGACCCGTTCCATACAAGAGCATGAGGCGATATGTATAGCGCTGAAAGTTATATGTAGGCATGACCAGTCATTGTCACGATTTAAGCTCTTCAGAGGTGCTAATGCACTTGATGACTTCTTCACTGAACTTAGGAAGATTGGTGATGAAGTCATTGAGGTATACAAGCAAATTATACCACTGCAAATGACACCCCTGAATGAGCTGGATTTCACCAATGCTGATCAATGTCATATATGCAGGAAACGTTTTGCTATAGATGATATCAGGGTGAGGGACCATTGCCATATCACTGGAGCATATCTCGGAGCGGCGCATAATGCTTGCAATTTGAATAGGAAATTGCCGAACTTCATTCCAATTTTTTTTCATTGCTTAAGCAATTATGATAGCCACTTCTTGATAAGGCACATGGCTTATGACAATGGGAACATTTCGTGTATAGCACAATCTTCTGAACGTTATATTGCATTTAGCAAAATGTATAGGGGCATAGAATTCAGGTTCCTCGACAGCTACAAGTTTCTTGATGATAAGTTATCCAGCCTAGCTGATATGCTAGATGACGATGACTTCAAGGTCACTAATGCCGAGTATTCGAACCCAGAACACCTGCAGCTAATGAAGTGCAAGGGAATATTTCCATATACTTATCTGGATTCTGTCGAAAAGCTCCAAGAAGAGGAGCTTCCACCCATCGAGCTTTTCGATGGTATTTCTGAAGAGGAATATGCCCATGCGCTTAAGGTGTGGAGCACATTCAACATAAAGAATCTCGGGGAATATAGTGATCTTTATTTGAAGACAGATACGCTTCTTTTAGCGGATGCTTTTGAAAAGTTTAGAGACATGTCACTGGAGATGTATCATCTGGACCCAGCATGGTACTACACCTTACCATCGCTAGCTTTCGACGCCATGCTGAAAACAACTGGAGTCGAATTAGAGTTACTATCGGATCCCAGTATGCTAGAATTTTTCGAGAAAGGTATTCGTGGGGGTCTTTGCACAGCATCAAAGCGCTACTCCAAAGCCAACCATGAATATATGGCAGACTATAAGCCTGATCAAAAAAGGAACTTTCTAGCATATTTGGATGCGAATAACTTATATGGGTGCTCAATGGCAAAAACTTTACCGCATGGCAACCTGAGATGGCTTGAGAGGAATGAAATAGAGAGCATAAACTTCGCCAGGATCCCCGAGGACTCCAAGACAGGATATGTTCTAGAAGTAGATCTAGAGTATCCTGACCATCTCCACGACGCCCACAATGATCTTCCTCTCTGCCCCCAGAGTGAGATACCACCCGGCAGCCAATACAAGAAACTGATTGCAAGTCTCACTGACAAAAGCAAATATGTCTTGCATTATAAAACCTTGCAGCAGTGCTTAGAATTAGGGCTGATATTGAGACATATTCATCGGGTGGTATCCTTAATGCCAATAAGCGAGCCAGGGAAACTTCTAAGTTTGGTCAAAACCTCTGGAAGAAAATGAACAACGCTGTGTACGGCAAGTTTATGGAAAACGTGCGTAACCACCGTAAGTTCTGTATAGTAACTACCTGGAAGCAAGCGCGGAAATATACGGCACGTCCAACGTATATAAGGAGCATTCTTTTCCATGAAAACTTGGTTGGCATAGAGTTGGCTAGAGAGGAGATCCTCATGAACAAGCCAATCTATATTGGTCAGGCGATTTTAGACATCTCAAAATTTATTATGTATGATTTTTTTTATCATGTAATGAAACCCCATCTGAATGATCTTGTCCTGGATTATATGGACACAGATTCATTCATTCTGGAAACAAGTTCCGATATATACCACTTCATGAAGATGCATCCCCACCTTTTTAATACCTCAAATTATGCACCCGATAATGTATACGGGATAAAGCCGGCCAATAAGAAAAAGATTGGGTTGTTTAAAGATGAATTGGGCGGAAGGGTGATGACCGAATATGTTGGTCTCAGAGCAAAGCTCTACAGCTATAAATATGACAAACAAACGGTTATGAAGGCGAAGGGGATTACCAAAGGTGGAATGCGAACAATCACCTTTGAGAAATATTTCGAGTGTCTGCTGGATTTGAATAAAAAATTTTTGGCTAAACAAATTTGCTTCAGAAGCACCAAACATAAAGTTTCGACGGTCGAAATTAATAAAATTGCATTGCACGGAGGAGACACTAAGCGTAAGCTTATTGATGGCTCACATGCAACACTTGCGTGGGGCCATTATTCCCTCAGGTCTTCATGAGACATTTCACCATAACTCGGATGCCCCATCTCCATCTCGTGTACATATGTATATATGTATAAATGTATACTTTTTATTTATTTATTATTATTTTATTGTAAATACTATTCTTAAAGGGATAGGAACTTTCAGAAAATAAAGAAACATACATATATGTTTTGAGATGCAGTGTTCTTTATTTCACTACGATTGTTTTTTACAATAAATCCTTCCTGTCAATCCACTGGCTATTAGGGAATCCATACCACTTCACAAGAATCCTGTTTCCTTGGTGCCTCAAGATCTTCTCAACCAAATAAGTGTTGGGAAATAATGATGAGTGAAGTTCATGGCCGTAGAAAGCTCCCTTTATTTCCTCGCCGTCCTTATCCTTTAGAATGTATGTGACAGGATTGGTTTGCTTCACCTTAGCCACTTTGAAGATTTCAACGCTCCAGTTTGGTTCAAACTCCTTTTCAAAATGTCCCTTATTTTTTGATATCCTCACATAATCACCAACACTAAACTTTCTGGCACTCCTCTTCTCTATTGGCGGCTCATCATAATTGTAAACAGACAAAAGAAGATCATTGTTCTGCACTTCACGAGGCTTCATTCGGATAGTGGTGTGGTAAGTGTCATTGTATTTTGCAATGATTCTAGGTAAGAGATCTAGCCACTTGTAGGAACCTTGGGCTAGAAACTCTCGATACATCATATTCTTTAATGTTCTTATTAACCGTTCCACGGCTGCAGCCTTGACATGTGTATAAGTACTGTAGTGATTGATATTATACTTCTCCATTAAATTCTTGAAGTGTTTGTTATAAAATTCTTTCCCGTTATCACTCTGTATATGTCTGGGAGGTGTTTTCATGTCATGTAATATATCCTCCATAGCCTTTGAAACTTGGAGCCCCGACTTGGTCTTTAATGGCTTGGCATACGCCATTTTAGAGTAGAAGTTGACTGCAATAAGGATATATTTGAAGTTCTTATTTATTCTTGCATGCGGTATCATCTCCACCAGGTCGATCTGCACCAGATCATGTAGTCCTTTACTGATGATCTTGCGTCGTAAAAAGTTCCTCCGTGCAGGAGCATGAAGTTCACTAGCTATATGTTGCTTTACTTGGGTCATGCTATAATTTTAGCCGATTTCAGTTCTTGAATTATCTCCCTAATTTCTTGGGTATGATTGTTATTTCCTGCGTCCCTAGATGCAACTAGAAGCCTGAGGCGATTTACCAGGTCGTTGGGGTCGTTCCAATAGATGTAGTCTTGCTCTGCGCCAGGACGATGCTCCTTCCACTCCAATCCTAAACCTTTGTGTTTCTTCACTAATGGACGTATAACACTTTTATACTTGTATGAATTGCCCGCCCTCAGCTGTCCATGCTTGCTATAGTTTCGCCGATGCACTAGAGTTGATCTCAGTATTTTTCCATAAGTATCCAGATCCTCTTCTGTATATGCATGCATTTCAGGGATCCTCTTAAAAATGAGTTCACTTAATCCAGGTGTAACCTCATACGCTTCTTCACCTACTCGAATTCGATTATTAATAAAGTCAATGATCTTGTTTCCCAGCATGTAGCTACCATCTTCGTATCTTATACCATATGATGCATCTAATTCATTTCTGTCCTTCTTTCGAACTTTCTGGAGATAGCTAATTATTTTTTCTCTTTTCTCATCCTCAACTGGCACATTATTTTTTATCTTGCTTTCCTCAGCCGGTGTTGTAGGTGTATTGTTTTTCTGGAGTTGTAAGATATCACGCAGCGGTTCTGTTACTGGTTGAAGAGCCTCGCTCATTACTCTCTGGGTATCAAGCTGGTGGCCTTTTAACGCTCTCAACTTTTCGCGTATAGCCTTAGAATGCTTGGCTATAGATTCCTTTAGTCTTATGCTTTCACTGTCCATTGTGCAAATGGTCTCATGCTAAGAGATTGCATTTATTTATAGCATCGGTGTTGGTAAGAGTTTATATTCAAGCACTAACTCGATGTGTAAAGCACCTCGATCGAATGCACGATTAGTAAGTGGAGTGAATGATATGCGATCGCCCTTTTTAATGATTACAGGAAAGGTCTTAATGGTATCCTTGTTTATTGAGATTGTAATGTCGGTTTTGCGATGAGCAAGTATACGTTCGCCGCTCCTCAATTCTTGTTCTGGCACTACAATAGTGCACGATAAGAGATTTGCATCTATTGTAAATGAATAGTATCTGTCAGCTGTAGAAAGTATGTACGCACCGTTACCAGTACTGGGAGGAAACGCTTGTAGTTGAATAACAAGATGTCCTCTCATTAATGATAGCCTCGTTTTCAATGTATCCACTGTTTTAGCAATCTGTTCGGTAACTGCCTTTGCACGTTCAAAATTGGCGCCAAACTCTTTGCTCTGCCTACTCATTTCACTTGAGAGCATATTACATCTATTTTCTAGTGTTTGATGGACTTCTTTAGCTTGAGTAATAGAATTCTTCAGCGAATCCTCAGTTTCTTTTGTACACTGCGTCAGTGCATCCATCGCATTGTTTGTCTTGTTCAAATGTTCTCTAATTGTTTTCAGGTTCTTGTCTATCAGTTTTTCAATTTCCCTTATAACAAATTTGTTTAAGTTATTCCATGTCTCGTTTGCCTTTTGAATAATCATGCTTCGGAGAAATCTTTTATTTACAGCGTCCAGATCCCCCACAGGATCTGCTATATCAATGATTCGCTTTTTGCTAAATATGATGTTGCCATTATTATCTCGCGGCTGAATGCGAGAGTTCATATACTCAGTAAAGAACTTTCTATTTACCACATCATTATCATGAATAGGATCTAATAATACTTTTAATCTGGTATTGTCAATCACTATGTTATTTTCTTGATCTCTTTTGAAAATATACTTTGAAACCAAATGCTTGATCATGACCTTAACGTTTGTCTCAATTCTCCCAGTATTCTGCTGCGAGAAAACAATCATCCTATTTTCGAGTGCATCCACATATCGTTTAGTGCTCGCGTCTTTATCTTCTTCAGGATCCTGGACAATACATAGCCTCTTGTTCTTAAATTGATAATTACCTTTCCCATCTCTGTTAATGATAAAGCGCTGAAGTGATCTTTTGGTTGGGGGAGCTCTCCGTGCTCCGAACCTGTCAATACTCATGATGAACTTCAAATGACATTTTCCTTATTTTCTACTTTAATATATACATCAAACCCATTCCTATATCGACCACCATTGATAGAGAATTCAGGAACAATTGTTACGAATGGTCTTCCTTCTGATCCACTCTCCCAGACGCCTTTGCACAAGTCTTTAAATTCTGTATATGTCATGTCAGTGTTTACATAATCTTCATATATGTGTTTCAGATTTAAATTATCTTGTCTAAATAGAATAATCATATTGGTATTATCGCGAATTAAATGTTTCGGGACTTTCGCATAGGACTGTGCTAAATATATTGAGTCGACGTTTCGATGTCTTCCCATGCTGTAAAAGGAGGCAATCTTTCCTTGCTTTTCAGTGATGACATCATCAAATATAAATATTGAGTTTTCTTTAACGTCGGTGGGATGTAATACGCTTTCTCCATCCTCATAGGTTTTTATTTCGATGCCATCAATGTTTCCGAGTAGGTTTATGAGATATTGATACTTTGGTTGATAAAGGGACTTTGAGTATATGTGCACATTTTCAAAGCGCAAGCCATTCTCGTGAAGCAGCCAATTCAGAAGTACATTGGTTTTTCCTGCACTGGAACTTCCTAGAATAAGAGCTCTGACGTTAGAAGGAAATAGCTTCCCATGTCGTTCGCGCCTGAAATCACTTTCAAAGTCTAGCACCTGAATAGGTAGGGAGCAATCTTGCTTCACAAGCTCCATCCTAACGACTGAATTTTAAGTGCATACCTAGTGTTTATATATACACTTGCGAAAATGGGGTATCTTAATGGATGTGAAATTCTTCAACAGGAGACGTTGATTCGAAAATTGTATAAAATATGAGGGCAAATCATAAAATAGAGTAGTTTATGATGGTACATAGGAGGAGTAAGACCTCCAGAGGATCAGGGATACTTAACTCCCTTATTAATCGCCTACCATTTGAAGTACACTTACCCGGTTACAGATATTGTGGTCCAGGGACAAAACTAGAAAAACGCCTCAAGAGAGGAGATCCTGGAATTAATTCTTTGGACGAAGCTTGTAAATTTCACGACATCGCCTACGCAGAGCGCAAGGACTCCGCCTCGCGAAATATTGCTGATAAAATATTAGCAGAGAAGGCCTGGAAAAGAGTTCAATCATCAGACGCTAGCCTAGGGGAAAAGTTGGCTGCAAGGCTGGTAACATCAATTATGAAGGGCAAGGTAGCTATTGGTGCAGGATCCCGGAAAAAGAAGCATGGTGGATTTCTGCCTCTCATACCAATTATTGCAGCCTTAGGGGCTGCAGCCGGAGGTGCAGCTCAAATTGCAGCAGCAGTGAATAAGAAGAAAGCTGCAGATAAACAGCTTGCAGAAATGACGCGACATAACAGGGAGATGGAAGCAAAAGGAAAAGGTCTCCGAGGGAGAAAAAGTAATAAAAAAAAGATTAACAAGAAGAGAACTGGTGGTTTTCTCCCAATGCTACCGCTCGGCGCATCTTTAGCTCTTGCTTCCAAAATTGCCAGAGCCATAAAAGCAAATAAGTCTACTAAAGGAAATGGTCTGAAGAGGAGGAAGCAGTCCCAGAATAAGCATCCTTCAAAAAAAAAAAACTCCGGTCAGGGGCTATACTTGTCCCGGAAAAAGCCCTAAGTAACATTGAGCTTGCATTATACGCTCGTCGTTTAAGAATTCCCCATTTTAGAGGTGTATATATGCTCGATAAGCTACCTTCAAAGCCATATCAACGAGAGAGGATTATTGTCAATCTCGATTACTCTGATAATGAAGGAACTCATTGGGTAGCTATAAAGAAGGAAGGTGATATCGCGTTTTATTTCGATAGCTTTGGAAACTTGAAACCTCCGAAAGAGGTAGAAAGCTATCTCAAAGGAGTTAAGCTGATGTATAATACAAGAAGATTTCAGAGTTTTAGCTCAGTTATCTGTGGACACCTGTGCTTGCAATTTCTATCACAATGAGTTACACTATTGCTGTTAGCGGGAATGATTCTGATCTTACCACCTACCTGAATCCCCCTCTGAGGATTGATTCTCGCGGGAATTATGAAATTGCTCTTCTGAATTTTGAAACCTTCTATTCCATTCCCAATGTGGACGAGAGCAATAATCTCTTCCATTACATTTCCAATGACACTCTTAAGGTCATCGATATTCCGCCTGGAACTTACGAAATTGCTGATATTAATACTTACCTCAAAGATAAGCTTAAATTCGATGAAAACGACTTCTTCATTCGTCCTAATAATAACACAATGAAGGCTGAAATCAAGTGCCCCTTTTCTATTGATTTTTCTAGAAGACGTTCTATTGGATCTCTTTTAGGATTCAATGAAAACAAAGTTATTGCTCCTAATCAGGTGACTGAATCTGATTTCCTAGTAAACATATTTAAGGTGAGCATCATTCGAATCGAATGCAGTATTGCGACAGGCTCTTTCATCGATGGTAAAAGAGGACACTCGATCTATGAATTTTTCCCTTCTGTCCCGCCTGGATATCACATTTCTCAAGAGCCTCCGAACCCTATTTACCTGCCTATAATAGACACTAATCTTATCGATCAAATCACCCTTCGTGTGGTCGATCAGAACGGAGATAGCATCAACTTTAGAAACGAGGATATAAGCATACGTCTTCATATTCGACGAAATGGGGATAGATTTTAGAAGGAGAAACCGTCGCAAAGCATATAATACAGTACAATCACATAATCTCCGTACTCACCCTTTGACTCTTAGAGTGTTAACATCGAGCAGCAAGAAGTTCCTCGAAGCTTTGGGCTTCAGAATTCTGTAATGGACATCTTTAACGTGACCGAAACGCCTTCATTTGAGGATAAGATTGCTAAAGAAGAGGAACATGTGTTTCTCCCGTATAATACATCGGCTCTGGACGCTAATGACGAGATTAGGATACCTTGTCAAGCGGAAGATTTATATACTCTGCCTAACCGGAGTTATCTCTACATTGAGGGATCTGTTTCTAAGCCTAATGGAACAGCTACGTTGGCGAAGTTGACTAACAATGCCCTGGCATTTATGTTTGATGAGATTCGGCTGGACATGAATGGAACTTGTATAGATAGAACAAGGAATCCTGGCATTACAACGACTATGCGCAACTATGCTGCTCTCAATCCCATGGAATCGAATCGTTTGATCAATGCCGGATGGTGCTATCCTGGAGAAGATGTGGATATTGTGCACTCAACAAGCGGAGCATTCAATGCCGTAGTGCCCCTGTCAATGCTTCTGGGATTTGCAGATGACCACAAGGACCTCGTTCTCAATAGCAAGTTTGAGTTGGTGCTCATTCGATCTAAGGACTCTAAGAACTGCATTCTGGCATCCGAAGGAGAAGGAAATGCTATCGTTAAACTTGCTCGCATCGAATGGAGGATGCCTGTAATCCGCCTTTCTGACACTGAAAAGGTAGAAATCCTCAAGATCGTCAAGGCAGACAGACCACTGCATATCGCATTTAGAACAATGGATATACATACCCAGCCGGCTGTTCCGCAAACTAGATCATTTACATGGAACGTCGCAACAACTTCGAAACCGGAGAAGCCGAGATTTGTTATAGTGGGAGCCCAGACATCAAGAACAAATAATGCATCAAAGGACTGTTCCGAGTTTGATCATTGTAACATAACAAATTTGCGACTTTATCTCAATAGTGAGTGTTATCCCTATCACGATATGAACTTGGACTTTGGGAACTCTAGATTTGCAGCTTTATATGAAATGTATTCAAAGTTCCAAAACTCTTATTACGGGAAAGAAAACTACCCTCTATTGAAGAGAAAAGATTTTCTCAATCATGCACCACTGTTCATCATAGACTGCTCGCATCAGCCTGAGGAAATTATAAATGGCGCTGTCAATATCAGACTTGAAATTGAAACTAGTGCAAATATACCCGCACAGACTACTTTGTATTGTCTGGTAATACATGACAGAGTTTTCACATACAAGCCTCTGACTCACGTGATGCAGTCATTAATTTAATATCATCAATGATTCTTGTAATGAAGGATATACAGGATATAGGATGCATGTAACAAGGATTTCAAGTGAATAAAAAAGATATATAATATGAAAAGTAATTTAGTTTTATTTCATATCATTGTACATTTCCAATGCCGCCCTTCTCCAGCTCCTTGTCCCTACATATGATATTTCATTACAGAGAGTTAGATTCGTTAAGTGTCTCTGTATATAACCTTCCAACCTCTTTAACTGACAAAATTCACTAAAATTTAAAAGTATTTCACCTCTGTTTAGAACTGTATTCAGAAATCTGATCCTCTCATCTTCCATATACACGATGACATTAAAGGAATATACAATGTTCTCACTGTAATCACAACACACGTAGTTTCTCTCTTTGAGGAATGCTTCAAATACATGAAGCCTACTTTTAATAATTTCCCAGTCATACACTGACATATACACAAAATTGTCACTGGCTCTATTCTTTATGATTACAGCTGGAATACGAAAGATTAGTCCTATGTTAACACTGTAACTTTTGGATATTTGAACGTCGTGGAGCATGGTAGCCGATGTCATGTTTCCTGTCATTTTTTAATGAAGAAGTCCGTGTCTGTCCCCTCTAATTCTTTCAGAGGTTCAGGCGTCTTGGTACACGCGAACTACTTGCATGCCTCTTTGGGGTAGCAGCAGCAGACGTCATTCGCTCTTCTAAGAGTGTCAGCCGCCTTTGGAGATCCGCAAAGCTATTTTTAAGTACCTTTTTTCGAGGTTTCCTTACAGCTGTCCTGAAACAGAGCACATAACATGTGTGTTAGCAAGAGAGAAAAAATAGATTGTCTCCTGAGAGAATAGCACTTAAGAGACGCAAGAGTTTCTTTTTTAAGTTGTATGATAGCAATACTTACATTGATGTTTTGCGGCGTTCGGATTGTATGCTCGGGGTACGCTCAGGAGCAACATTCTCAGTAATTTCATCGTCCTGATCTGGCAGGAAGTCGTCTACAAGCTGTGTAGATCGCTCCGTAACAGCATCATTTTCAGCTTCATTGCTGGAGGTTTCGCTATCAATCACGGGCCTAGGATCTCGAACTGTCATTCGTAGCCTGTAACAAAGGTATTTTTTGTACATGGAATTATATATTTCAGCGATTCTGTAAGGAAAGAGTCCTGAATTTTCTTTAATGTCACTCACTTTGATTGTCTCTGTCTGAGCTGGTACACGCTACACTTATCATTGCAGAGGAAGTAAGAGTACATATGTTCATGAGCCTCGGGCTGCGTACACAGGGTTGCATGCGTATCACCGTTACAAAATTCAGAGTGGTGTATGGCCTCGTGACTTGGAGCGAATCTATCAACCTCATCAACTCCGCTTTGTTCTTGCTCATGAGCCGGCTCTTGCCTGGAATAACAAATAGGTTTCAAATTACTTTTTCTACTTAAATATAAAACGGCATTAAATTCTCTAGAAAAAAAAAGAATAATTGCTATTATACTTACATGTATCGCTTTCTGTAGACTGGACAGTTTTCTGTGCATACTTCCCGAGAAGACATCTGATCATGGTATGAAGGTCTGTTACAAACGATTGAATGCATAAGACCATTGCATAACTCTTTGTGGTAATACGCGTAATGATGCGCCTCCGCTGCATACTCACTCCCAAGAGTTGACATATCAGACATAGCAAATAAGAACGCTGAGAGAATCCACGAACTAATTTAGCGCTCCAAGCTGGAGAGTCTTATATACTCTTTCAATAGTGGTGGGGGAATTCAGAGGTGGGGAAAGCGTTTGGGCGGAAAAAAAAAAAATAATTTATGGCTTCCCTTAAAAAACTCAGGGAACACATACTCTTTGTCGAGTAACAGGAGGGCAATCTCAGGCCCCTTATTTATGAGGGTCATTAAACTTGGCTGCATCCTTTCACATAACATCGACGCCGGTTAACCCTTAACAGATGTTCAATCCAACAACATATCACTGAAACCTCTCGAGACATGTATGCCCCCCTTCCATAACACATAAACTTTGTCAAGTAACAGATGGCCGATCTCATCTCCCCCTTCCACAGACGTCAGATGTCACGACGCCTGTATCTGTAACATACATTTACAATAATTTATGGCTTCCATTAAAAAAAAGCCCGTGGGAATGCAAGTCGTTACATGTCTGTCCCTTCCATACCACCTGCAACATCTTGGGTGGTCCTCACACCCCCTCCCCTCCCCCCCTCCCAACGACGTCGGCGTCGCGACGTTATGCAAATTGATCTGGAACCTACATATTATATCTACTCCCCCACTTCTATGATATTTTAGAATGCTCTGTAGAAAATTGCAGTAGTTATACACCAGCATGTTCGTGCGTGTGTTTCTGGTGCGATATCAGGGGTACTTCCACGAATGCGTTTGTGACGATGAGGTGACGAAGTACAGGAGCGCTGTTACTGGAGATGTATTTGATTTACCAGCGAGTGAACCTCAGAAAGAGGATGCTTCGTGTGTATTTTCTTTACTACTTTTGTTAAGGAAAAGTTGAACTGGATCATATTATTAAAGTGGTAATGAAAGCGAAACCAGATCATAATAATGAAGTGACGAAAAAATCGTTACAATACGATGACAACTTTCGAATTACAGATTGATTAACTAATTCATTGAGGACATGATCATTATTTTACACGTTAAGCATTGCAATAATAAGTGTTTGGCATACCCGTTCAAACGTGTTTTGTGTTTCCAGTTAATTGGATGGGTGGGTGATAGATATCTGAGGAACACAAAAATGCAACAGTTGAAAGTTCCAGGCTTATAATCGTGAGATTCTTTTCCCTCGACTTAAATTATAATTATTAACTTCCTCACAAAGTAACAGTACTATAATTAAACCATCTAAAAGCCTCAAAACCAATAGGGATAATGTCACTAGTGGGTGGTCCTAATGTCCTCTCTTGTCGAGGACGCTGTTAGTCACTATGGTCAAATGTCAGAGAAGATAATGTCTTCCATGGCGAAGATCGGTGGCGTCACACGCCCTTCTCCGCAGGGTGAAACGTTATCGAGTGTTCATCGGACATCAAGCTGCGATCGCGGATCCGAGGCTCACGTAATGGAAACCCGGCTGCATGTCAACGTGTATCCGAAGGCTGTGAAACCTGCGTGGATTGCCAACCTCTGACCTTGCAGGCAGAAGCGAATCTATTCCGAGATTCTTTTGTTTCCGATCGTGCGTAATCAATAGGTAAATGTCGGATGGAATTCATCAAGATTGCGCAGGCATACCACGATTAACATGTTTGTGAATGCAGAAATACCAGTCACGACCGTGATATGTGTGACTATTTAGCAGTCCTTAGCAAGTAATGGTGTATGCCTGTTGTGCTTTGTTCGATAATAATGTGCTCTTTGGATAATAAAGCACGGCATTAAACGGAAGTGAACTGAGACCTTTGAAACTATGGTTCCCAACGTATGAATAATATAATTACTACTGAATATAAGAAACCTTTTTCCGGAATGTTTTATTTCATCAGTTGATCAGGTTTAAAAATTAGAAAGAGAAAAGGATTCTGAGAAGCTAGACGTCACAGTTTCAGAGGTAAATTAGAACCCTAAAATTGGGTAACATAAAGCAGTATTTGAAGTAAGCTGGCCTTATCTTGATAAGAGGGCGTGTATTTATAAAATTCATGTTGCTCGTTTTCGTATCTTTTCGAATCTTAGTGGTCTTTTACAGTAATCGATTATCTGCAGTCAGAAGCGCCAAAAACCGCGCTCGGGTATACATTCTTAGCAGTTGCTCCAATGGAACGTTCCTCTTAACATTTCAGCTATTCATAGGCTCTCATTATAACGTAAGCAGTTATTTTAAACCGTAAAGTTATCAGAAGCTAGAAGATAGAGTACTTAATAATCACAATTTCTTCTGTAAGATTCAGAAACATAGTAATTCTACGTTTACAGTCAGCAACTTGCTTCAAATAACCCATTTTTCAAATTATTAGTCAACTTTACTAGTGAAAAAGGTCCTATAGTTCACCACTGTAACAGTCGACAGAACATCTCATCAATTAAGTCATCAATGGATAACTTATCACATTACTTTTTATGTTTTAAGGTTAATGTGCTTTAACTGGTAACGTCATAGCGGATGATGAATGAAATAGGACAAATTAGGCTCAAATGAGCCCTGAGCCTATAGAGATTACAGTTTCTCGACATTCGTCCTTCATCATTAGGGAGTTATCCTGGTTGCCAGGCGAATGCTGGGGAAGTTAGTTATATTCTCCAAACTTCCTTTCCCTGCATTTCTCTCCGTTATCATTTCACATCATCTAGTTGTCTCTTTCAGGGTAGACATGTCGGTGGGTGTTTCGGCGCTGCATGGCAGGATGATTTACTCATGGTAAACATCTTCTCCTTTGCTAGGACGGTTTCCGGTCTTCGGGCTGACCTGATGGGCCGATTTTACTGCCCTGTCTGTGTAGTTTCCAGTTGGTAAACGTAGGGATTTTGCCCTCTGCACTGTCGTGACACCTTGGGGCCACATCTCGTCTCATCCTTCCTCCCGGGAATGCCCCAGTTGCGGCTTAAGTACAACAAAACACTGGTTTTGGTGCCAAATCCCCTCCATAGTATTCCTACTTCTGATCATCATTAGGGAAACCCCGAAAAAAACCTTATCTAAGTAATGCACCTTAACCGAGATTTTAACTCGAAACCTCTTGAATGAGAGGCATACATGTTTCCCCTCAGAACAGAGATGGACATGAACAGTTTCAAATATGAATATAGAGGGAGTAACAATAAATGTAATATTGTGCATGGATGCGTAGAGTTCCACGGACTGTGTCTTGAAAATAATTACAATCAAGCAACTCAAGGTTTAATATTTACTATTATTTTAGGATTATATTAATTAGAGGTTATTTATTGATAAGTATCCTTAGCTTCCGGTGAAGGCCGCGACATTTTGATCATACTTGCCGACGTTTCGCTCATCCTGTCGTGAGCTTCTTCTGGGCTCTTGCCCAATCTTTGTGATGGCGTTCAGGCTTATATCTCCACGGTTCCTCGGTGGCTTCACCCCTTAGTAGTTGGTTGGCTGCCTGTCCACCTATTCGAGTCGGCGCCGGTGTCACTGTTTCCTGGTGGTTTTCTAGGTGAGTTCTGTAGCCTTTTCCCTTGTTATTTGTTTCCTTTTGGTTGTTTAGGTCTTCTGGACTCGATTTGTTTCTATTAAATGGTAGAGACTGTTTCTGTGAGGTGTCAGACTCTAATTGGTCTGGTGGTTCCACCGCTTGATGACGACAGGTTGAGCGAAACGTCGGCAAGTATAACTAAAATGACATGGCCTTCACCGGTAGCTAAGGATCCTTAGTAATATAGTGCAATTGCTTATGAAGATAACACATGTGGGATCCGTGGTGCAAAAAGGATCAAAAGTAATTCATATGCATTTCTCTACTCATTCTTTAACAAATTGTTCTTACTAGGATATTAGTCTCTCTACTTCACGTTAATAGAGGTAAACATTTGCACAACATTTGCTACATACTTCCTGCAGGTACACTGGGAATAGGGAAATACAGATAGTCAAATATTTTAAAAATTAATCGCTATGTGATGTCTTCTTGCATGAACAAAAAAGCTAATATAATGTCTTTCCAATTCAAAATATGAAAATCATTGTCTAAAATGGTTAACTTTACAAAAAAAAAGTATCTGTTGTATATAAAGAGTTCTACATATTGTGTACTAAGCTTTTGTCTATCTTTTAGGGTTTATCATTTATGCAACAGTCATTCGGAATGTGCATTGGAGTTTAGTTTGAAAAGGGGGACCCTTATAAAGCCCTAACACTGCGACCTTTTCAAATGTACTATGCATCTCCAACGATATTGCTATCAACTAAGTAATGTTAAGAGTAAGAGCTCTTCATAATTAAAAAATAAACTGGCTTTAATCTTGAATATAAGGTTAAACTGGGAAGAGAAGAGCACATTCCCATACTGAGATTCGAAATCGGAACGTTATAATATGAATGCTACATCCACACTGTAGTGTTCTTCGTCTTTGTGAAAATGATCAAGTCTGTGTTGCTTAATTTGCGATTACTTGAATGAAGTATCAGAATTAACGTAACGTGAATAGGATAACCAACTTTATCTTTAGGAAAAAGAACATCCTGAACAGAATGGATGGTAAGAAAATACCAAAAATAATCTTATCACAAACCGATAGGACGACGTGAACCTAGACGATCAATGCAGAGATGGGATGAGGCCGGAACAGGCCACTTGGTCTAAGAAAGAGTAGATCCAGACTGAAAAATTCAATTCTATAGCCGGGATTTGAAAAACGGATCTTCTGGTCTCCAGCGAGCCGCTCTAAACCATTGAGCTACTATGGCCAACGTGTCAACTTGACATTAAATTCTCCAACTGACTCGTGTTTTTCCCGGTAAAGCACTAGGAGTTCTCATAAACACATGAGACAATTTGATTTCTGAGTCCAGAGGTTCTACTCCCATTAGTCTTGAACCCGTAGGAACAAGACCCGGGCCTCTTTCAACCAGGGAGTTATCCGAGCTGTCCCAAAGGGCGCTCGGCGTCCTCCGTGGGGCTTTCCATAGAACAAGACCTGGGTAACAAACAAGGGGCCCCCCCATCTGGTCCTAAGACACAAGACGGGATGGAAGTGGATACGCCACTTACGTGCGCCAACACCAAAGGTGAGACTACCGATATTACCTCGGTGGGGTCGCCTGGCGATCTAGCACACCTTCTACTAGCTTTGCAGGCTAGTACCCGGGAGAATTAATGGCTTCCCTCAACCCCGTCCTTAGACGTACCCGATTCCCACGGGTATCGGGAACCACTGCCCCCTCGAGACCATCACAACTTGAACAACTCCCGAAGGAGGGGCTCAGATTTTCGGCCCGAGGTTCCTCTAGTAACGTCAGAGGTACCACGAGTGCTAAGGGTCCGCAGCGCCCGCAAAACACTTTAATTTCCATTAATTGTACCTAATAGTATTCCGAACTATAAAGCCCGGGCCTCAAAGTACTTACAGCATAGTAAGTCGCCATTAAGGTAGTTGTCTCATGTGTTTGAGAACTCCTAAGTGGTTTACTGGGAAGAACACGAGTCAGTTGGAGAATTTAATGTCATGTTGGCACGCCGGCCATAGTAGCTCAATGGTTTAGAGCGGCTGGACGTAGAACAGAAGATCCGTGGTTCAAATATCTGCTCTGGAATTGAATTGTTCAGTCTGGTTCTACCCTTTCATAGTGCATCCTGCACACAGCTAGCGTGAAAGAACAATTAATTTCCACTTGGTCTACAACACGAAAAAAAAGATGAAGATATGAAACTGGAGATATTGTCAACACATGATATCGTTAAACACCTTTTATTTATTCCGATAATACTGATGGCGTATTTTTATGGCTTTACATTTATTTCCGATTAGATTCTTTTACAAAGTACTTTCAATTAAATTATTTTCTTTATATGATTTAACTGACTGGTTTATTTCAGCCATTAGCATATTAATGTCTTTCAGGTTATCGCCTATGGCGTGATAAATTAATGTTCACCGTGATTTTGTAGTTTCAAAGTTCAAGGACATCATTTACGAATTTACAATTGACTTTACCGTAACACGTGAGGATTAGAAGTGGATGGACTATTGGTTTTAGAGCGAGTATGACCCACGTGCAAGGATAACGGGCGTTAGGAAATAGAAATAGCCGTCGTCCTTCACCTCTCTATGCATTGCAAAGTACACAATTGAATATTAAAATTCGCTATTACTGCTGCTTAATTGCGGGTAACCAAGAGAACGGCAATGCTACTCTGCAATAATAGCAGCTAATTATTAGGACGTTTAAAGTAATGATTATTGGAGTGTTCAGAAGTAAACAGAAGAAATAATGTGCGGTAATTCGAAATTATAGTACAGCAGTTATGTTTGACGTGGTGATGTGTCTAAATGCTCCCTCACAGTTTCATATAACGTATTTACAAGTATTTTCATCATTGCACTTCTACTGTGCTGTAGACCTATTGCGCATACAGGACGTAAACCAAACACTTCTATGATGTTTTGGATAGATAGAATCAACTTGAAAAATTCAATGCCATGGCCGGGATCTGAACCACGGATCTACTGGTTTATCTCCAGTCGCTCTAACCCATTGAGCTACCATGGCCAACTTGCCGTCATGACATTAAATTCTCCATTTGACTGACATATTTCCCCGGTATACCACTAGGGCTCTTTGATCCGAGATACACCGTTTGTGGCGACTTACTATCGTGAGTACTTGAGTCCCAGGCTTCATCATTTAACTCTTATTATTTAAGTTAATTGATGGAAATTAATCATTTCTTCATACTAGCTGTATATGGTCTAAGGTTTTGGATAGATAGTCAACTTGAAAAATTCAATGCCATGACGGCAAGTTGGCCGTGGTTGCTCAAAGGGTAAGAGTGACTCGACGGAATCCAGGAGATCCGTGGTTCAATCCCGGCCATGGCATTGATTTCTCAAGTTGACTCTAAAACCTTAGCCTATACACGGCTAGTGTGAAGAAATGATTAACTTCCATCAGTTAACTTAAGCTTCTATGAGGCGCCTGTAGCGTAAGATTAATATAGGTAAATGTATCTGTTTATAATTTAAATAATTACACTAATTCATTCGTGGTGGCTTCTGAGAAAACAAAGATTAATTTTGATTTATGATAACTACAATGTAAAACTTTATCAAAAACTGAAGGCATAGCCAAAACTTCAGATAATTTTTGGAAGTAATTGAATACGTCTCAAAATGAAACGATACTTCACTTTAAATATTTTTTCTTTGTTTCTTTTGTTCTTCCATTTACTTTAATGTCAGGACGGCACGTTGGCCATTGTAGCTCAATGGGTTAGAGCGACTGGACAGAAACTAGGAGATCTGAGGTTCAAATCCCGGCCATGGCATTGAATTTTTCATGTTGACTCTATCTATCAACAACCTTAGCCTATATACGGCTAGTGTGAAGAGATGATTAATTTCCATCAATTAACTAAAATATTAAGAGTTAAATGATGAAGCCTGGGACTCAAGTACTTACGATAGTAAGTCGCCACAAACGGTGTATCTCGAATGCGAGAGCCCCTAGTGGTCTACATGTGTCAAATGGACAATTTAATGTCGATACGGCACGTTGGCCATGGTAGCTCAATGGGTTAGAGCGACTGGACGGAAACCAGGATATCTGTGGTTCAAATACCGGCCATGGCATTGAATTTTAATGCGATCCATATAAACCTGAACCACTTCAATAGGCCATAACTTCTGAACCAATAATAGGACACATTTGCGACTTTGGGATAATATAATACACAATTGGGAGATTACATAAAACTAATTGCATCTCAGAGAAAATGTTGGAAGGGTCCTCCGCCAGCATCTGTACATGTTTGCACTCGTCTTACCATATTCTCTGAAGTTTTACGGAGAGTATCCTCGCCAAAGCTACTTATTTCGGTTCTAATGGATTCCGTGGCCTATTCTTGAACACTCTATTTTTTAGATACCCCTACAAGAAAAATTCCGGTGAGGTTAGGTCAGGGGATCTGGGGGGCCACAGACCTTTTGAGATTATTCGATTATCAAAGAAACTGGTTACAAGTTCCATGGTGCCATTAGATGTATGACACATTGCTCCATCTTGCTGGAAATAATCTCTAAATTCGATGTCATCTGTGTCAAACTTCAGAGAATATGGTGAGAAGAGTATAAACATGTACAGATGCTGGTGGAGGACACTTCCCACATTTTCTCTGAGATATAAATAATGTAATGCAATCTCCCAATTGTGTATTATATTCTCCCAAAGTTGTACGTGTGTCCTGTTATTGGTTCAAAAGTTATGGCCTATTGGAGTGGTTCAGGTTTATATGGATCGCACTATATAAATGTTGTTATTGGCAGGCTTTCTTTTGGAAGATATTGCCTATAGGTGATGGTGTTAACTTATACATAGTTGCCTTTCTTTTGGTTTTACAAATTAGTTAACATACATATTCTCACTTTCGTTCAGATCTCCGGACTTGGAGATAATAGGAAATAATTTGGCTGGAGATATATTTCCAGCACCAACCGGGAATTCAACTTAAGATGGTCCTCCTACAGGGGGTGGGGTGTTAAAATGGTAGGCGTCTATCTTTATGTGGATAGCATAACTCCAAAACAAAAGGGTATTTAATTACCAGCCTTGGTATTTAAATTTATCTTCCAAAGGTCTACACAAATAGTATTTTAAAGAAAATTCCCTCAGCCTTTACATGCTAAAATGTTAATTGTTTTTGATTTTCTAAAAGCGATTCTATATGAATGATTATAATACCATGTGTTTCAGATGTTTGCATGAGAAGATATATGTAGGTATATCTCAAGTCTCTTCAAATAGGTTCCGACGTCCTTTTACGAGGCGTGTCCGTAAAATAAGGTCTCCAAGGCGCTGGAATCGTGAGGAACGCTAATACGCGAGGTCCAGCAACCTTGGCGTGTAGCTTGGTTTCACCCCTTAAAACCCCACCACAACGAACGCGTTGCAACCACTAGTCTTGGCTGGGCAGCCGTTTGCGATGGAGCTTCCTATCACTTCCGCCACCAATTGCGAGTTGCGTGCAGTGACCCGTTATTTGAGTGCCAAGGGCACTACCCCCACTGGTGATTACGTTGAAAAATAGCTGTAAGTTCCGCCTTTCCATCAATGTAACATTCATTGAAAATAAACATGTTTTCTATATTAAATAAAATTGGATAACTTATTTTACGGACACGCCTCGTAATTTTGAGTTAGCTTTAATACGCTAAACCGTAGGAGATACATACATTTCACTACAAACAATTTAAAAACACAGGAATTTTAGCACTTTTTCGAGGCATTAACCGTTACCGAAGTATTTTTGTAGTTGATTTAAATTTAGAAATTTGCCCACAGTTTACTATGGCTACTACATACTCACTATAACTAGAGGAAGTATTGTACTCCACCCAAAGATTCAGACTCGTGAAATCTTCCGAAAGGAATTTTTAGGAACAAGAAGGTATTATACAATGGCTGTTGTTCGTTATGACCTCTATTTCAGTCAAGAAGATTCGCCAGATAGCTTGCAAGATCAGCAGCTCTTATCCTTGTAAAATTTATACGTATAATATAAAAATGTAGGTATATAAAATTAGAGAAAGGAAAAGCTGTTAAAAGATTTGACAGTCCTTAAGTCTACTGCATTCACTTTTTACTTTCAAGGAATTTCACAATAAGACAATTTATGTGTGTGTTTATCTGGATTAACATAAAGAATAAGCGCTTGTAACAGTACTTAAATAAGAATGTTTAGAGTCATTTGAGTGCAACATATAAACCTTTTCCTATTTTATAAATTTATGAATTGAAATTATGTTTTATAGTAATGTGGCCCTTCAAAGATGAAAAAACTATTAAAATTGGTTACATACTGAGACGGTACTTGGCCGTTAAGTACCTCGTTGAGCCATCCCGGCACTCAACAGCTCATATGATAGGATATGTGACGGGTGAAGGCTACGGATGGGAGGTTCACAACAGGTCGGGGTTTTTCTCAGGGTAGGTCTGCATGGATTCACTCTTTCTGGGTTCCAGGGAGTGGGTGCGCCCTGGCAGTGTAGGGTTATCACCACACAGAAGACACCACGGCCGTTGAATGGTAAGTTTATTTATATAAGTCGCCCTCTCCACTCGTCAAAGTTGTGTTGGTGTAACTCGCACATTAGGCACGATATTTAGGATTTTCCCGTTGCTGTGTGCATGACATGACGGCTAGTTTGAATTACAGTCGCGAGTGAACTTGCAAATTTCTAGGACGCACCGAGTGATGTAGGTAGCTGTGTACGCGTTGTCGTTTCTGGACATCGCGAGAGCATTACTTCGCGCACTAGAGTATTTCCGGAGGGTTATACAAAAACAGAGTTCGGTAGAATTCTGATGATGTTGTAATGTGTGCTGTTTCTCTCACTCGCTAACACAGAGTATTTGATAACCAACTAATACGCGTTGCTCCGTCCATTCGCGTATACCGACTTTGATGAACTTCCAGTACGCGTTGCCTTTCACTCGCCAAAACAGAGTGTTTTTCCTAGCAAATACCAAACGTCGCCATTGCACAAAATTCCCCATTCCTTTTGCCGAATTTTGGACACTTTAGGGGTCACGTGACCCGCTACTCATTCCTTATAGGTTGTGTTTCATCCCTACTCTTAAATTTCATCGCAATTTCGAGTTTCTGAGGCATGTATTCCACGCAACTTTCACTTCCCCACGGTCTAGGTAATTAATGCGGAATCCCACATTCAAAAGCGTAGCTTAAATCCCAGCATTTTTTTCTTTACAATGTGCAAATCAAAGCTAAGACGGGTGACGAGTTGTCGCTTGGGTCTTGCCTTGGGCGATTCTCGAACAATGTCCCTTTGTCGGCTCAACACAAGGAACATTCCTATGAGGGCAAGTGTTCATTTCCCCGGCTCTCTTTACTAATTGGGTTCACGCGCTTGCAATAAAATATATGTATTGGGATTATCTGTTTGGTTTCTACACCTGTATATTAGGTCATTATCCCATATATTTGTTATAATTTAGCTTAATTCAATGTGTGATATTTATCCGCCCGTAATTATGCATTTAATATGACTTTCGCGGCTATTATGTTAATGTTACGCCTAACAGGGACGGTATCAATAAACATTTTATATTTACATTACTATATATATGACCAAAGATCTCTCTCGTATAAAAACACTATCACTCTTTTGTTCATTTTTAACACCAATAAAACACTTTGTATATATTTATAGCCAAACAAATTGCACATACGATATATGAAGTTGATCTCTGAACAAATCAAAGCCACTTAGACGTCATAAATTCTGCAGGCAGTAGCTTCATGCGTATTGCTAAATATGGTCCTCATTTAAATACGTGAAAGCAAATGACCATGCGGGTGTATTCTACAAAGCCATTTTTCTTCTTTTGGACGCCTGCGTCAATTACGGAACGGTTTCTGAAGGCCGGTCATACTTACCTTTCTCTTTTTTATCATCTCATATGCTCATTACTTTAAATGATTTTTATCTGACATTTACTTCCACATTCTGTGACATCCGGGAGCTTTCCTTGAAAATCATGTTTGTATAATATTTGTTTGTAAGCACAATTGTATCATAAATCGTAAGCATAAGATAGGCATATTGTAAGATAAACATGATTACGTAAAAGGGAACCTGAAATTTTGTTGGATGTATTCCTAACAGCTGTCTCTACCACTACCGAATGGATTATTGGTTCTTGTCGTTTATAGCAACGTAACAGCTGGTCTTAATCACAGTAGGGACTTAAAACGTTTCAATTCCATTTCTGTAACATTTTTATTCAATTCTGAAACTAACTTCGATGTACTAGTTAAAAATATGAGTTGCTTTTAAAACTTAAAAGCGAGTGATTGTACCTGAAAAAAAATCTTCACTGTCGCAAAACTGTAAATAACAAAATAACAAACAAAAGAGTGTAAAAACTGATGTATTGTTGACAGACAAATTATTAATATATATATATGTATATATTCAGGCAATCAGAAGTGTGAACAGATGAGCATCGCTCTGCACAAACACCATAAGTGCTATGCCAAATAACAATAACCTTCTGGATGTCTTTCCTTCTCGAACTTTCTGGAAATTGTGGAGAAACTTTCAAAGGCAATATAATCGAGCGCTCTAGCAAGTCTTAAGAATATTTGGCGAAGCAAGTCAATGAGTTCGGCGAACTTTATTTTGCTGTGGAAAGGAGTTAACGTGCAAGTTTTTAGTGTAGCGAGATGCGCTGTCCTCCTATGAAGTTATAATGATGACATTCAGCGAATGCTTTCACTGCAAATCAGTAGAGACGTCTTTGTTTTGGACTTCCCAGTGAATGAACCCAAAGAGGCTACCTCGGTTATGTTTCGTCATGTTACTACTCGAAGCGCAGAAAGCAAAGTGAATGTAAAAGCGAAGTGAAGTGAATATGAACAGTAGTAGAACTTAATCCATATTGCTTTTTTTAAACCATATCGGACGATGAATAAAATGGGTTAAATGATGCTCAAATGATTCCGGGGTCCATGGAGCTTAAAGTTACCTGACATTCGTCTATCAGGATAAGGAAAAAACCTGGAAAGGTCCTTATCAGGTAACTCGCTACCATCTACGCTACCGAGGCGGGCGCCTTTAAAGTTTCATAGTAATTAGTTCACTAGGTTATGCATAAGACAGCAAAAAAGATTAGAGAACTCAAATAGTTGGTGGGTAGAGATAGGAGGAATTATGGAAAAAATAGTAATGGGAGATATAAGACAGGAAATATGTGGAAGTCTAGAAAATATGAAATCATTACAATTTTACAAGCAAATAAAAATAAATTGGGGATGAGAAGTATATGTAGATTACTGCAACAGGCAAGAGAGAGAAGGGCTAGCATGGATGAGAACAGGAATAATATTTCTAAAAAGGATAAGAGGTAGGGAAAAGGGAATTTGTGAATTGTCTGGTGGAAAAGAAAGCATAGAAGACTATGTAACAGAATGCGAGGAGGTTGCAATATGGAGAAAAAAGGTTTGGGAAGAAAAATGGGAGAAAGTAGAGCAGAGGATAGTAGCTATAAAAATGTTAACGTGTAGGGAGGAAAATAAGGTAAGAAGTATTGGTGAGTTCTTGCAGAAAGTAAAAGAAAAATGGTCCAGAAATGTAAAGAATATAAGAAAGGAAGATGAGGGAGAAGAATGGGATTAATTAACAAGGAGGCATGGAGGTTAAGAGCTATCTGGCAGAGCAGAAGACCAGGGTGTCATGTAAGCCAAGATAGCAACAAGGTAAAGACAAATAAATGTAGCCAAAGGTTGTAAACTGTAACATTTGGGAATATGCACAATAAATAAAAAAATAGTTCACTAGGTGCTGAGTTGTTAATTGGATTAAAAGCTGGAGGTTGCAACACAATGTACAGCATATTTTCTTGGCCGCGTGTGTTTACAGCGTAAGAACAGTGTTGACGACAGCTATAAATTTTGTAGTAGGAAGACAGGCTACAAAGTAATGGATGCAATCGTCTGTGGGCGAATATAAACAGCAGGGAACAAAGCTGGAGCCTCCGGGCAAGTGAATCTTCTCTTTGAAGAGTTGTTGAACTTATATAACGCGATCCTCCGTGTCTAATGCGGTTAGATAATGTGCTTTTACTTTATCCACCTGCTTCCTTTAGGGGAGGTTAACACGAAAAGATCTCCAGCGGTAATGAGGAGTGCTACAGCATGCTCCTGTTTGACATATAAAACCAGAAGGTGCAGTAATCATGTGAATTACTTATTAAAACTTAAAATAAGGATGTTCCATAAATTATAAATGTATTCTGCAACGGTATCGCCTTGATTCGGTAAGCAATAAAACACTTAATGTATGTACTTAATCTGTTTCTATAAAGTGCTGACAAACTGATATTCAGATTTTTAGGAAAATCTTTGTTGAAACAATGTCAGAAATATGATTACAACTTATAGTAACCTGTTGTCAGAAACCTCTTTTCGAATTTTTCATAAGACTTAAAAGTAGTACGAAAGGTATGTTTTATACTACTAAAGTGTTCTAATGGTTTAAACGGGAAACTCCTTTAATCTTTGATGGCACAGGTTCAGGCAGAATTAGCTGAAGGAGGCGTTTTTTAAAAGAGAGAAGGAAAATTTACATTCATAATATTCCTGTGTATTCGTTATCACAGGTTCTGGTAGTCTTTATGGCTATAAGATAAATAACACCCAAACCATTTCATCAACTTTTAGGCATTAAAAATAGTTTGTGAGTAAATAATATGAACTCTGCTTTGAAATTGGACAGCGTCGTATGAATAACACATGTGGTGCCCATCATGGGGCATTACAATTAGCTAAGTCATTTTCTGTAAAAATGGATGCTTTTGAAGTGAATTTCTGTTCATACCGAAGTTTAATTAAGTTAGTATAGTGTTTTCCAGATATCACTATGACAAAGCGCGTAAATAATTTACGAAATTTATTAAGGGATATAAGTAATGAACAAGAAAATAAAAAGAGCGACCATTTTACGGTTTAAAAAGGCACTTTACCCACATTTTGATGCAATTTACATTTATGCTCACATTTACGAGTTGTGCCCTCTATGGTTTTTACTTTTTTACTACCATTAGGTAGGTGAAGTATTGTAACTCATCCGGAACTTTGACTTAGTATTTCATAAATACATGCTTTGAGATACCCCTAAACCCAAAAAGAGTTAGGATTCGTGTGCGTGTTTGTGAAGAGTATAATTTAAAAACGACAAGTTGGTTAAATATGAAACTTGACTTTTTTACAGGACCATCCTAGGACGCGACACAAAGTTTTTAAAATATCCCCACTCTAAGATACACGAGAAGTATGTTATTTTTATTCTATCATAACGAAAGTATATCTTGACTTTTCTGTGAATAGATCTGAGGTTTTCATCATTCTGAACTATTTTTGTAAGATGGTAAACTGTAAGAGATTGATAAAATCTTACAAAGAGTTGGTATTATCGAAGCACGCACTTTGTCAAAACTTTTTGTAGTATCAAGTTTAAACTTTGGTATGAACACAAATTCACTTCATAAGCACCTATTTTTACGGAAAATGACTTAGCTAATTCTAATGCCCCATGATGGGCGCCACATTTGTTATTCACACGACGCTGTCCAATTTCAAAATAGAGTTCGTATTATTTAATCACAAGCTATATTTAATTCATAAAAGGTGATGATATGGTTTGGATGTTATTGCCGGTCCTCGTAGCCATGGTCGCTAAAGCGTATGTCTCTAGTGTTCCGCCACGTAGAGGGTCGCGGGTTCGAGTCCCGCCTTGGGCATGGGTGTTTATGTTTATAGTGAATATCTGTGAAATTAGGAAAATAGATAAGAAAATAAACGGAAATAATGAAAAATTGGTTAAATAAGAAAAAGAGAAAAATATATATCTATATACATAGATATATGTTTTTAACTTAAAAAAACACTTCCTAGATATTTTCATTATTTTCTCAAGTTCAAGAGGCTATTCGCTTTCTTTTCCCTTTTTTTCTTCGTACAAAGGGCACGTTTCAAATCCATCACATAGTGACTGGCTTTTATACTTTTTAGCAAAATAAGTAAACGAGAAATGAAGGTTTATCTTCGTTAAGAAACGGTATGTGGAAGATTAAGCTGTTGTAAGTACATTTTTAGTAGAGCATAAACAGAGATACTTTAACTCAGAATAACAATAACGTCTGAGATACAAATAAAAGACGATTTGGCAACATCAGCAGATACTTTGGTGGGTAATGGGATGTTGGCAGAACTTATGTAGATAAAACGGGCGTATTTCTGAAATTCGGATTTTATTTTTTGTTACAGAAGTGTTTACTGTTACCGATTATTATTGGCAGTCCTTTACGCTTAAGTACCGCGCACGGGTGATACCATTTGGCGGTGGTTACAGTAGGTTTATCGCGCAACATTTAAGGGACTCGCTGTAGCTTAGGTTTTGTTATTATTACATAAAGGGGTACTTTAAGGTATTTATATTTTAGAAGTTAGAAGGCACGGGGTATTAAATGTAAAACTATGTTTCAATGGACAATTTAGGAGAGAGTATTGATTTACTGGTAAAACTACATAGACTTGGACTCCCAGATTATCTGATCAGAATAATTGAAAGTTTTATCTCATAGCGCCAATTTTTAGTATGAATAGACAGTTATAAATCAAATCTTCAATCAGCAGCAGCAGCAGCAGCAGGAGTTACACAAGGATCAATTCTGGCACCACTATTATTCAATATATTCATGCATGACCTTCCAAATACAAATCTCATATCCACAGCTATGTATGCCGATGACACCGTTATTTTCTGTCGGCATCCAGACTTAAGTACTGCAATCAATATGCTACAAATATAATTAAATATGTTATCTAAGGGGTTCAAAATGTGGTGAGTAGTATTAAATGCTAATAAAACGAAAACGGAAATATTCTCCTTAAGATATTATCAAAATCCATCCTCATTGGAACTGCAGGGAAAACAACTAACATGGCAGCCTCCAGAAACACCAGTCAAATATCTAGGCGTAATACTTGACACTGAATTAACCTGGAATTCTCATGTATCTTAAATTTCCACAATAGCCATTTCTAGAATAAAAAAGCTGTATCCATTGCTACAGAAGAAATCACAGCTTGGTCTGAAGTGCTCAATATTGATCTACAAATCTCTTATACCCCCATAATTTCTTACGCTGCTCCTGTAAGGGGTGCAGCCAGCCAAACCCACATTCATCGACTCCAGGTTATAAAAACAAATTTATCCGCAGTATTACAAAGGCTCCATGGTTCATTGGAAATGATCAACTACATCAGGAACTTGGTATTCTTCCCATACATCTGTACTTCAAATTGATATCAAAGGCATTCTTCGTTAGATTATCCGAATTACCAGGCGCTGTAACCTATGACATTGGACCACGAAATTTGAAAGCACCAGATTGGAAAGAAATCTGCCTCAAGACATCCTACTCACTGATTCAGAAGATAGTGGCTTTTTTCACTAACTCAAAGTATATCTTCTATTGTTCTTAAAACACCACTGATCATAATCTAGTCTCGCATATCTAACCTCTCTTTTCAATTGTTATCCATCGTATTTAATGTTATTGTATGTGTTAGTTCTCTTGTTATATACTTTATCTTTTATTATCTTTCATTTAAATGTGTTCGTAATTGTTTTCTGTTTGTTTATATTATAAATGTATCACCTATTGTATATTTTAGAGGACATTAATTCCTCAGTTGTTAATTTGTACGTAGTACTTATGTAATTTATCAATGGCTTGAATAGCAATACTGCTGAACAGTCAAGAAATAAATTTAAAAAAGAAGAGTGTAATGTACAGCATCAGATCAATACTTGCTTCATTTGCAGACTAATAATTTTGGATATTGAGATTAAAGTTTTTAGGCAGTTCAGTAGAATTGGGGGGAGGGCTGTTTGGCAGCAATGCATAACGACATTTATGCAGTTTGGAGGCAGAATCTCCGAATGAATGTGCTGGAGCATCGTGGTGAAACAGAACTTTCTTCTTTGCCTTATGGTGCAGTATCTCCTTCAACTTCTTGTCAAATTGGCTCAATAACTCACTGTAGTATGCTTCAATATCGTTTTTCCTTTCTACAAGAAGTCAAAGAGTATGACAACCTTCGCATCCCAAAAAATCGCTCCATCACTTTCCGTCTTTGGCTTCTTTGGAGCAGATTCTCCGGAAGGAATTCAAGTTTTTATTGTTGCTTGCTTTCCAGAGTATAATGATAAATCCATGTCTTATCGACAGTGACAACTCGACTCAAAAAGCCCTTCGGATTTCGCTTAAACAGCTCCAAAAACAGCTTCGAAGTTGAAAGTTGCACCCACTTGTTGTCCACTGTGAGCAAATGCGGCACCCATCTGGCCGACAGCTTCGTCATCTCCAACTTATCGCGCAAAATATGAATAGCGGTTACAGCTATGGTCTCTGCCACTTGGCAAACTTTCTTTCAACGGTCAGCGACAATCATATCATGGACTTATTCAGTGTCTTCTTCGATAACCACATTTGCAGGGCGTCTTGGGCACTCCTCGTAAAAACGGATGTTCGACCACGTTTAAATTCGTTATATTAATATCTAATTGGTGTTATAGAAGGCGAAAGGTCTCTATAAAAGCATCCATTTTCGGTTTTATTTACTCACAAGTTTCCCATCTGAAACTAAAATGTAAGATACTGAATTTATTCGATTTTAGTTGAACAACTTATTGAAATGTCTGTAAAGTCCAAACTAACCTGTGAATCAGTATCAAATTTGTTCTGACAACGTGTAAGAAATGACAGTACATGGTAACACAAACTTCCCTTAGCAACGCCTTATATTTTGAAATATGGCTACTTATTGAACCGCCCTCGTATGGCATAATAATTTTAAAAATATCTGTACCTATGACCCCAATAATCTATATAATACATTAACCTTTCCTCATGATCAAAATCAGAACGATTTCCACAAATAGTCTGCGACTCGTTTCAAATATCTCGTTGCCAGTCTAAAATGCATTTGCCAACTTAGGTGGCGTTGTACATTCTCACATATATGTAGGTATGTTCTGAGAAAAATATATCCTAGACAATCCCTGGAGTAGCTGGTAGCAGATTCATCGAAAACCGATGCATAACACGGAATATCGTTATCAGCACTATTTAAGTGAAACACCAAATTAAAGAAAATTAAAAATAATAATTCTCCTAAAGCCACTGAGATCATACGATTTAATTTCTATTTTGTTTAATTTATGAAGTCTATAGGCCAGTTTTAGAGAACGGCTCTGTATATTTTCATAAAGGAAAATCTACATGATAGTCGAGAATGATCTCTTGTGTGAAAGACTGCACTTAGGCCCGGCTGTGATTGAACCACTTAAAGGTTTAGGATACAAGTGCATATGTCTGCTGCAAAATGAATGTCGCCTTTGATCAGTATATTTACTTTCCTCAGCTCCCAGTACTGGTAGCTTCACAGGGGCGCTTAGGTGAAATCATTAGCAACTTTACAGCCAGTTATTTAACTTCTGTTTTGTTTCTGTCAATAAACTTTCACTCTTTTGTAAGTGTTCTGTTCTATTAAACTGTCACTTTACGTTCACCTTTCCAAGGCAGTTGCGTTTGTTTATTCTTACACCATCTCAATTTTTCATTTCCTTTCCCTGGAATCTTGCGAAGGCCTACTGGAATCCTGACTTTGCAAACTTAAGTGTTGACCATTTGATAAAATCATCTTGATCTATAAGAACTGGGAATTCAAAGAAATTACTGGAGGTCCTTGCTGAAATTCAGAATTTCCTTGACTATAGTTTTCAGAATTGTATGCACAAGCGTAACAAGTGTATTTTCCCATCGCTGGACATGTGATTTCCAGGAACACCTTGAGTTAAGGTATTCCAGTCTTGAGTTTCATCATAACCTTAATTGACCAACTACTGTCTATCCACCTCTAGAAGGCAAGAGAGAAATGAAGGGGACAACAGTTTGAACTGTTTATATGCTCTGATAGTGGATCTGTTTACTAGGAAATGAGTGCATGAGAGTGCACATGAGTAACCCACGTTGCCAGACCTAATGCTCGTTGAAGTAGCTACAGTGATAAGTATTATGTATGGGTGAGTTATGTGACAACACTTGTGTACTTTTAAGGAACCTAGCATCCTTATCATACTCGGAAGGTTAGCATTAAACACCGTGCGGACGGCAAAAGTGATTACGTTACACATACCTCCAGCTTGCCTTCTTGTCCTGGACAGACAGTACACTACCCCATTCTCTGCCTTTACATAACATGAACCTTGAACTCATGAAAAAGTTTAACTTTACGTATCTAATGTCTGTAATTCATGATTATGACATAAGGCATTGAATTAGTAAATCATTATATCTTAAGATATCTCTTAAGATATCTCTTAAGATATTTTAGCAAGTAATACAACAATACAAATATCCTAAAATTAATATCCTATGGATGTATGTATCCATATCTAATCTATGGAATAGAAATATGGGGTTCAGCAGCCAAAACACACATAGATAAACTGCTTATTTACCAAAAAGGTGTGTTAGGGTCGTGTATAATCTAAAAGCAAGAGAATCTTGCAGGAATACCTTTATAAATAACAAAATAATCACCATCTACTCTCTGTATGCTTATACAGCTATAATGTTTATTGTGGACAAGTGTAATCCAGTTAAAAACAGTCAGGTACATGAACATAACACCAGAACCAATATGAATTACTGTAGAGATAGTGTAATTAAAACTGTCTCTCAAAAGGATGTACATATACTAGGAATTAAGCTTTACAGTAAACTGACATCTGATATTAAATCAATAGCTAGCATCTCAAAACAGAAGTTTAAATGCAAGTTAAAGGCTTTCCTCATAAATAAATGTTTGTATAACTTAAATGAATTATGACATTGCAGCTTTAATTATACTTGAAAGTGATAAATTCATTAAGCTGATTAAGGGATCATGTGTAGAATTAGTTTCTAATGCTGTAATTGACTATGGAAATTAGTTTCTAATGCTGTAATTGATTATGTAAATTAGTTTCTGTAAATTGGATTCTAATGTTGTAGAATTGACTATGTACAAGTAGTATTACTGATGAAAAATTGACTATGTCAGAAATTGTAACCAACAATTTATTGACAATATTTATTTGCTTTTTCTACTTTAGACTTTTGTTGGATCCTGTATCTCTTACAGTTTTTAGTCTTATGTAACTTTTTATATTTATCTTTGTATCTTGAACTGACGTGTCCTATAACATATGTATTATGTTCCAAAGGATGAAATAAATACAATACAATACAATTTAATGCTTAGCGAAATTATTTATTGCAATATCCTTGTCATTTCTATATAACATTAAAATCTTACTCTATGCGACAGTGGACAAAGAATGTCACGTGAATGCTAAACATCATACGTTTTAAATGTAGCAAAGGATTTTCCTTTTTTCTGCTTCAAAATTAGTAATACTGAAGCATTTAGGCAGCATTCTGGTGGTGTAATTGTTATACTGAATTTTATCTCAATATTAAGTCTTCAATACATTTTCGTGTAAATTTATTTTCATATCCTTAAATGTGTAAAACATCTGTCTGCCAAAGTATGGGAGGACGTGATTAAATGAACATGTAGAGGTAGTTTCTTTAACACACTTCACAGACACTCGACAACCTTATTTAGTCAACTTACTGAAGATAGCAATGAGGATAACATCTTAATTATGATGATATTTTACTGGCATGCGATGCGGCATCCGCCATTGAAAGAAAGGATGTAGAGACGTTCCAGAGGAGTCGATGAGAGATTAACGGTCTACAGTAATTAACCAGCTAATCTAGCTGTCCATCACTAACATGGGGTCAGCGGTGCGCGTGAACTTGGCGCCTTGCAATTATCTGAACAAACAATTGAGCGCTGCAAAATCCCGAATTGAAATCATCAGGACCGCTTCTTTTAAAGGGTTTGGCTTAAGGGATAACATCTAAACATTTTCTTTCATGTTGTGTTAAAATCAAACAAGAAAACGTGCCTAAAATCTAATGTTGCAATCACATGACTTTCTTTACCTGTTCTTTAAAACTCTTATACTTGTCTACTAATCAAAATGCGTTTATTACTTATTTCTTCTTAGCTGCAACATAAACAGGAGATACAGTAGGTTTAAGCCATAATAGAATCATTAAAGAGCTGGTCTCTATGTGAAAGGATTTGAAATTCCGTTCTTGTATTACCAGGAAAAAACGCCTTCCATTTTGGAAAAGTGTATTGGAAGATTCAAATCAATTTAGCTCCAAAAATTAGAAATAAATAAACATAAAATGAAAAAGGACAAATTGTATGCCTTAACGATATTTATAAGATTATGTTCATCTGTTACGATTTACCAGCAACATAAAATTCATTCAGAATGAGGAATTCAGAAGTTGTTTCATTTTTCATGAAAATACCTTAAACATATGGCGCTTTCACACACTTACACACAAGATCTTTTTCTACAAAAGCGTTTTCATTCAGGGACGTCAAAATATGTATTTCCGTGAACTATCGATACCAATTTGAACGAATTACAATGTTTCTTCTACCTACTACGCACATGGTAGAGAAAATAAAAGTAGATTACTGGAAGAATGGTTTCCACGTTGTCAATCACTGAGGATAATTTGCCTCGAGCACTCCATCTATCGATGATTAGAGATTGATTTATTGCAGTCAATTCTTGAAATTACTTGCTTTAAATTAAATTATACCAGTGATAGGAAATTGTAGTTGCTGCTTCACATGGATATTTACAGTTCCATTGAAAGGGCAGCAATTTCTTTAGGGCGAGTCATAAAAAGCTGCTCGTTTCCTAGATTGCAATTGTGTTTTCCCTTCCTTAAAGTTCCCATTTTCAGCTAACCAAACTTTGATATGTTCTGAGAAAACTACTTCCTCCTCCGGTAGGTCGGTTGCCGCTCTCCGCACCTCTGCAGGGATCATTTCGGGACCGCCAGTCAGGGGGCTCGACCTGTTGGGCTCGTTGCCGTCCCGCAGTAGGGGAGCGTGTCCGTTGTCCTGGCCCGTCGGGGAAATTCTCTAAGTAAACTGTAGGGATCCTGCCCTCTGCACTGTCATGTCTCCTTAGGTCGGCCGCCCTCTGTCTCCTCTCGCCTCATCCTTCCTCCCAGGGTATAGGCACAATGGATTCAGCATGGTGGCCTACATACCGAATTGCCTCCCTAGTGAAATCCTAATCCTAAAGCTAATCAAGCTTTGACTCCACCCAGTTGGTGTGAGTTACTACATAGTACTTCATTTAAGACCTATCGGAGCACAGGGCGTTTCGCCTCTCCCGCGACCATGCTGGATTCCCCCACCACCGGCTGCTATGGAGACAGCTGTTCTTCACTCGGGAGTAATGTACCGGCCATCAACATGAACAGGCCTTTGATTCTATAGCAGCGCATTGTCGTTTGTAAAAGTTATCATAAATGGGAATCACCAAGCCATGTTTGCACAGAGTATATTGAAACGTTCCCTGGTGAAGTGCATGCTTTCAGGTTGACTATTCACGAGATTATGAAAATATTCTAACCCACTGATTCTGTGGCAAACAAAACACGAAAGCGAAAACGTACGCTTTTAACAGAGGATAAGTTAGAAACCAGGTGCAAATTTTGAACGTTCACCAACCAAATCCCTCTCAAAATTAGCACAGCAAATGGGAATTTCAGAGTCTTCTGCAAAAAGAGCGAATAAATGTTTAAAACTAAAATCAAAACCAAATGTCCATGCTTTAAAACAAAGTGACCCTTGTATCACGAACGTATTATTGGGAATGGTTTCTTTCATCAGTGAATGACGGTTTAATTGTTTTACGATGATGGGGCGTGGTTCCACCTCAGTGGTAGTGTCAACACTCATAACCAGGGAGAGGGGTTTTAGTAAGTAAACAGAGGGATGGTATTAACAGCACGGAGTATAGGGGTCAGGTAACATGAGGTCTGAGGGACAGACACGCCCACCGCTTCACAACAATCAGATTGGGCGACTGTCGTATTTATTCTGTACGTTGCATATCGATAGGCAAGAGAGCCAAGACAATATGCCGAAAGCCACGAATATTGAGACATCAACATCATCATAGTTGCCGTTGTTCGTGGAGGAATTTGGCAGGTAATATTTCTTCACAAATGGCTAAACCATCGCATGAATCGAAATGTCTTTTATTACCTACAGGCTACCATTGCCTAAACATTAGTCTTTGCTGCCCCTGAATCCTGTTGCTGCTACATTTGAAACACGGTGTGCTGTGTACTGCCGTCCGCGGTAATGTCAAGGTACCGCTTCCACGGTCTCTGATTGGTGCACTGTTTTAACTTGACGCATTCCGTACTAAAAGCCCGCTCTTTGCTCATAACAGTTGGTACTGGGCCTTTGAAAATCCACATCGCGTTCAAGAAATTCCTGTTTATGATCGGATAATTGGAGTTTAGTGGGCTGTCAGCGCTAGGTGCATAGTAAATACTCGGTTCAGTATACCATGAGCAGACTGAAAATGCAGAGAGTTATATCGAAATTACATTTTAATCTCATTTTGTCATAGACTGACAGAAGAAGATGAATCATATGGGTAGGTTCAACAAGATTGTGCTAGTGCCCATACAGCAGAAGAGTCCATGACTAAATTAGCGAAGTGTTTGATTAGTAGGCTGGCCCCGTGGCTCAGTCGGTGAAGCACCTGTCTGCCGTGCTTGGGTTCCCGGTTTCGATTCCCGGCAGTGGGGGTGGGAATTTTTCTCCGTCCAAGATAATTCCTCATCTTCCCCAGAGTCTGGAAGCATGAGTAAGAGTGCGAATGTGTGCGTGATCTAATGATTAAAACACGAAGTATACGAGTAAACACCATCGATATGTTCCAAAAGAAAACGGCCGCTGATACGACCAGTGGAGTTAAAGGCGGAGTATAAATGGAACAAATAAAAGAAAATGATTAGTGTTGGGTATGGCGCTCTCGCTCCCCCGATTTAACAGAGTGAGTTTTACTTGTGTCGTAACCTGAAAGACAATCCTCACACACTGGAAGAATTAAATGAAATCGGAAACATTACACTGGCCAAACTAAATCGTGTGAATCAGAATGTGTTGTCCCGATATAATGCTCGTTTAGCCTAGAGTAGAAGACGTTTCCAGCCATTCTTGTATAAGGTAAGAGTATTATACATTTTTACGTACGGAGTTTATGTAGAAGCAAAGCCGGCTGTGGCACATACAGTTGCGCACAGGCAAAATGCCGTGCGTCCGTTAGGTTTTAAGTGAAGAAACCTGTAAATGTAGCGTTTACAGCTGTACATTCATATATGCACTTGTTATTGTTCTTTAAATGCTGTTACAGTTTCTTTGTTTGACACTTCCTTCCTGAGTGTCTTTGTAATTTGTTTCACTTATAGCAGCTTTACAAATTATCTCAGTGCACTGTTCACAAACTAACTTAGCTTTGCGCACGATTTACACTTTATATTGTGCATTGGTGCTCTTTCGAATTTTTAAACCGTATCCATGGTTTTCACAATCTTGGAAGATGCTATATTGTTTTTTCTTTTAGGTAATGTGCCATGCAAATGCAAAAGAGTGACATGGGTTTTCCAAAGTACAGTTAAAACAAAAGAATCTCAACCATTAACGCTTTTTATTTGTTAAGAAATCTTGCCAGAATTACTGATTGATTGAGACATTTATTTACTAAAGTTACAACACTTGCACGATTCTCTGCAGCCTTTCAAATTGAGTATTTTCATGCCCTCATGGCTAAAATTACGCAGTTTAATTGAAGTTGACTTTAATTAATTGATAACTATGTGATTAATAGTCGATAACAGTTTCCTTTCATGTCATCGGAGTTATCGCTTTGTACGTGACTGGCCTGCAAAACAATTCAAGGATAGAAAAACGAACGATATGAAATTAAAGGTTGGTTCGGATACAGCTTCAATGAAAGAGTTTCACTATGATTGGTAAACAAGAAAAGGCTAAATAAAGACATTGTAGCTCGGCTCTGTAGAGAAAAGCATGAAGAATTATTTTCCTGTGTCGTTAAGTTTGACAATAGCTACAATCTTTATCAAAGAGCTTTTATCAGCGACGAGGGTTAAAACAGCTGTCATCATCGTCTAAGATAATCGACATTAAGAAAACGGCAATGTAAGAAGAATATCTATACTTTTATGTTTTATTGCTTATATTTTATTTGCATCCCAAAATTCCTAGAAGCATTGCTTCTCTGTTAGTGAGAAAGTAAAAAAAAAATATATATATTTCTTATGCACCCATCCTGTAAAGATCTTTTTACAAGATTGAAGATATTAACGCTTCCTTGCATGTATATATTCTCGATCCTAAAATTCTTTGTATGCAATCGTACCTTATTTGCAACAAATAATGTAATTCACAAAATAAACACTAGACAAAAGTATAATATCCATTATCCCAGTGCTAAACTTTCTTGCTTCCAGAAAGGTGTGCATTATGAAACTATCAAAACATTTGGCATACTTCCTAATGTTCTTAAAGAAAAAATCTGTTAGAGAGTACCTTTGCTCAAAATCTTTTTATTCTGTACAAAATTATCTGAATGACAAATTATCCTGATAATGCTTCTGTAGCTCTATAAGTAGTATCTAACTATTCCAATGACAAATCATTACTAATAAATATTTGATGCAAGTTGAAAGTTTATTTTTAATGTATATGTATTTAATAAATAACAAGAATGGTATCCATTGCAAAAAGGTTGAGACTTACTGGCATAAGCCAAGTGAAAGCTGGTTTAAAAAGTGTTTCATTTTGTATCATATATAATTATCCCTGCTTTGTTTTCCATATTGTTGTTCATATTGCCTGTATACTATAATATGTGTCTTATGTTAACTTTTGTACATATATATACTATTAAACTTATACCTCTGGACATGTTCAATGTTCACAGCCTTTTCTGGCTACAAGTGAACCTACTGAACGCAGATCAATCTAATCTAATCTAATGTTACGCTTTAGCAGTTCTGCCATATAGCTATTGTGGAAGGTAAGACACCCTGCTAATCCTGTGGCTAGAATCATGCTCGAGGAACACAGGCTGTCACGCTGGGACTATATTTGCTAGTACCAACATAACATCTGCATTCCAACACAGATTATATGTTAAATGTTTTCCGTATATCTAAACCATTCACTTGCATATATATAGTAGCTAATGAGTGACTTTTAACAGTATGTTTTATTTTTCTTTGGATTGTTCAAGTACTAACAGACCGTGATGGATTTTTCTTCATCCCTATGTTTACCATTAGCATGTACACATATGTGTTTGCTTGTTTCTTAAGATTTTTACACACCTTCCAGCAGTATAATAATATTGCAAGATATTACTCACTTTATTGTTCCTTCTCCTGTCCTTTTTATGTAAATAATAACGTTGGAGATTAATTGTTCTTTCACACTAGCCGTGTGTAGGACGCATTATGAAGGGGTAGAGCCAGACTGAAAAATTCAATGGCATAGCTGGGATTTGAACCACTGATCTTCTGGTTTCCGTCCAGCCGCTCTAAACCATTGAGCTACTATGGCCATCGTGCCAACATGACATTAAATTCTCCAATTGACTCGTATTTCTCCCGGTAAACCACTAGGAGTTCTCATAAACACATGAGACAACTACCTTAATGGCGATTTACTATACTGTAAGTACTTTAAGGCCCGGGCTGTTAAAGTATTTACAGCATAGTAAGTTGCCATTAACGTAGTTGTCTCATGTGTTTATGAGAACTCCTATGTGGTTTACCGGGAGAAATACGAGTCAATTGGAGAATTTAATAATAATGTTGTTTAATAAACCTGAATATCTGCACAAACTGTGTCTATATACTGAGTTTCGGCTTAATATTTTTTATGAAAGCATAAGAGCTATATCGATTAGGTAATGTATATTTCTCTTGTCCATCTCTCAAGACCATTAAGGTGACACTGCTCTTCCGGTTAACGTTATGCAAATTTAAAGCAATGCGCGGTCTAGCCTCAGCTTCGAGCAAGACCTTTCTCTTATGGTCTGCGTGAACACACACACACACACACACACACACACACACACACACACACACACACACACACACATATATATCCTTTATAATGATGACACTAATGACACTGGAATCCAAGTTTAAGACTCGTTTAAAAACTGCTTCTCTTATTAATTAAGTAAATCGTGATGTTGCCGACCAAGGAAAACCAATCTATATTACTGTATGGAGTTACCGCATGTGAAGCGCATATTACGCGATAACACTTAATTCGTGATTTACATAGGAACAGATACGTTTCTCCTCGAGTCACGTCTGTCCTCTTGGACAGTCAGCCCAGCTGTGTCTGAATCCTTTCAAGAAAATTGTCGAATTCACACCAAAATTCCCTTAGTCAGTCGACCTTTTGTTACATGTGGACCTTTGAATCCTTTTGTTTCGGTCAGTAGCTACTAAGGAAGGGTCTGAGAAAGCACTTCTATTCAAAGGTTTGCCAGATGGGCCGCCCACTGTGATAGCTTTGCCTCCAGTGAACTGCTAACCCAACAGTTTTACATTTAACGAGTATTTATTTTCAATTTTCATATCTAATTACTGAATCCCTAATTTCGGTATCAAAGGACCCAAATGATCTAGCTGTAGACGGGCCCTTAAATCCCACTTGCCGCTTGTTAAGCGTAACAGTTTGCATAGTAGAAAACCGTGCTTATACAAGTGGTTCCCAAATTTACTTCAATGTGATGATAAAATATCCCAGTGTACGACAGCTTGTGATGCCGGCTCTCATATTTTCGTCTTCAATGAATCTTCAGCTCCGAACTGGAACATGAGTTCTTTTCCTTACTGTAGTTTTTTAAATTAACGCCCTCCAACGTTGAGTAATTTTGGACGGTAAATGAAATGAGTAAAATAACGTTCAAATAAGGCCACGATCCATAACATTTTAAATTTGCCTGACTTTCATATTTATGGATAAGGGAAAATTCCCGGAAAAGGCCTTGATAGATAATACCAGTTAAGATGATTTATAAATTTAGGAGAAACTTTCTTTGGTGCGACGCGAGAATATTTTCTAAGTCCTTCTATTTGCACTTAAACAGTCCTACGACATGACGATATTACAGTGCTCCGTAGGAAATGTATGAATTTGCGGACTGTATGTGACTGGTTCGCCTACTGCCGCGAAGTGTGCATGATTCAAATGATACAAAGTATACTGCAAGGGAGAAAGTTGGCGGTCCCGATCACGTCGTTCAGATCGACGAATGCAAAGTAGGACGACGCAAGTTTCATCGTGGGCGCGTCGTAGAGGGCAACTGGATCTTGGGAATGATCGACGTGGAAACGAATGAGGCGCGGATGACGATATGCCCCAACAACAAGAGGGGTGCAAATACGCTCTGCAGTCTCATTGCAGCACCCACGATGAAACTTGCATCGTCCTATTTTGCATTCGTCGGTTTGAACGACGTGACCGCGACTGCCAATTTTACCCCTTGCAGTATACTTGGTGTCATTTGACATCATGCACACTTCGCGGCAGTAGCCGAACCAGTCCGATACAGTCCGCGAACTCATACATGTATTTCCTACGGAGCACTCCATTATCGTTATGTCGTAGTATTGTTTATGTGCAAAGCAATGCTCGAGGAACAAAATTTGACCGAACGATAGTCTGCTGGATAATGTAATTTTGGGACAAGTAAGACTATTGGCGTATTGTGTTCAGTGGAGAAACAAGCATAGTTTGGCTGCTCTGAATTCTTCAATATGGCTACTTACGTAGTAAGAAAATAAACAAACAATTAGTAACATTAAAACAATGACCTTCAACACGAAATTTCACTAAAAAGTAAAGAAATTATATTAAAAATCGTAGTACTATATAAAAACATCAAAAGGTGTGAAGATATTAGAAAAAATTCGCCGCGTCGTATATTGGAAAGAAGAGTCTAAATTTAACGGAGGCTAGTGATATTTGATGCGGGTTGAATTTGAAGATACAGAATTGCACGGTATTTTAAACATATCACTCAAAATTGTATGTATTGAACTATATCTGGTAACTTCTGACGTTACAAGATTTTAAAGTTTAAAAGATTTACGTGATTATAACGAGAAGTGTACGTTGTCGGACTCACAGAAACGGCTAGCAAAAATTCCCTTATATTGACAGCTAAATCTGTATAGCCCGTACACGGCTTTTAACCTCTCAGGACTGTCGATAATATATCACAATAAAACGCTTATGTAGAACTATAAAACCTAAGAAAAAATCGAATTTTGGAAATACACAGTCTTTTATTAACATAATTCAACCTATAACCTGAATACGTATTAAAATTCTCACATTGCGTTTTAGGTTTACAGCTTTCTAATGGCCTATGCAGCTCAACTTTTCAATCGGTGCCTCGATAAATACTAAAAATTTGTTTTTAAATTATAATTTTTAGAAGTCCTGTTTATGTGCCTTAGTAACTACTTAGTTATCCACAGTTCTGTACAACTGGATTTCTTGTTGATATGTTCTCTGGAACCCATATATGTTAGCTACATAGGCTTAAAATGAATTGCGTTTCATTAACACGAAACTCGCTAATGACTGCTTCAATTCTCTGAAAAATCTTTAAATAACTCTCGCTCTGCTTTATAATTTAATTTTAACATACGGAAATTCTTTATTGCATGCTTTCACACGATATTACAGTGTTCTCTTTTTTTCTTTTTTTAATTTACGTCCTCCCAACATTGATGGTGTTCACATATTTATACAGATTGAGCATTTAAATATGACTTTTTATTTCAAATTATTCTATTTCCAAAATTTTCCTTCAGTTATTATTCTCATTTATCTGCTGAAACCTACGTCATCGCCTTTCATTACTGAATATTATTGCATTTATGTCATGGTTCTTTTCCAAATTGCATTTCAACAAGTGAGAAAAACGCTGACTAATTACTGTTAGAAAACAAAACATAACCGGTTTTAATGAGGAGAAATTCGCGTATCTCATTAATAATTCATGGTTCTACGATTTGTCGACGTCGGTATTTTAAATGTATTGCAGGTTGAAAACTTGTTTTGCTTAAAGATTTAAGAGATAAGGTATGAAAAATTAATTTTTTTATTAGAACTGTTTGAAATCTTAGTAGTTTTGTAGCGCATGAATTCAAATGAGGAATTTTCAGACTTTTTCGGTTTTAAATTTATGTCCAAATGTCAAGATTTTAAAAACAAGTTATACATTTTACTATGAACTAGTAATTACTTCTGCAGCGTTAGATTATGCTTTCCTCTTATTACCTAACAGGCCAGAAATATGTTTTATGGTGTTACAATTTAGAAATTTAAAATAATTATGTTTTATTTGGAGGCTTTCAGGAACGAAATATTCCCAACAGGGTTCTCCATATTTTACTAATTGCGCTCTTTTGATTTTTGTGACCCTTCCTAGTTCAGGAAAAGTAAAAGAGTGATTACACTGTTGCTCTCCATAATGCTCTCTGACACCTGGTCTGATCTATATTGTGACGTAGCCCCTAAAGCTCAAGGTTATCAGTTCAGCGCCGGATAATTGGAATGTGAACAGATAAGCAGGGGCTCGTCTAAGGACACGAAAAGCTCTATTTGCCAGGTAACCAAAATCTTCTAGAGGTTTCACCGTTTCGAACGTTCTGAAGCAGTGTGGAAATACCCAACGGCTATATACACTCTCGTAACCTGAGTGAGTGAGTTTGAGTGACCCAGTCACCGAGAGCGTTGCTTGTACGAGAAAAGTGCTGTTCTCCGAGTAAGTTTGTTACGTGTGTTCACGCGCAGCTAGTGCTGTTAATGCAAGGGATTAGAGACGTCTTATGTTCGATTCCACAGCGAGTGTACCGTCCGGACGAAGAGGCTGCGTGCTGTTTCATTATGACACGAACTAAGTGCAGGGGCAGTGAACAGTGGAGCTAGTTTATATTACTGAAGGAACAGATTGATTTAACGAAGTCTCAGTGAAAGTTGAACTAGGTCATTAAGTGACAGTCAAAATTAGTGAAGTGACAATTTAAAAGTTTAACTAAACTCATATTTTATTACCTATCCGACGAAGTGCGCCTTTCATATTTATTTGAGATATGGAAGAACTGCACTTTCGGCATGGTTATTCTAGCTCCTTTGATTCACCTTGCTCCTCACTGTCCAGGTCAACGTATTCTTGCTATTCTGATGAAAGTGTTGGATATCTTACAGCTTACCTGCCCTGATGTATGTACCTTACCAATGTGCGGAGTCGACTCAAGGTGTACGACCATCTGCCATCTTGTAGTTGTATCAGGTTACTCTCCAGACACATTTCAAGTTTGTTTCGCCAATAAATTAATTTTCATCGACTTAGTAACCTCATATGTTGCTTATTCCCATGATGATGGGGTCAGAAAGAGATGAATCCTAAGCCAAAATTATCTTATTTCAGGGATTAGATAAATTGACTTGTTCCATTATTAAATATCAAGAGATCTATTGCATGGTCTACTCTAATCTCTTCTTCTTGGGTTATCCGTTATCTGACAATCTATCAGTGTATTCTTTGAATTTATTTTACATCTATATTTTTCTTAAATGAAAGTACATACACTCAAACGTTACCTTATAATTCCATTTCTTATTTTAACAGCTCTAATACATTCTCTTGCATACCTCATAAATTTTACCTCCACAGACTGGATACAGGTTATTTCTTCTTTCTTTTTCTTTTATTTGTTTGTTGTTGTCCATGATTCAGAACATATAATAAGAGTAGCGACATCCATTACCTTGTACCAGCCCCCAACTATAAGCTCTAATTTTTCCGCAAATATGTAATTCATTAATTTTCATCTCAATATCTACGCCATTTATGTATTAACTTAGCATCCAGATGTTGGAAGTAACTTAAGTGTTCTTGCAAGAAAAGTGGAAGTGGAAATTGAAATTGAAATGTAAAAACATTGAGGGGCTTCATAAAATTGCTCTTTAAGAAAACATTAATTTTAATGCTTTTTAAATTAATAGAAATCTAATGAAAGTTCTAATTACCAGCTGCAGCTTTAATTTTACCCTACGTATTAATGTAATTCGAAGGAACTTGGTTCTTACTTTTAAAAGACATAACCTTTGTTTAATTTCAGATCTATTTAAATTATATATTTAATTATGGCTTAAAATAAACTCTGGCTTTTGTGATTCGCTTTCCTGGACCATACGTATAATACGGTATTTAAAATTTACGACAAAATATGTCAAGATCTAAAATCATAAAAAGGGTATTATATTTACCAAACAATTTATTCCAAAGTTTATTCTTCACATTTTAGGCAATTTACGTAACATGCATTGTATTATGGGCTCAGTCTATCGCTCGATTGATCTATAGATATTCTGCTTCTTAGTGTATGACCTATTTTGATATATTGTCAAATTTCATATTCAGTTTTTCTAAACCTTCATTATTTGACTTCTGAAAGCAGACTTCTCGATGGGAATGCTGGCCAGCATCAGCTATAACAAGATACACTGGTATAATAAAGAAAAGATAGAGGATTCAAAGCATTTTGGAGTATAAATTATTAGATTTATGGTTTTTGGCGACTGATTCTGACATTGACTCGAGCATCTATTAGCGACCAGCGGTGCTAACAAAGTGAATCCTTCAATACCACTCCTTTACTCGCGCGCGCGCGCGTGTGTGTGCGCGCGTAGAACGTAACTCAAAAAGAAAAATTAGTAAGCACCAAATCTAGTAATTAAGTTACACATTTTCGAACACTGAAGTGAAGATGAAATAAATAATTTTCAAGAAAATCACACAACCTTAATACGTTTTGCACGCAACAAATATCAGAACCTTTGATTTTCTGAAAAAACGCCTTCAGTGGTTTATGTTCAAGAGATTTTCATGTTAAATGAGGTAAATATCTTGAATTTTCTAGGAATAGCACCTGACGTCCTCTTCAACCTGTATGACTGGTAAAACATAACAGATAGGAAGAAGAAACCATAATATATAAAAATGCAGATCTCATTAAAGCACCCAGTTTATCTAAAATATCTTTTGTTGTAAAGCTATTTATTTCGGAGACATTCTTTTCTATTCCTTGAACCTTTCAAATATACTTATTTCAAGTAGGAAGTATTTATTAATCTTCTTATCTCTTTGGCAGAACGGCTTTCAAAAAGTGATGGCTTTGAGAAAATCTTTAGAATTTGTCTATCGCCTAATTTCCTTGTTCCCCTTGCATCTAAGAAATCTGCGGAACTTTGGTGGGATAGGCCTGAGGTAGGCGGGAGGCTTATGCTGATGAAATTTGTACTTTAAATATTTATGAATTTCCTGTTTTTCGGTCTTATAATCATTTGTATCACAGAACTGTTTTACTCTGATCGATTATCGGCAGTCATAGCGCCTGAAGACCGCACTCCATGGTAAACCACAAGAGAATACTTCGGATACCATTCATCCATTCACGTTAGCTTGCACTTCTCATTATCGTTACAAAAACATAGTTACAGTTTATAGTGTTTAAGAAAAGTTGAATTCTGCAGCCACAAAAGTTCGCAACTGGCCTCAAATAGGTTACTATCAGCATATGTTAATTTACCTGGAAACTTAAGTGGCGTCGTCTATTGTCATACTCACTTATGCATAACCTGAAAAAAGAACCACGGAACCAGCTGGCAGCATGTTCATAAAAATGGAAATATAGCAGACGTCATCATAAGTGTCTCACACAGCAAGATATTTCCAATGTGAGATACATTATGTACCATACCATAAATCCGGTACAGAACGATGGTTCTAAGTGTACTTAAGCGACAGATCTATGTCAAGAAATTTACTGAATGTTAACTTCTGTTGGGCAAAATTGCAGCACACCGGCGGCGTTCATATGGACTCTTTTTGTGTAACGGGAAAATTTCTTGGAAATCATCTCATGTCATCCTCAAACACGTCCGACACGAGATACGAAATGTGTTTATCAGTTTGTTAAAATTTTTTCTGAAAATGCTTTTAACACCTGATTAATTTTCGGTTTAAAATGTGGGATGTAGTGATTAAATCATGAATTGACATCCTAGAGACTGGTAGTTCAAGGACTGTCGTAAAACCCACAAGGTTGCTAGATACAGGTGACGATAAATTCATATATTCACTGCGGATTTCTGGTGACAGATGTGAAAGGACCTTGAGCCAAATTATTGAATGACATACTACTGAAAGTGCAAATGTATGCTTAAATTCATATGTGCCTTAGGTATCGTCCTCACAGTAGAGAAAACATGTTATGAAAAATCACTGGCTGTCTCCGCTTCCTGCACGCATAGCGTTAATTACTTGTAGCCTTTCACTAGCCGACGGTGACCCCTCCACCTGTTTAAGCGCATATTGCATTCCCACCGCGTACACGAGATTACATCAAGCGCTTCGTCAGTGTCACCACGTCCTTCTGGCTCCTAGCTCGAAATTTGTCACCAAATCATCGAGAACACCCAAGCGGATACAAATCTTCCAGACATTTCTTCAACAAGTCATTACAATCGAATATATGATCGCAAAAAGAGGACAATCAATAAAAAATCTGTTGCACTCTCATTATTTTTTCTACTATTTACACAATCATTCTTTTAATCACTCCATGTTTATCGAGGTAAAAATCTGCAGAAATTGTGTTTTAGTATATTCTCTTGAAGGCACAAGGGGAATATGGGAATACAGTAGGCTTTAAGTGATAAAGAATTCTTAGAAAACTAATAATACCTTTCTATCTCAGAAGAGTATAAATATTTAAAAGTGCCAAAATTATGTACTACATTTCCTCATGGGTCCTCGATATTTGCGACATATCGATACTTACGATACTTGCATGGTATCGTCATCGAAAGATACTCGTAATTCAAAAAATTCGCTCCATGCTTTCGATACTTCGGTGGTGATTGTGCAATTTTTATTTCATTTTAAAATCACAAAATATTGTAACTTTCTAGGTTCGTGAAATTAAAAGTCCAATTGCACAGATTCAAAATGTTCTTTATTTCCATCGAATTGCAGTTGGAACACTTGCCGATTACACAGAATTACGTAATGCACACAATTACAATTCGTCAGTTCGTCTGTCACAGTTCCACTCTGCACTCGCAGTTACGTACACTCCTCCGATGCACGTACATAGTCTTCCAGTCCGTTCGCTCACTGGGCGCTCCTCACGGCTGCTCGCCAAGAACTGAACTGACTCGCCAACTACAGGCCTTATATAGTGAAGATCGCCGTTTCTGGAAGGTTCGCGGTGCGCAAATTATCCCGAGGTTTCGAGACGTCTGGTGAGAGGGGAAAGAGACGGTACAGGGCTCGCGCCGCTCTCCTAATAATCCCCTCAGTTAGTGACACGAGACAAATGGGTAGGCGTGGGCTTAATGCTTCCCGCTGGGTCCTACTGCCGGCCGGTTCTATAGGGAGTTCCGACCTTCGGGTGACAATATTGTAGCCGCAAGTAGAACATTGCAAAGCCCGAGAAATTACCAGGAATGTGGTACGTGTATAATAACACCATGATGGAACACTATCGCGCGTCAAATTCACTGGCCGTTAACATTTACCAAGAAGAAATCACTGCATATCTCAACTTGTCACATGCTCTTTCTAATGAACTGGATTACAGAAAGACAAATAAAATTTTTCCAAACACAAGAAAATAAAATTAAGCGTTAAGTATTTGTTTATTCCAACTGCAACAGTTTTCTCTGAATAACTATTTAGCACAGCAGAACTCATATATGATAGAAAAGGTAATAGACTTGATCCCACCAGAGTGAGAATGCTAGCATTTTTCAACAAAAACATAAAAAGTGAACTGTTTCAAAAAAAACATTTTGCTTTTAAATGTCTAAGGTAGAGTTTAAACATAAATTTACTGATGATTTTAATTTTGTCTCATTAAATAGGTGCAACTAGATATCGAGTGTCGTGGAAAATATATATTGGTGTTTGAGTATCGAGAAAATATGCTGTCAACCCATCCCTAGTTTATAATAATTTGTTTAAAGTAACACATTTACATAACAAATAAGATGTATAGTTGAATTTTCTCGGAATAGCCTGATAAGTCTACTCATTCTAAAAGAACATTGTATACTAATTGTAGTAAGTGTTAAGGATAGACGAAACCGTATTGTACAAAATATGTACATCTATTTGAAGCACATTATTTTAAATATTTTTTGACATATAGCATTTCTGCTGCTTCTTCAGAAACAGCAGAATACTGTGTCCTTGTTGAGATCCAGGGCTATATGTGCCTCTTGGTAGGAAGGCAGATTGCATCCTGATAAAAGTAAATTTGTTCGTTTTAATTCAGTATTTGTTCCCCTTAACTAGGATCGGTTTTAACCCTCCAGGAGGATAAATAATTTCGCATGAACAACATTCGGGAACATTTTTATTACATTTATATTATTTTTATAACACCTAACATATAAAGTGGTTCTTTGTATTCTATAAATGAAGACAGATAAAACTATTAATGCCCGATTTCACCAACAGATGTTAAAATCGACGTTAACAAATGTAACGTAACAATTGTGACAGCGCTAAAACTAATGTTAAATTTCTTGCTTTTTTCACAAACCTGTTTTCTTAAAATGTTAACAAACCTGTGTTAACGCCAAGAAACTTGTAAATATCACAGTTATAGAAGGCTATGGATGATTTTCTGAACGTACTCCGATGCGCTTTTGTTTTCATTTTCGTCTGCACAAATGGCGGATGAACAAAATCATAAATAAAGCCGTGAGACAAATTTCTCATCGACGGAGAAAGAATTGTTAATTGAAATGGTGACGAAGTGTAAGGATATCGTGGAAAATAAGAGGACGGATGCAGTGAATGTAAAAGAGAAAGATGTCGTGGGGAAAATATTGGAAACGAATTTAATTCAAATGCATGTGCACAAAAGGACAAGCACCAAACAACTTGTCAGTATTACGTACATTTAAAACGAGGTGCGAATAACAAGTGACTTAAACGTTTCAAGATGGGAGGTGAACAATGTATTATCCACATAATTCAGTGAATTATAAAATCGCAAAGTTATTAATACTTGAAGCAAAGTCGAGATCGCCATGTTCTTTTTGATGCATGTTCTAACCTCTCTTGTACTTCCGCAGTAACCTTCATAGCAACACGTTTCGACAGTCTATACCTCCGTAAAACAATTTTCTTCGGATAGCACCTCAAAATCATTTCTCCTCATAGGCCGTATTCTATTATGAATGCCATTTAGACGGTCTTAAATATAACAAATCGACATCAACAGCTGAGTTCATGCTCGCCATCTTGACTATTTACAATTGTTAAGGACTTAACATTAGAAATTCGGCTTGTTAGTTTAACGCTAACACTTGTTGGTGAAATGCAATTTTTGTTTTAACTATTGCTAAAATCGTGTTAAGTCTTAAGATTTGTTGGTGAAATCGGGCATTAAAGAGATTAAATAATCTTAGCTGTACAAAAAGTTAAATTTATTGACAATAATATAAATAATTCCACCAATCACGGATAGCCAAACTTGCAGCTCATAAGCTAGATTTTGGCTTTCTGCTTCGAGTGAAAATGAATTAACTCAGGCATTAAGGTTTTAGTTTTGCTTTTTTAAGTTTGCTTCTTTTTCCCCCAATAAAACTGCAGAGAAGGCAAGTAAATGTACCTTGTGTTGTAACATATTACTCCTCAAGTGGAGATGAAATGGGGCGGATGTGGTGCGCTGTGTAACAGCTGTTTTCGGCGTTGGGGTAGTGTTGTGAATAATTCTCCCCGCAGTGGGAGGCTTTGTCGAAATCCAAGACCTTTGATAAGATTCTTTGCTGATTTGGTGTTCTATGAATTGTTCATATGAGGGGATGAACACAATCACAAGCTCCATATTTAGGAGATACCCTACCTCGTCTTTAAGAAAGCATATTTGGAGCTTCTGGTGTCAGAAAGCCCCACTCTGGTGTTTTCGACTGATGTCCTACAGACAGTAGTACAACAAACATATCACAAGGTTTCCAGAATACCAAATACTTAACATTTGTATCAGATACCTATTTTACTCGGTAGACTTCTGGCTGTCCTTTTTATGACAATCTTAAACTTATATGACAAAGATGATATATCCAGAAACTTTTGTATGAGGTTACGTACCACTTCATTGTGTAAGATTACTGTGCCAAAATGCCGTAGAGTATACTTATTATGGCGAAAGGAACATTACTGGTAAAACTTAACTTGTAAATGAAAGAGTAAATAAAGAGGTTTCATAGATGTTTGTTCAAGCATAACCTGTGTCCTAGATGTTGCTGAAAATGTCTGTGTGTGCTTTAAGAATTCTGAAATCTGTTATGTCTCTACTTAATTATTTAGGCAAGTTTGTAGGTGTGCAGAAGTAAATGACAGTTATAGAATATAAGTTTTTACTATATTAATATTTTTTATGCTTGAGGGACCGTTAATTAATAATGTATTTATTACACACGCTTATGTGTGTAATAAATACTTTGATATGGAGAAATTATGTTAAAATATTATACCATTTGTCTTTATATTTATGTTCCAAATTTATCAATGCAAAGTTATATTAATTTTTCTATATAGATAAAATGTTCTGGGAAACGTTAGTGCGTTTACCATATTCACCAGAATATTTTGAACAGGTGCAAGATTTGCAGGATTATTTATCCACGACAATACTTTATTAAAAATAGCCGGGATTGTATGAAATTACATATTGTAAAGGTCAAAGAGCTGGATAATATACATGAATTCGTTATTCGAATTTAAAAAACAAGCATGTAACTTCAGGCAGTAGATATGGAAGGTTTTATTGACTTAAGTACAGTTGTTTCGGAGATGTTAATTAAAGTACAACCAATGAGAAATTTCGGTTTTATTTTTCAATTCTAATGAAGCTGTATGCGAGAAAAAAGAAAAGCTCTTTGCTATCATTACTTTTATATTGATTTGGTTTTACAAATATACAATCTGTGAAACTGATTACAATTTATTTGCTTCTTACTTACTTCAATTAACTATGATAAATAAGAGTATGTCAAATACCTTTGGTGGTGAGGCTTTTCGCTGGTTTTACTTAATTTTACTAATTCTTTGAAATTTTAAAAGGTTTTTGAAGTTGACCAAAATTTTAAATCGTTTCGATTCTATATATGATTTTCCAATTATACCCATGTAATACTTTAATAATAATTCTAGTAAAGTTGTAAGTCAACTGGTTAACGACACTTCAATGAAAATCCTGGAAGAAATAATTTATAGAAAAACAAAAATTGTGATTTTTATTTCAATACTGTGCTCAGGGGACATAGCTTAAAACCTTGCGAAATAAATAAGTCAAAAATCCCAAAAGAATGCATTAGGATTTCATTACGGAGGGGTTTCGGTACGTAGGCCACCATGCTGGGCCCATTGTTCTTATGCTCCCAAGTGGGGCACACCGGGAGGAAGGATGGGGCGAGAGGAGACAGGGTGGCCCACGGCAGTACAGAGGGCAAGTTCCCTAGAGTTTACTTGGATAAAGACCTCCCCCGATAGGCCAGCAACGGACACGTTCCCATACTGCGGGACGGCAACGAGCCAGCAGCCAAGCCCCAAAGGTCCTAGGAAGGCGATCCGAGCCCTAAAGGTCCCTGGCTGGCGGTCCCGAAATGGTCCCAGCAAAGGAGCGGAGACCGGCAAATAACCTACCGGAGGAGGAAGTAGTTTTCCTGAGAGCATATCATCCTGCCATGCATCACCGACACCTCTACCCTGTAATAGACCACCATATGAGAGATGATGTGAAATGACAATGGAAATGAAATGGAGCGACAGGAAATTCGGGAGATGTAATCAACCCACCCAGCAACGATCCGAGAAATCCCCGAAAAACCCATGGGTCAGGTATGTCGGCCACGGGAATCGAACCCGGTCCTCCCGAATGCGGTCCACAGACGAGACCGCTTGAGGCATTCCGCTCGGTGTAAACATAATAAAAAGCGAAAAATAACATTTTAAAGTATTCAACTTACCTTGCAGGTGCATTGCCTTAAGCAGCTTTTTCAGGAATTTGTGGGTATCTGTCTCACATTCCTATTCGGCACCGCTGCACATCCGCTTGAAACTTTCAAGTACAATTTTAAAGTGTACTTGACATTTGCAGATTAACTAGGAATAAATTATTTAATTTTTATTCTTATTGAGAAATGTTACTGTGTTACGGGTAAATGCCATCCAGGTCCGAGAGGTTTATCTGGCTCACGAACATTGTGCGTGTCGAGCCTTTCACAAGCTCACTCAGCCAAATCGAATTAATACCTAGGTTACAAGTCAAAGGACTGGCTCCGTCATAGTTTAAATGCTGTATATTACTAACTACATATTATCTATACTATGGAAACGCTCAAGAAGTCACTAAATTTACCATGCTGTGTTAATAAATATGTATATCTTTATTACATCATCTGTCATCTACTTATAGTAGCCAAGTTGAACAATTATTTCCCCAAAAACCTCGATATTGAAATTGAATCAGCTCCTTGAACCCAAAAACTATAGGTTTAGAAATATTATGTCTTTGCGGGCGCCCGTCTGTGAACAGTATAGCCACGAAATTAAAGGCTAAAGAATTAACATACTTGATATTTAAATTGAATGCTTTTCAAAGATCCGACACGCAAATTTTCAAGAACATCTCTCCGTTTAATATAATCTTTATATCGAAAAGTTTTCGCTATTTTATTTTTTCTCAAAAATGCTCCAACGATTTTGTTAACAGTACTATACATTTAAGAAATGAGAAATCAAATTTATATCTTGAATTTTCTTAGAACCTTTAAAGTCATGTTTATTTGGAAGAAATCTTATATTATTTTGTATAACGAGTGATTATAAGAGATAAATGAAAACGTATAACATGAAAAATTTAGATCTCTTTATTTCAATTATATATTTTATGCGACTAGCCATTTCAGAGATATCCGTTATTATTTCACTGTAATTTTTAATACTTTATTTTCGCAAAGTGCTACTACTTTTAGTCGTTTCTTGTACTCATGAAAAGGGTACGGAATTTCAACGCTAGCATACAGCGACTGTTATTAAAATAGTTGACTATCGTGTCTCCTCTACCCTTCTTGTGCCTATACGAACTAATATATTACTAACTGTAAATAAATAAAAATAAAAATAAGAGAAAATCATGTGAACGTAGCACATGCCAGTTGTTTTTACATAACCGTATCCGTATACCTTGGCGCAATGTCACTCGAGGGGATGGTGGTGATGGCGCCAACGTGCCCCTCTCCACGACGGCCCTTACTCGTTTTCCTGCTGCTCTTCCTGGTGTGGGCAGTCTCTCTCCAGGTGTCCCGGCTGTTCACACCCTAACACAGGCCACTAGGTCTTCGCCGGCGTCCATCGGCTGGTCTTCGGTCTCTATTATAGCGGATACTCCTGGTTCGCGACGTCGGGTAGCCGTCACCTTGGCCGCCTCCATCCTTAATGCTGCCGTTAGCGCCTCGTGGATGTTTTTGTAGTCGAAGAGCATGAGGCGCTGACGAATCTCCGTGTCTCGTACCCCGTCGACAAAAGTGTAGGCAGCATCTCGGGATTGAACACTGGTGGGAGGTCGACTAGGGCCTTGCTGGCCAGCTGCTCAATTGCAAGGGCGAACTCCTTCAGTGTCTCCCCTGGCTGTTGGGACCTTGACTTCAGCTGGCTGCGGTACGCTGCGGCTAAGCGGTGGTTTCCAAAGCGGTTCTACAGGGCCTCCCAAATGTCTTTGGGCGCTACCGCTGTCTGGACCGCGTTCAGGACTTCTGCGGCCCGTCCCTGGGGGCTGGCTATTAACTGTACGGCCTCTTCCTCTGGTGACCATATGTTGTGTTGACCACCGAGTCGAACTGACGACGGAAGACTTTGAAAGTTGCCTCGCCGTCGTATTTAAAAGGTTTGACGCGCGCAGATGTTGTGTCGCGTCCCGGCGCGTCGACCTTTATATCCTTTAACCTCCTGCCGACGACGTCCTCCACCATGGCGTTCAGGGATTCTGTGTTGCTGTCGGCCTTTCCCTCCAGCTCGTTAACGTGGCTGGCCAGGTCTTCGACACGCTCGCCCAACTCTGTGACGTCCTTCCTCACGCCGGCCAACTGTTCTTCAAATTTTTCGGTGAGGGCCTCGTTGGCACCCTTCATTTCCGATAATTCGGCCTTCATTTCCGTGGCCAGGTCGTCGTTCGCTGCTCTCATTTCCGTGGTTAAGTGTGTCATCTTTGCGGTCATCGCCGTGGCCAAGTTGCTGTTTGCAGCTTCCGTCTTCGTTGTTAATTCATCCTTCATTTGTTCAATCTTCTCGGTGATGTTAGCTGCCTTCATTTCTTTCATCTCGGCGGTGAGGTAGTCCATTTTCTGTAGAATCTTCTCCAATGCCGCCTCTATGTCGTAATATCCCACTTCATGACACCAATTGTGGGTTCGTAAAAGTCTAATTTGCCGAAATTCCAAATCTTCTTTATTTCCGTAGAAATGCACTGTTCACTTCACAGGTAACAACATTACATCACATATACAACGCAATCTTCCAAGGTCGATGACAATAACAAATAGCTCTGGTTACAACACTTTAGAGCTGTTTACTGCTGGCCTCACTGTTTTACAACTGTCCGCTGGCGTGTCACAATCTCTTATATATCTCATTCATAAATTCGAGAGGTTTCTCGTACAAATCAGAAAACAACTTTTTTCTGTAAATAAAGATATCACTAGAACCTTCCAAACGTGAAATCCTATCTGTGCCGGCAAGTCCTTTATCTCAGCTATCTTTATTTGCCGGCTCTTAATAATAATAATAATAATAATAATAATAATAATAATAATAATAATAATAATAATAATAATAATAATAATAATAATAATAATAATAATAATAATAATAATAATAATAATAATAATAATAATAATAGTAATAGTAATAGTAATAATAATAATAATAATAATAATAATAATAATAATAATAATAATAATAATAATAATAATAATAATAATAATAATAATAATAATAATAATAATAATAATAATAATAATAATAATAATAATAATAATAATAATAATAATAATAATAATAATAATAATAATAATAATAATAATAATAATAATAATAATAATAATAATAATAATAATAATAATAATAATAATAATAATAATAATAATAATAATAATAATAATAATAATAATAATAATAATAATAATAATAATAATAATAATAATAATAATAATAATAATAATAATAATAATAATAATAATAATAATAATAATAATAATAATAATAATAATAATAATTAATAATAATAATAATAATTAATAATAATAATAATTAATAATAATTAATAATTAATAATAATTAATAATTAATAATAATTAATAATTAATAATAATAATTAATAATTAATAATAATAATAATTAATAAACATATGTTACATTCACAGGACAACTGGATCGAAAGTTCAGAGTTTCTGTGTCTAAGCAACCGCTATTCCATGTCAACAAAGAGCTCCTACCAACACACAGATAAAAGATACCAACACACAGAAAAAATTGAACATATTCGTGTCTTTAGCGTTATAAACCCGCAGCTAACGTAGCAGTTATCACTACTAGGTATTATACAGCAAAGCGTGGAAGCATATCTGAAGCAGTGTGAAATAAGATATATTTATGCAAGCTTAACGGTCATACATCACCAGTCAGTCTACCTATATACATTGTTCAGATGCAATCATGTCCTCTCGACAGCAACGTGTCGTGTATCGGCAGGCGTGAGAAATCATATACATGTTTCGAAACGACATCGAAAGAATATAGCCGGTTTGTAGTTTATAACTTAACTAGTTCAGATTTCGGTGTCGCAGCTCGGAAAATAATTATATAATTTTATGCAGCATTAAATATTACATTAGTATGTGACTAGGCAGCGCAAGGAACCACTGGTATGCGAACCTCAAAAACTTTTTGGTGTAATTTACGTCCTCCACCGTTAAGTCATATCGGACGATGAATGGAAGGGTAAAATCATGATCAAATAACTCCAGGTTCCTTAGAGCTTAGAGTTACCCGAAATTCATCTTTCAGGATAAGGGAAAACCCAGGAGAAAACCTTACCCAGGTAACTCACCCTGAACTTGGGACCTCTTGAACGTTAGGCAGACACGCTATCATCTACGCTGCCGAGGTTGGCAGTTGTTATTGTGACGCAGCGGCCACGAAAACAAAAGCACTCCTCCTTGCTCTTTATCAGTGACCCTAGCCTCGCTTTCAGGTAATGGGGCAAAGGGCAGTTACTTGTGGAAAAAGTCGAATAATGATTTGAGCAGTTCCAAGATTGCCCATTTTGTTATGATCTTAATTGTGCAGTGCTTTCAACCAGTTACTGTAAAATCGAAAGCTTCCTTTTACAAATGCTTTATTTAGTATTATTAAACACAGTTAAATAAAATAAGTCTCATTGCATAAGGTATTTAGATTTGGTTAACTTTATCTACAGTTCTTTGATATTGTTCTCTGTTCCTTTTTCATTTAGTGCTTCCATCCTCAATCTCCCTAACATTAACTTCCCTGTAATAGGTTTAAGTTGCATATGTCCACCAGCTCATTTGCCATCATCGACTGTAATAACGGAATGTTGGGGCAAGTTTAACACCCATAAATAAGTAACTAAAGAATAGCTTCTTTATGGCGGTTTCATAAGCCAAAGAAATTCTTAATAGTATCAAGCTACCTTGGAGTATGTTGGCATGTTTACAAACAGCTACAGTAGGCGGAACGGTGTGTCACTTATCTGCGAACTTCGAGGATATGTTCGTCTTGTTTAACCTCGTCTCAAGTCTTGCTCCTACACCGACCGTTACCTGTAGATTCCTTGATACACGTGATATAGCCGGTTGACCCACTGATGTGCTAATAGAATAAAGTTTTATTAGTGCTTGTGTGAGATGTTCTTTAGATTAGTATCAACGAAAATGACAACTGAAAACCGTTTAGTGCCACGTTGATTAAACAATAGAAGAGATGGAGAAGCCTGCAGTAGAAAGGAAATAGTTTATTCCGTTTGCAAATGGAAAATGGCCGTATATTTTTCCTCTTTGTGCCTGACCTACCGCTTGATGGTCTTAGTTGGTCAGTCGCCCTCGTGCACTGTGTCCCACTGCTAATGAATCAGTTCTAAAAGTGAACCCTGTATTGTGTTCTTAGAGAGTATTGTGACTTTGTGGGTTCGTGAAATGAAAAGTCCAATTACACCACTCAAAAATGTTCTTTATTTCCACCGACTTAGAGTTGAACACTTGCCAATTACACAGGATTACGTAATGCACACAATTACGATTCACCAGTTCGTCCGTTGCAGTTTCAATTGCACTCGTAATTACATACAATACTCCGATGCACGTACATAGTCTTCTCGTCGTACACTAGCACTGCACTCTTACACTGCTCGCCAAGAACTCTGACTCCTCTTGCCCGTCGTGTTGCTTATATAGGATCAGCTTGCCGATCTGGAAGGTTCTAGATTAGATGAAATATCCCGTAAGTTAGAGATCACAGGTGGAACAGAAAGAGACGGCGCAGTGATGTTTTTTTTTCTCCCAGCCACCCCTTGTTACCGCCACAAGACAAATGAGGGGGGCGTGGCGAGCGCTGACCATCCCCTGCTTGCCCGCTCTATAGGGTGTTCCGACGTTCGGGTGACAGTATACACCTAGTTCGTATGATGTCGGCCAGAATATTTAAGATAAGAAGTTGACCACCTGCATCATCTGCCTTGTTAACTTGATGTAGGGATATTCCAAAAAGTATTCGTCTAATCATAGCACATAGAATATAACAAGCACAATCAGAGAAATATAGATAAGAAACGAACAATAACTATTTACTTACATTGGTTGATATCTAGATTTAAAAATAAAACACAATTTGGAATCATATATTGCTTAATTAGTGAACAGCTCTACGTTATTTAAAGTTATGTCCCATTTGATGTCAAACAAGTATTTGTCTAGTAAACAAGTTCCCAGGTATGATGCCTCGCTGACACTCACCCCTTCCCTTTTCTTATGCAGTTGTGTTCCATCCACTGTTGTTGACTGTTCCATCTCTGTTTTCAAAGCCATTTATTTTCAAGTAATTGGAAAAACCATTGGAAGACCTATCAGTGCAGTGAAGACTATTATATACAGGTTTGATCAGAACAAAACTTACGAAAACTAATCAAGAAACGGTTGTCCTGCAGTTCTATCCGAGATGGAGAAACAAAAGTTACTTAGAGAAGTCAAGAAAAATCCTAAACTAAGTGCTCCAAAACTTGTTATTGCAGTTCAAACACACACACAGGAAAGTCCGTTTCAGCTCAAACTATACGAAACATGCTTTATGAAGCTGAGTATGGAGGCTTAACAGCACCTAGAAAACCATACATCAGTAAAATCAACAGAAAGTAGCGAGGTGTTTTCGTAAAAGAACCTAAATACGGTGTCTTTGATTTCTGGAATAGGGATGTATTTACTGACAAGAGTCAATTTGAGCTCCTTAAGTCAAAATGGCGAGTAATAGTATGGAGAAAAAAGAATTGTGAGCTTGAGGAGAAAAATATAACAGCTTCAGTTAAACGTGGAGGCGGTTCAGTACTTGTCTGGGGCTGCATGAGTGCAAATTGTGTGGGGGATTTATGTTTTATTCATGGAATTATGAACCATAATATTTATATAAACATCCTAAACACATCTGTCCAGAAGTGTGAATAATATGGGCCTTTCTTAGGGTTATATTTTCACGCAAGTTGATGATCCAAAACACACAGCTCTAGATGTAAGGCTATAGTTGTATATTACTCCACGATGGATACCAACACCATCGCAATCCCCAGACATGGATCCAATAGGGAATTTGTGGAGTATACTGCAAAAAATATTGGACTCATCAGATATCTAATATAAAGGATCTAAAGAACGCTCTACAAGAGGAATGACGTAAAATTACAGTGGAAACAACACAATATTTGGTGAAATCCATGCCAAGGAGAATGCAAGAGATTATAAAGAGGAATAGGGGCCTACTAAGTAGGTACAGATGTATTATTTTATCTTGACAGGAATCCTGCGCGGTAGGGATTAGTAGCAACTGTGGTGGGGATAGTGCACCTATCGCCACAATCCGTCACACGCGTAAGATTACGAGAACGGAGGGCGGTGCATAAGGTGTCTAAAAACAAGTTTCACTCTCGAAGCCAGTGTTGCAGCTCTTATAAACTAAGTTGTGGTAGTAATCTCCAAGCTGTTGCTGACATAGAAATCTCCAAGCTTTTGTTGACATAGGCATTTGGAATAAAACCCTGTTCTCCTCCATCAGGCTTGATAAACAACTGTCTGCCTTCAATATCGCTGCAGAGTCCCTGTAACGTATTTCACTTCAGGCATATGGTCTAGTATGTGCTGTATTTATATAAGTTTCATCTATATGAATTATATAAACTTCACTTCGATATCTCTAAGTATTTGGTAAATACTTAAGCCTTTTTGCACGTATGGTGCGATGTTCGATTAATTATTTTCTGTCAGGCAAGTATTTTTTTTTTTTCAAATAATCCTAGCTTCAAAAGAACTCTTCTTAATGTTCAGATACTGCCTTGTAAGTCAGTAGAATTTTTAAGCTTCACAAACACTTTCTTCAAAGTTGGTCTTTGTTTTTCTGTGTTTTAAAAATTATTCATAGTTCGCCTAACTACTTCTGAATTAAAACATCCACATTAGATTTTGTGCATGTTCTTAATCTTTGTTTACTGGGCATAGAGAAGGACGTTGTTGCACTAACACCAATGGCTTTTCTTTTCTTAATAACTCTCCTAAACTGCTTTCAGACACAGCTGTTGCCTCAGATACCCTTCCCCAGATTTTTATAGCTGACTCAGACCATCGTTCCTTTTTTTTATAAATCTATGGATATTGGTTATTACTTCTCGTGTTCTTAAATGTAGCACTTTATTTCCTAATGTACTGCTAGGAGGCGTCATTTATAAATGTTCTCTTGGAACCAGGAGACAAGCACATTTTGAAACAAGCTGTAGTGTTACCGAGTAGCTCTGCATGTGTTTACCTGCTCGCAACTGGTACACAACTGACCTGACCTCTCCTTCAGTTACAACCGTTCTGAGGTGGTCTCATCCTGATACCACTGCGCATCGCTCTGCACTTTTCAAGATAAAAAATACACACACACACACACACACACACACATATATATATATATATATATATATATATATATATATATATATATATATATACTAACCATAACATTCTACACCATTTCCAGTATGCAGACGAATACTTATTTTGCATCCTATATTGTATATCTTTACTTTTAAATGTTTAACTATGTTTATGTGAATAGATATAATATGTTTCTTTATTGTATTCTCTTTTTCACTAATCAATATATAAGACTGTGTCCCTGCTGTTCTTTATTATGATTATTTTCCGCTATCCATACATCCTTAAACATAAACTCATGCATTAGACGAATACTTTTTGGAGTAACTGTAGCTGCAGTGGTCCCAGACAGTCAATTGACTACAAATTTGGTACCGAATATTCAGTTTATTTACTTGATTGCTGAGGGAAAAAAGTACCTTTCAGATTGGAGATTTGAACATGCGAGTCACAAACATTGTCAGCTAGCTTTTTTGTGATGTTACGGCTACTATGAACATTAAAGTTGGCAAGTAAGTGATTGATTTTTAAGAAGCAGAAAGTAAAGGATGCTCGATAACATGTCTCAAGGTATCATCCCACCAAATTTGGTGCTGACACAATGACACTTTTTCTTTTCAGTCCTCTGCAAATTCGTTTACAACATGTACCAACAGATTAAGTTTATGTAACTCTGTAGGTTAGTGATGGCAATTTGTGCTACGTGCGCGCTCCTTAACCTCACTTGAAAGTCGCACAGTTTCTCTTCTAAGCTTGACTTGCGTGTAAAAACAGTATTGCATTCATATATCAAGTGAATGAATCGCCTCTAGGCTTCTGTATCTCTGCAACCAGCGTATTAACTGAAAATGTCACAGTAAATTTTCCTTCTGCAGCCATGATATGTATACAGTTTTATTCTTTCTTGTATTAAAATGCTACTCACAAAGAAAGTCAAGGGTTAATTCAGTAATAAAAAAGATAAGCATAAAATTAGCACCCAATGTTGTCATTTAAAATGATAAATGGAAACACAAAAGCAGCCAATAACAGGGGGCATAAATATCTGAGGTAATAGGCGTCCTGCGAAGCGACCGCCAAAAGAGGCTCTGTTTAGCTAGTATCAAAATGAGCAAGAGCCAACTACCCGGATAAGGGGCAGCTGTCACCATAAACCTGTCAAATAAAATAGAAATATTACAATTTGATCTCAATTCTTTTCTATCACCCACAGTATCCTCACAATGAAACTTTATTACAAACCAGAAAATTAGTAGAACATGTTCTACGAATGAAAAATAAATTACTGTTACAATGTGTACAAAGCTTTTATCCAAGTCTAAACAAGAAAATATCTCTAGTACATATTTTTATGTGTCCATTTTCTTATATTTCCTTTCTCTCTTCCCCTTAAACACTGTCTGTATTGCGATAAGGTATGCTTGAGACCTTTCTGTCATAACATTATTTATTGCTTCTAGATTGGAATCAGTCACTTAATAGCGTCTAAGGTCTCTTTTTGCGAGTAACTGATCCTCTGTCTTGGCAATGTTTGATGCACCTATTGGTTTTAAAAGACATAAGTATACCAACATTAATAGACATTTTAATTAAGCGTGAGAATGACAAAAAATTTATATCGTATGCTGATAAAACGTAAGACGTTATGTTGCAAACAAAAGTATGTCAATTTGACGGTACCAAGGGAGTTGTCTGAATGCTGGATAGCGTTGCATAAATTCCTCTATGTAGCAGTTTAAAATAATATTTATATGTCACAACAATTTTAAAGCTGGTACAAAAGAAGCATTAACCATGAAGACGCAGTACTATGCATTCATATCCAGGGAAAGCTGGTCGTATTAGTTATCAGGACAACCACACTCAGAAGCTGTAATTTGCTTACTATTCCGCAAAAGTTACCGCTTCTTCTCCGTAGAGGGCACTAGGATTTCAAGAGAGACTCACCAGCCAACGAATAAAAATGAACTTCGTGTATATCTAATAATTCCTCTCGTTCTCATTGGTTAACATATATTTCTTCGTTTTTCTGTGACAGATCAAAACTATAGTATGACGTTATAGACACAATGTATTTAAGAGCCTCTGATTAAGGAAAAAATCAGCTCTTGAATATAATATGGCTTTAAGTAATAAACCTTTTGTGAAGGTACAAGGATGTAAGTTGAGAAAGTTTCTGTCACACTGACTTAATTTTAAGCATAAAACATACATTATTACTTCGTTTTGTTACAGTAATTTTGCTGTTCTAGCTTTCTTGATAGAACTTATGAAATGTAGGCAATAATTTGCATGCATTCCAAAAAGTAAGTTACTCTAACGCCATGGTATTAATTTACTTACATAATCTAACAAAGATCTGCATAATAACGAATATAAGTTCAGATTATCATTAAATTATATAGTGCGATACATATGAACGTGAACCTGCCTCGTTAGCGTAGATGGTGGTATGTCTGCCTCACGTTCAAGAGGTCCCGAGTTCGAATCTCGGTCAGGGGAGTTATCTGGATAAGGTTTTTTCCGGGGTTTTCCCTTATCGTTCAAGACGAATGTCGGGTAACTCTAAGCTCCATGGACCCTGGAATCATTTGAGCATCATTTCATCCAATTCATTCACCGTCCGATATGACTTAACGTTGGAAGACGTAAATTACAAAAAAAAAAAAAAAAAAAAAAAAAAAAAATCAATAGGCCATAACTTTTTAACCAATAATAGGACACACGTGCAAATTTGGGAGAACATAATACACAATTGGGCCATTACACTTTACTATTTACATCTCAGAGAAAATGTTGGAAGTGTCCTCCACCAGCATCTATACATGTTTGCACTCGTCTCACCATATTCTCTGAAGTTTTACGGAGAGTATCCTTGCCAGTGTTATTTATTTCGGTTCAAATGGATTTCTTGAGAACATCAATTGTCCATGACCTATTCTTGTACGCTCTATTTTTCATACCCCCACAAGAAAATATCCGGTGAGGTTAGGTTAGGGGATCTGGGAGCTACAGATCTTTTGAAATTATCAAAGAAACTTTTTACAAGTTCCATGGTATCATTTCATTAGATGTATGGCACGTTGCTACATCTTGCTGGAAATAAGCTTTTCTTAATTCGATATCATCTCCGTAAAACTTCAGAGAATATGATGAGACGAGTGCAAACTTGTATAGATGCTGGTGGAGGACAATTCTAACGTTTTCTCTGAGATGTAAATAGTGTAATGTAATCTCCCAATTATGTATTATATTCTCCCAAAGTTTCACGCGTGTCCTATTAAAATGGTTCAGATTTATATGGATCACACTATGTTTTATCAACACCCGCTATGCAGTGACGTATTTTCATTTATCAGATAACTATCTTTTCTCTACTTAAGTAATTCACTTTAGAAAACTGACTAAACGTAAACACTCATGCCTAGGTGCACTGTCACTTCACTTTTTCTCGCGACGAAGCGACGCTGTGAAACACAAGCGAATCAGTCTCTTCTTACTTTCACGTCGAACACAAGATATCTCTAATCACTTGCAGAAGCAGTACTCATTGCACGTCATAACTGTCGTGACATCTAGAAGTGTATCACTCGCGAGTACGCTCGCTTTATGCCACTGCAAGGCTTTTTGAATTCTTCGTGGTAAGAGAGAAATAAGGCTCAGAACTATCTCATTACGTGGCTAATGTTTCTAGAATTTACGTCGGGGAAAGAGCGCTTCTGCTTATCTCTTATCTATCTAACCAGCCAGTAGGTTGTCACCATCTAAATAACAGCTGTACCACAATATGTAAACAAATTACCATTCACTACGCCATGATAGGAACTTGTATATTCGAAATGTGTATTTTTATATCTAAAATACATGCAATTTCTAAACGCAAGTTACAAATACATATGACAGTCAGGATAACTCTTTTAGATGTAATAAGCTCTAGTTACTTTGACACACGTTAATGAACAATTACGACTCGTTAATTTGCACCTGTGAGTTGCCATTGATATCCAAATAATTCTGTTGAAATACTGTGCAGTAAATCCCTACTTAAAACATTAGAAATATTGTGCATGTTTCTGAGATAGCTTTGGAAATAAGAATATGGAATAGTTACCGAGGAAGAGAGTGATGAATATTGCAAGTCTGTTGATCCTATACAGAGGTTGAATTTTATAAATACAGATGCTTAATGACCAAACGTTCACAATTTGAAGTGTATTTATTCAATTTAAGTCCCTGCTTCACTGCTTCATCTATTAAAATTCATATTTTAATTCACATCTCTTTTTGCCCAGATTATTAGATAATTCCTTAGACACGTCTGGAGTGTTGAAAAAATGTGTAGAATTTCCAGAAAGTGATGACAAGAGGTAACAAGCTTTTTGTTAGCGTCAACATGAAAAATTCATTGCCATGGCCGGGATTTGAACCACGGATCTCCTGGTCTCCGTCCAGTCGCTCTTAACCTTTGAGCTACCATGGCCAACGTGCCGTCCTGACATTAAATTCTCCAGTTGACTCGTATATTTCCCCGGTAGACCACTAGGGGCTCTCGCATCCGAGATACACCGTTTGTGGCGACTTACTATCGTAAGTACTTAAGTCCCAGGCTTCATCATTTAACTCTTATTATTTTAGTTAATTGATGGAAATCAATTATTTCTCCACATTAGCCGTATAAAGCCTAAGGTTTTTGATAGATGGTCACCATGAAAAATTCAATGCCATGGCCGGGATTTGAACCACGGATCTCCTGGTCTCCGTCCAGTCGCTCTTAACCTTTGAGCTACAATGGCCAACGTGCCGTCCTGACATTAAATTCTCCAGTTGACTCGTATATTTCCCCGGTAGACCACTAGGGGCTCTCGCATCCGAGATACACCGTTTGTGGCGACTTACTATCGTAAGTACTTAAGTCCCAGGCTTCATCATTTAACTCTTATTATTTTAGTTAATTGATGGAAATCAATTATTTCTCCACATTAGCCGTATAAAGCCTAAGGTTTTTGATAGATAGTCACCATGAAAAATTCAATGCCATGGCCGGGATTTGAACCACGGATCTCCTGGTCTCCGTCCAGTCGCTCTTAACCTTTGAGCTACAATGGCCAACGTGCCTTCCTAACAAAGATGAAGAGCGATTGGACGGAGACCAGGAGATCCGTGGTTCAAATCCCGGCCATGGCATTGAATTTTTCATGTTGCCTTTTTTTCATTTACGTCCGCCCCAACGTTAAATTATATCGGACGGTGAATGAATTGGGTGAAATGATGCTCAAATGAGTCCAGGATCCATTGAGCTTAGAGTTACCCAACATTCGTCCCGAAGGATAAGGGAAAAACCCGGAAAAACCTTATCTAGGTAACTCACCCTGACCGAGATTCGAACTCGGGACCTTTTGAACGTGAGGCATACATGCCACCATTTACGCTACTGAGGCGGGCTCATGTTGACTCTGATCTATCAAAAACCTTAGCCTTTATACGGCTAATAGGTAGAAATATTCAATTTCCATCAATTAACTAAAGATTTTTGTTGTTAGAATTAAAGGCGATGTTTCATTATTCTGGAAGTCAGGCTGTTTGTCAGTGTAGCAAACTGCGGAAGAAACGCCCAGAAGTTAGTTGTCAGAGCACGCGTGAGCTTGGCAGAGACACAAAAGACACATAATATGTCCTTGCTAGGTATTTTGAGTCAAGGACTTGCGGAAAGTATCTGCATAACTTTTGTTAGTTACTGACTCATATTCTGTGCTACACGACTATGTTCTTTTTGGTGCTGTTTGTCAAACAAGCAGCCTCGTTAGAGTACTTTTCTAAGAAAAGTATATTTGACAAGTTGAAAAGATAGTAGTAATGGTGGCGTACTTTGCTGATTTAATTGATTTTATCTTCGTGATTTTTTTTAATTTACGCCCTCCAACGTTAAGTCATATCGGCCGATGAATGAAATGGGTGAAATGATGCTCAAATGAGTCCAGGGTCCATAGAGCTTAGAGTTACCCGACATTCGTGTTTTAGGATAAGGGAAAAACCTGGAAAAAAGCTTATCTAGGTAACTCACCCTGACCGAGATTCGAACTCGGGACCTCTCAAACGTGAGGCAGACTCGCTACCACCACGCTACCGAGGCGGGCATTTTAATTTCGTATTTTACATAATATAATATTCCTCATTAGCTCATTTGTCATTTCTCATTAGGTCGCTAATATTAAATTCAGTGGTCAAAAACAGATAATTTGATTTTTCTTTGCTTATATCATTTCCTTCACTTCCAAAAAATAGTAATAATTAAACTATTCTGCACATCAAGGATACTGCCATATGGAATTCTTGCCCATAATGGAAGAAAACCCCTATTTATCGTTCATAGTTCAGTTGCTTCTTGCTTCTTTATAACTAGAGTTAGGCATAATATGAAGAAACAAAATGTACTACAACACGAAATATTTTTGCCAACATATGATTATATGAAGAAAAAATAATATAATGAAATACATATTTTAAGTACAACACAGTTTATACATTAAGAATTTAGAGCGGTTCATTTCATTAGTTTAATAGTATATAATGTAACGAGACTATAATGGTATTAATTAAAACGCGAGGTTAATATGATACGAACGTTTCAGTTACCATTATAGTTAAGTTTCACACGACTGTTTATGCTCGATCATGTATCTAAATTAAAGGTTTCATTTCAAAGTATTCATTTCTGGTTTGAGTGATATGTTAGAATCGTAAACAGAGACGTAGTACGTAGTACGCAGGCGTAGAAATATTGATTATTTCCCTCTAAACAGCTGTTAACGTGTGACATAGTTTAACGTAAAAGAAAATATAGACAAACTTGAACAAATAGAATTTATAGAAATATCACTTGCAATTAATGCTAATGATAATGTGAAGAAATCTGACTTTATTTCAAATATAGGTTATTTATTGTTATTCAAATATAGGTTATTTGTTTGAGTATTTAGATAACTCAATTTGGTGTCTAATGTTGAGTGTTGATTTCAAATAGAGCAGTGAGTCCACAAGGTCGATGATTTCGTATTTTGAGACAATGCTTCGAAATATACTAGGAATATATTTTCTGAGAGCAAATTTATACCATTTGATATTATCCAATCCATGACTTGTGTGTAAAATTTCTCATACACCTTTCTTGACTTTCGTGGCAACAAATTATATGTAACATTTACTACAATTGCTGTAATTTCTTGGGGTGTAGGCTCAATGTCACTGCAACTAGTGTCAGACATTTTGACTTTTTTCTAAACTGGCGCTAGTACCGTTGTCGATCGAAACGGGAATAATCGACACTAGCGCTTTCACAATGTTACGTGGCCACTTCTGATTGGTCGAATACTTTAATGAACAGTGTACATTAATGAAGCCCATTAAAGTACTGCTACTAGTCGTATAAATACTAAAGTTTGGCATGGTCGAGCATAAAAAATAAAACGATGTAGATATTGTTCACATTAGTAATAAAATATGATAGGAAGTGTAAAAAATTATATTGACTACATAAATTTTAATTACTGAGAAATCCTTAAACTTAGGAGGGAAGAGGATACCCTTGGTTTATCTTTGTTTAATATTGATTTCAATATGTCACTAAGAGCACTGATTCGCGAAAGTATAACTTTTTTAAGAATAACGGCAGTTCAGTTTCGCACGTTACATTACATAGTCAAAATACTTCATTTTCTGAAATGAACCCAACATTTTGTTTTTGTTATTCCAGGCGTGTTCCTTGGAAAAAGTGGCTTGCGTTTTTATGTATGTTTCACAAAACAGAATATCTGGAAACCCCAGTTCATTGTTAACGGAAATTATTTTAAAGTAAAAGACAGATATTACAAAAGTGAAGAAGTATGAGAATTTTGATAAAATATGAATATTTCAGCAAAATATTCTGTTACAAAGATTAAACTAATGTATAAACATTTAAGTAAAACACATCCTTTAATCAAAATTTCAAATAATGCTCTCTGCAAATTCTAAAGTGTATTAATATTACTTTATTTGTGATTAAGTATGAATATGATTTTGAATGTGACTTCTTTACCAGTGATATTTATATTTATTATTTACAGTAATATTATTGTATAAATACTTTTACTGCCATATCAGTTGGTCTGATTAACTATGAATTTGTTGTTATTCAGCTCAGGTTCTTTACCATTTATACTGTCACGATCTGGCCATGGATGGAATTGGATTTAGGTTTTCCAACAGGTGGCCAGAGTCGACTAGGGACACGTAGGCTCAGATGGGATACATAAAACTCATTCTTGTTAGGAAAGGTTGGAATTTTGAGGTAATTGAACGAAATAGTTAAATATGGTTTAAATTCTAAGTGTATTAAATCAAAGATACAACAAACAGCAACGTTACTTTGTGCTTTTAATGGCCAGAGACCAGCCCTCTCACACACAAGCTCTTAGCTACAAATACACGTTTACTCTGCGATGGCTGGCGGGCGTCATACGTGACGTGGCACAAATCACCATCAGAATCACTTGTGTGACATAATTTGTATTTATGATTTACAATAATATTCTTGTATCAGTACATCATTGCTTAATTTAATTTTTATAATTAACAATTGTTATTCTTCTTCTGTTCTTTTCACTGTCCATATCCACATATCCTTCACTTTAGTGAAATACTGTCTTATGTTCCTACTGAATATAGAAAGCATTTTAATTATTTTGCTACCTGTTACTCTATTTTTAATCTATACTCTTTTTTCAGTTTTTCTATTCCTGTACATACAAATATCAATATTTCTTCTTCAACTCGCATCATGTAATTTGATCTGTGCAATACATGTGCCCTGAACATAACATAATTCACCACACTTTGACATTGCAAGCTGTAGAAATATTTGTTTACATAATGATAGCAAATATGGTTCAGAAAATTAACAGATAACTATATGAGTCAATGAGAACTTAACGTCATGACGGCAAGTTGGCCATGGTATCTCAATGGGGTTAGAGCAATTGTACGGAAACCAAGAGATCCGTAGTTCAAATCCCGGCCATGGCATTGAATGGCCCGCCTCGGTAGCATAGATGGTAGCATGTCTGCCTCACGTTCAAGAAATCCCGAGTTCGAATCTCGGTCAGGGTGAGTTACCTAGATAAGGGTTTTTTTCCGGGAGCTTCCTTTATCCTTCAAGACGAATGTCGGGTAACTCTAAGCTCCATGGACCCTGGACCCATTTGAGCATCATTTCACCCAATTCATTCACCGTCCGATATAACTTATCGTTGGGGCGGACGTATATTAAAAAAATGGCATTGAATTTTTCAGTTTGACTCTACATATTAAAAATCTTAGCCAACACATGGCTAGTGTGAAGAAATGATTAATTTCCATCAATTAACCTAAATAATAAGAGTTTAATGATGAAGCTCGGGACTCAAGTATTTACAATAGTAAGTCGCCACAGACGGTGTATCGAATACGAGAGCTCTTAGTGGTTTACCGGGAAAACATATGAGTCAATTGGAGAATTTAATGTCATGACGATGCGTTGGTCATGGTAGCTTAATGGGTAAGAGCGACTAGACGGAAACCAGGAGATCCATAGTTCAAATCCCAGCCATGGCATTGAATTTTTCAGTTTGACTCTATCCGTTCAGAAAATTAGTCCTATTTGGCCTGTGTATATTTATGATGAAGGTTCACATCTCTGTGTAAACTAGGAAGGATTATTTGGTCTACCATATTTTTCATCTCTGTATTTCTGCTTTTAAGTCCTGTAAATGATCTTTAATATTTCGAGAGAGAGTAGCATTAGTCACAGAATGTAATACGAATGGGAGCTTCAAAACTTACTTACAGTGGAGGATGAAAACTTATATGAAGAAAGGTTTAGCTTAGAGCATCCAAGAACGAAGAGGAAGTTTCACAACGCCCCTGAATGCATGCCATCATGCTGCAAGACAGCTTAGCAGATGCTTAACAAGGTAGACCAGACAAGTATGGAGAAGCAACAGGTTACAGCTAAATAAAGAAGAGTTAAAGAATAATTTTACAAGAGGCAAGAGTAGGTAATTGTAAACTGTATGTGGAAAGTGCGACACCAGAGTTTATGATGCAGCTTGAGCTACCGATGGCAGTAGAAAGGAATCAGTGGCGTGGAAATATTGAATGGAAGGATCAAGACGATGCTAAGCACTTGAACCTTGAAGATGGAGAGGCAAACACAATAATAGCTGCAGTGGCAATTTAGGATAACTTGTCAATTGGATTGCATTCAGCAGATCCGCGATTCTGTTCGTGAGCAAGGTAGGAGATTCAGGGTTACCTCCACCTCTCACCTGCTGAGGTCACTTGACCTCAGTACGCTGATCGTTACGACATTACACTCGTTGCTAAACTCACAGCATTTGTGACTCACTTGGAAATGTCACTGAATGGATTACCTGCTGGACTTTTGTTTCATGTGATTTTGTATCCACACATCTGAGAAGCCAAATGTATTAGAGTTCTTCCGTCTTGTACAAGGTCAACTAGAACAGAATCTTCCTGGCATTGGTCTTATAAATTGAGGCAGGTTTCCTTTTTGCATGGATAAAATTTTTCATTTTAAGTTTTATGAGTAATTAACGAATATGAGCATAAAAATGTTCCTAAACACACCATTTTTGTAAATCATTGAAGTATACTTAAAAATAGTAACAATTGTCAAAATAAAAGTAAGTTAATTAAGAACTTATAAATTCCCGAGAATTTCTTTAAACCAGCTTTTAAAAATGCAAATTAATTAGGCGCGATTGATTACAGCAAGTACACTGGCATATATGTGGAGATTTGAAGGCCATTACAATTTTATTAAGACTACAAGGGGTGAAACAGGAACTTTGGTCCTTGGATCAATTATTTATTTACTAATATGTTTAGTAATTACTCATAAATTTAAGAACTGTAAATAATTATGTTAGTTAAAGCAAAATTGTAGACTTGAAGAAACATTGTGATGGACCTGGGCAGACATACGTGAGAAACCCTGCACTCCCGGACGACAGTCTAGAACGAGCGGATGTTTGGACAATAGAATGGTATGCTAGCTATTTTACGTACCGTTATACAGGTCAATATACCCTTAGTTTTTGCTAGTGACGCGGTGCTGCGTGTATATAAGAGGGTGGTAACCCCTACTCATCCCTCAGTTGTCCCTCGGTTGCTACTCAGTTGCTACTCAGTGTTGCTCATTGCAGTATTGTATACATCCGTCAGGTGTGTTCGACGAAGTACCGCGCCTAATAAAATGTACTATAAAATGTCCGCCGGAATGGCAGTTAATCAAGCGCCCGGGTTCCACGAATGCAAGGACGAATAAAAGCAGTTAAGAGAGTATCGTTGGTTTGTGTTGTCTCAACCGTAACCCCTGAGAACCCAAAAAGAATCCATGCAGGAGAAGCCGCTAGAGCTCATGGTACCACAAGCAGCCGACGACGACGTGGAGACCGAGGAAGGAGTCCCGACGTCGACCCAGGTACGTGCAGCCGGGAGGCAGAGAGGTAGTACTGTCGCAGGGGGATTTACAATTCAAATTCAATGGTCACATTAAATGGTTTAAACACTTACTAAACAAGACTAAAACAAAGCTATTTTAATTTTATTTATATATTTAATATGATATCCGAATTAATGACGGATAAGGTTAATAAATTTATAAAGAAGTGATACAGATAAATAATTGCAATAAATAATGAATGTTGAGATCAATGGCACAGTATAAGAAGCACAAATATAGTATGCCCAGGACAAGAAGACAAGCTAGAGGAATGTGTATCGTTATCACTTTTGCTGTCTGCACGGTTATATTCTCCACTTCCGAGTATGACAAGGATGAAAGGTTCGTTTAAAATACACAAGTGTTGTCACATAACTCACCCATACATACTACTGTCGCGAACCAGCGTGGCTTGTGTACACAAAGAGCCGGCAAATAAAGATAGCGGAGATAACAGACTTACCGACACAGATAAGTTAGGCAAATTGAAATTTATAGTGACTTCTAGATTGATAGAGATTATTCGGTTTCTGGTTTGTTTAAGAACAGTCTAGAAATTATCAATGGACGTATATATAAGAGATTGTGACACGCCAGAAGAGATAGTTGCAAACAGAGCAGTAGTAGTAAATAGCAGTCGTGAACAGATGTAACGAGAGCCGATGTTGTAAACAGGTGTAATCAGAAGCTGCTGTTGTGGCCATCGACCTTGGTAGATTGTGTATGTGTTGTAATATTGCTGCTGTGAGTATATTTCTACGCAAATAAATAACAATTAGAATTTTGGCAAATTGGACTTTTATTTCTACGAACCCAGAAAGTCACAATACCTATAATGCATTTACTGCAACAAACATAGATCTGGCAGCATGGGTGACTCATGTGCACTCTCACACACTCATTTCCTATAGTAAACAGATCCAATACTGGAGCAGTTAAACAGTTCAAGCTCCTCTGCCCTTCATACCTCTCTAGCCTTCTTGTCGTGGGCATATAGTAGTAACTTTGCAAGGGTATAAGGAAGCATTACCCAAACAACTTAAGTGTTTAGAAAAAAGAATCCTTTTTTTCTAGTTAACGTACATCCTCCAACGTTAAGTCATATAAGACAACGAATGAAGTGGGTAAAATGGTGCTCAAATGAGCCTAGGGTCCATAGAGTTAACCAACATTCATCTTTCAACGCCGATGAACCTTATTCTGTTAACTCACCCTGACCAAGATTCTACTCGGGACATCTTGAACGTCAGGCAGACACGTTACTATCTACGCTACAGAGGCAATCGGGTTAATTCAGTATAGCTAAGGCAAGATCAGTCAACAAGAAATCCATTAGCTTAAGTTCTAGTACCTGGAACTCAATACATACATTCAGAAATTAAGTTTGACTGGGAATTTGGACGTATGTGAGTTATGAAAATTAATATTAGAATTCTTAGAATTTAGGAGGTCACAGAATAAGAACAGATTTGAGATACGAATAAAGCGTTTTGGCAATTTATAATTTAACTTATACTGATAAAACGGCGTGTATTTATAAAATTTTCCTCTCCTGTAGCGTACAGTCTTACTGAAAAGTCTTGCTATGATCGATTACTGACATTTCCTGCAGTCTAAAGACCGCGCTCGGGGTATACATACGAAACAGTATTTTAAAACTGATTATTTGTAATACATTTAAGCCCCAGGAAAAATAATTATTAATTTTGTAAGATTTTCATATGATTTGTTTATTGAACATTATAATCAAATCGTGAAAGTGTTAAAGCATTTGTGATAAATAAGTGAGAATATTTAAAGAATGTATGAAACAGGAATGAAGAAAAATATAGTAGGCAATGCAGGGTTTAAATGCAATGAAATGGTTGTTTATAAAAACAGTGAGAAAAATCAATAGTCCCTAGAGGGGATGAGTTTAGTAGAAGGCTGGATATTGTAGAAGTGAAATGTCTACTTTTTAAATTTTACGTCCTCCAACGTTAAGTCATATCGGACGGTGAAAGAAGTGGGTGAAATGATGCTCACATGACTCCGGGGTGCATAGAGCTTGGAGTTACCTGACATTCGTCTATCAGGATAAGGGAAAACCCCGGAAAAACCTTATCCAGGTAACTCACCCTGACCGAGGTTCGAACTTGGGACCTCTTGAACGTGAGGCAGACATGCTACCATCTACGCTACCGAGGCAGGCTGTGAAATATCTAGATAGATAAGTGAAAAAGGACGTTAAATCATTCGCAAAGTTACTGTAAAAGCTATAATATTGTGTTTATTTTAAAACAACTGTGTCAAGTTATTAGTTTTGGAAAGCAATACAGTTACTAGAAGATTTTAAATCTATTATCTAATGTTTTATTCCAATATCCCATCCTGGAACATCTTTAAATTCAGTTAGCTTCACTAAAAACACAACGCTAAATAATACAAAGAGGAACAGAGAGGGTGTACGAAAGCAGTTCGATCTATTAGTTTAGTTAGCTAATTAAAATATGGAATTTTTAGAAAAAGGCGCACGCGCGTGTGTAAATGTAATAAAAATACGAAAAGTTGGTCAAATACCAAACTTGGTAGCTATGTTGAGCTCCTAAGGATACTTAATACAAGAAAGATTTTATGAAAATGCCCCCGCACTGCTTTACGAGGAATACATTTCGATGTATGTTGAATGTCCACAAAATGGCTAACAATTTTCGATAAAATAGAATCTGCTTATGATATTCTCATCATAAACGAAATGTGAATTTTGAGTATTCGGGGAATGTACTCAGAAGACCTCTTCATTCTGAATGATTCTGCATAGCTAATAAACCGTAAGAGAATACAGCAATATTACTTACTATATAAAACTATAGATATCTTTAAAACACACAATTTATTCCAAATACACTTCTCTCTCTCTCTTTCTTTCTCCACTTCAGTGAATTTTCTTGTTCTTTATTTGAAATTTCTAACATGAGAAACAAACTTGTAAAACAAGAATTTCTTATTCATTTAGTTTTAGCTTGTCTACATTATAAAAAGAGAAAGAAATTTCAAACGCATCATAAATCTACCAGCTGTGTTCTAGAAAGATTTAAATATCTATTAAAGCCTAATATATTTCTACGTTCCCACTACAAGACAACTAGAGATTTCTGCAGATATTTATTTCGATTAATATGGAGTAGAGGAATATACGTGTTTGTAAGAATAGTTTGTACAAGAGTAAAGTGAATAATGTCAGTGCAATATATCAGATTGTTTCAATCATGAAGTTGTGAAATGGCACTAGAGTTTTGATTTTCTGTAGATAAATCAAACACTTTAGTGAAATGGCTATTGATAATCTTTATGTATTCCCAAGATGCTTGATTTGCATGCAAATGGTACGAACAGGGCGTTTCTCAGATTGTGTGTAACGTTATAGCAATGAATGAAACCGCTTCATTGTTAATAGTACGTAGCTAAATTTAATACTCAAATATCTAATTCTTCACGATGTGTCTGCACAGGGAAGGTGTAGCTGCATTTGGAGGACCTTATGGGCTGAGGTCAAGTTAACATACAAGTTAGGTTGAGGACATAGCTTGAGGACTTTCTTTGTCCTTTCTTGCTGCCAAATGGGAAATATTAGAGAATGTTAAGATGGAAATTCTTCTTTCTCATTTCTCGTCACACGTAGGTAGACAGCCCGCCTCGGTAGCGTAGATGGTAGCGTGTCTGCCTCACGTTCAAGAGGTCCCGAGTTGGAAATTCCGTTAGGGTGAGCTACCTGGATAAGGTTTTTTCCGGAGTTTTCTTTGTCCTTAAAGACGAATGTCGGGTAGCTCTAAGCTCTATGGACCCTGGACACATTGGAGGACGTACAATTACACAAAAAAGGAAGGTAGACAAAAACTATATCTGTATAAAATCGTTTTAAGTTGCATTTTAAATGATCAATGAAAGGAAAGTCATCAAAGTGAGAAAAGAATATTCATGTTACATCATACCAACTAAGATTATATAAAAATATTATCGAAATGTTTGCTTCAAAGTTTTGATAACAAAAGTTAAAGTATAAAGATATTAAAGTATTTCTAATTTTAGATACCTATGAAATTTTATAGAACAAAAACCGTACTTCTGAGAAAAAAATCATATGTATAAGAATTTAGAAGTAGGAATATATCGATAATATTGTGACTTTGTGGGTTTGTAGAATTAAAAGTCCAATTTCCGGAAATTCAAAATGTTCCTTATTTGCGTATAAATTCACTCTGTTCAATCCTTACGTAACAGAAGTACGTCACATACACACAGTCCACCAAGGTCGATGATCACAACAAACGTTCTGATTACCTCTATTTACAACACTCGTGTTACACAACATCTGTTCACGACTACAACTCTGCTGTTTACTGCTTACGACTCCCGTTTGGCGAGTCATAGCTCTCTTAAATACCTCATTGATAAATTCGAGAGGTTTCAGGAACAAATAAGAAAACAAATTTTCTCTGTCAATCAAGATATCACTAGAATCTTCCAAACGTGAAACCCTATCTGTGCCGGCAAGTCCTTTATTTCCGTGAAACATTATCCGTCGTTAATTATCTGCGCTGTACACAAGCCGCGCTATCACGATCGGTTTAGCGACAATATCAATAACACGTAGTCAATCGTTGAGGCATTTTGCAACAGGATAACAATGGGAATGCTCAGATTGTGAGTCATTATTGATAGAATCCTTTACATTGGCACATTATATATAGAAAATTATCAGCTGATAAGAAACGTTGAATATGTAAATTCGTGGAATCTTTCGAAAACGACATTAGGTAATGTCTCTATGCCGTTGCTCAAGCAAGAACTCTTGGATCGTGGACTGCGATAACCTGTCAAAGGCTCACAAACATTGTGGAATGGGTTGTGAGCTCTCATGAGACATTGATAAAGCATTTTTGTGGCTCCATTGCATATATATTACATACATGTAAAGATTAAGTTTGAGCGAACACGCAGGCCATGGAACAGGTCCTCATCTGCCTATCCATCTGTGTAGTAGATATTAACCAGGACACTTCCAATCAGGTTAATAAAATTTATACTGTAGTATTTTAAACAAACTTTAGTTATTGTGTTGTGCATCGAAATGCAATAGTTAATAATAGTTCAAAAGTTTATTTATACACTTTACTCAAAGAGAGTATAGTAAATGTGTCAGCAAATGTAGAGAAGGTACAAAATACAGCGCCTTTAATAAAAATAACTGGTGAGCAATTTTGTTAAGCTTCATAATAGTAGTGAATATTGACAGAGAATAAAAGAAGGGAATTTTATATAACTACTGAGTAAAGGTATCTCGCTCGACTCTCGCCAAGGTGGTCTGGGTTTGATACCAGGCGATCCAAAGCGAGATTTATGGTAGACATCACGGCGCTGGGAATGTTTACTTCGAGGTCTCCGGTTTCCCCTGCCACAACTCACCAACTGCTCTGTCACAGTTCCTATCATTCATCTCGCCCTCATACTATCATTCACTCCTCTCACTCTCACAGAAGGCATCGGGCTGATCATCCATCCTGGTTCTCTATCAGATTCAAAGCTTCGGTTCCTCAGATCCGACCTTAAGTAATAGAGGAACTAGAATTCCCTAATACTGCGATACGTGGAATACTAAGGATAAGGTAAAGAAGAGAAGGAGAAGTATTAATATCTTTCTCAGAGAAACATCATAGGAAAAGAAAGAAAAATTGGTTGTCTAAAGAAAACAAACTATTTGTTTATGTAAAATTATTTTAATGGAGATTCTCGTGAAGTTAGAACGCCAACTGCTCATTTATTATCCTTACTAACGTACTGAATGAGTTTTCTTTAAGCTGATGGTAGATTCGCATTTCATCGTGCACGTTTGTTCTCAATAAAACAATTTATATTTACGGACGGACTGAGAGAAGGCAAAAAAGTGGAGATGTTGATGTTATTTTACGTCCTCCAATGTTAAGTCATACCGGACGGTGAATGAAATGTGTGAAATGATGCTCAAAGTTGTCCAGGATCCATGGAGGATAGACCTACCCGACATTCGTCTTTAAGGATAAGGGGAAACCCCGGAAAAACTTATCCAGATAACTCACCCTGACCCAGATTCGAACTCGGTAACGTGAGGCAGACAGGCTACCATCTACGCTACCGAGGCGGGTCAAAAAGGCAGAGGAAACATAAGCACATGCTAATTTTTTCCCATACCCTTTGTGATTTTTTTTTTAAATTCTGAAAATATTAAAAAGAAGGTGGTGAACTGTGAGCAAAAAATTAATGTATGTATACATATTAATAAATATGCAACAAATGTGATTCGGAAAATTTAAATTTGATAAATGAGGTCATGTTGAAGCCAAGTCATATTTTTAAATGTTTGTATTTTGAGTTGCATGCAGAAAAATAGACCATTCTCCTAAGGCACAATAGCTACTTCTGTTTTATAAAATTTCCACAATAAAATAGGCAATTAAATAGTTAATTAACTAATTTATTTTTCTTTACGGATAGCTTGAAACAAACTTTGGGAAATAAGCATCAACCAATGAGCACTGATAATTTTTCGTGAACCGAAGGGAGGTTAAAAATATCTATTACTGAATTCTAATGAGGCAAGAGTAGATTAGGTGGGAGGTGGATTTCGGCATGTAATCACATTGGAAACTTATTCAACGCAATGAAATTCCGAATGGAAGAAGTGAAACGGAATGCACAGATGATGACCAGATCCAAAGCGGCAGGCTTGGATGCATGGAATCTCTTAACTTCTCTAGATAAGATCCTGACGACGTCAGCTGGACCCGTCGCATGAGTCCCACTTTCCAAGGAGAGGTACTGCTCGGGTTTTGCCACACGCTAGACACCAAGGATAATTGCTCAAAGAGGTATTCCGCCGTCACAAGTTTTGCCATATCAACTCGCCTGATACCCCGACCCTGAAATATGACTAGGAAATGAAATTATAAAACGAGGGACAGTAAAATTTGTAGCATTACAGAAACTGTACAAACCTGGGAAAGAAACAGCCAGCGGTCGTTCCAACGAGAATCGATGAGGGCATTCCTAATGCGAGCCTTGCATATTAGCTTGAAGCCATCGTGTCTCAAGTTTAATGAACGAGGGTTATGAAGCCCAGAGATTCAAGCTTGTAAAGAGAGGCGTGGATGAGAAGCGAGTCAATTGTATCGTTAAATGAACAGACGCAATTTTTCTGCTGAAGTAAACAAGAAATAATGACTAAAATTATTGCTGCCATTAGAATAGGTTTACAGTCTGCTAAATTGTATTACATACCTTGAAGTCTCATGTAAATTTGTGGAAATCTCCATTTATTTGCCTATTTTAACGAATAAAAGCAGTACTAAAAATAATAAGCGCCTCTCTGACGAAAACGATGGATTGTCTACTTCACGTTAAAGACGCCCCGAGTTAGAACCTTGGTCAGAGTGAGTTATTAGGATAAGGTTTGTATGAATATTTCCCTTATCCTGAAAGGTGTATGTCGGGTAACTCTAAACTCTGTAGACCTTGGGATATATTGAGCATCATTTCATCCATTTCATTCATCGTGAGAACGATGATAACGATATGACAACGTTATATGACTAATTTAAAAAGTGCTCAAAATTAACGACACGCGTGGAGCTTCAAAAGCATTGTGAAATATATTATTATTCATGTTATCCTAATTTTTATAAACTGTACTCAATTAATTAAGGAGCATCCAAAAATAAAAACTCAATTTTCAATTTCTTATAGGAAGGTTATTCGGTTACTATCTGTAGCAGAATGGCGGCACCGAGGTGGCAATGACGGTGGACCCGCCTCGGTAGCGTAGATGGTAGCGTGTCTGCCTCACGTTCAACAGGTCCCCAGTTCGAATCTCGGTCAGGGTGAGTTACGTGGATAAGCTTTTCTCCGGAATTTTCCCTTATCCTTCAAGATGAATGTCGGGTAACTCTAAGCTCCATGGACCCCGTACTCATTTGAGCGTCATTTCATCAATTTCATTCATCGTCCGATATGACTTAACGTTGGAGGATGTAAATTACAAAAAAAAAAAAAAAAAAAAAAAAAAGATGGCGGAGAGGGGAGGGGGGAGGATGAGAGAAAGAGCATGTCCGCGCTTAAAGATATGCAATATATCCGGCATTTGATTTCAAACCCTCGTGGACATCGAAAATGTACTGGGAATTCCGTCTGTAATATTTTGTTTTACATCTCCCATTGAATGTGCGTTATTCTCATGCACTATTTTAGATTCGAATCAGACTGCCAGAGCATCTCAAACCTTAGCTTAGAAAATCTCAGGGTATTTAAAGAAAATTTAAATTCACGCTTTTTTCGTTGAATGGATTTGTGAAATATAACATTTTAATGAAAATATTACAAATGAATTAAATTAAAATAGGAAACACTTTTCCCTATAAGGAGTTGTTTGGGGTGGGAAATATTTTATTTAAAATACTCAAATTTACCTTTGGAAGATCCTGAAGTTAGTTTTTGGTTAACGCAATCTTTCAATTTTACATTTTACTTTTAATCTCCTTACCACCAAAAATTAACTGTATTCCACCAAAAATTAACTGTATTCCACCAAAAATTGCATTTCCAGATTTAAACGGGATCAGGGGTTTTGAGGCCCCCTGAACTGTCTTCAAAATACATTATTATACAAAGATTTATGTGAAAAACAGAACTACCAAAATTGGCTCTTAGTTTCGGTGTCTTCATGTTCCCAAAAATGGCTGCAACAATTTTTAATTTAATGGCACGTATTAATTATTTAGATAACACAGAGGCGTATATTTTAAATTTTCTGTAAATAGCCCGGAAGCTCTTTCTTCGGAAGGAATTTTGTATAATTTTATAAAACTGGTAAACTTACTTAGTTGTTTCTCACGATGTCGTATTAAAAGTGCTCATATGCATTCATTTTTAAACACGTGACTAATGAATGTTCCTTCTTCTTACCCCCTTGAACCCCTTGTACAACGAAATGTGTAGTATAAACTTTATTGATGAATGCTTATCTTGATCAATATGGGAGAATAAAAGTTTGTAGGACATCCTGGAAGAGATATTTATTTATTATGGGAAGTCATGTTAATGTAACAAACCAGATTTTTAATAACACTATATCCAGTGAAGTGGCTCCATGCTAATGTGTGAAACTTGCATTCGGAAGATTCCAGGTATGATTTTCCTCGACCTTTGAAATTTCCGTGATTTTCCCTTTTTGGTAGGTAGACACTGGAGTGGTTTATCGTCTACCATGATCTTCTCTGCATCATTTCCCTTTCCATCTTTCAGATATTTTTTTGCATACATGCAACAATTATCAATTCCAGATTGAAGGTATTGAGTAATGTGAAAAACAGTGAGGTAACAGAGTGGATTTACACTTGATAGTTCGCATGGAAAATGTTGCACAAGGCAAGAACACATTAGAAATAAGAATATTAGGGAGGAACTAGAAGAACAACCACTTCTTCAACAAATAGATGATAATAGGAACAACTGGACAGAGCATCTGCAAATAATGTCAGAGGACAAGATACCAAATATGGCGATGATATATAAACCTAGAGGGAGGAGATCCGTAGAAGACCAAGAAAGCGCTGGGCTGAGCAGAAGTGAGATCGAAACAGGCGAAAAGACCTAATCCGTGAACGAAACAGAAGATAATGATAATCTTTCAGATAAGCGTCTAGGTTTCCTGGCGTAAGGTGGTGACGAACAGATGGCGCGGATGCTTGCTCAAAGGAAACAGTACTCCCCGTAAAGTCTGATTTTTAAAAGAAGATAGGTGAAGGTCATCTGTTTCTGCACTTGGGGAATTTCAAGGTTGCCGGGAAGCATATAGCATTACGGGTATCCCCCATTTTGCTCTCTCAATACTCGAATCATATAAACAAGGACTCGTGTTTATCTTACCTCAGCAAGAAAATGAACATTTAAACTGTATTGGCCTACTTTAAGAACAAAGATAAGTAGTTTTCAATACACATTCACAGCGTTGCAGCGTCTTCATAGTGAGTTTTTTTGTTTTAATAATTCAATACCTGATATTTCGAGTATGAGTTTTCTATTTATTTTTTTGAACTGAAATATCAGATCACGGAGGCTAAGTCTTCCTTCAAATAGTTCTGCTTCTTTAAGAGAAGAAATAAGCTTAGTATGTAATAATCATGGATTATTCTTATGGCATCTAATTGAAAACTATGGAGATCCTTTTGGTCCTGATTTCCCAGAAGTTTCAATCCATGATGGACCTGGCTATAGCTTCTTATCTTTAGAGATTCTAGAAACAGTCGCCTCATTTATTTTAAGGACACACAGTCCTTTTTCTGACTTGGTTGAAAGGAATAAGGGGTTCATTTTGAAGAAGCAAATTCTCCTCTTCCTGTTCAAAGAATTCCGTAAGAGAAAAGACAAATTCTCTAGCTTGGCTGTGCAATGCAACACCCCCAACCGTAAGCTGATCTTTGTCTTGGGCCATGAATCCTTGGTCCATCTGTAATCCTACTGCCACTATGGTATACCACAGGAATGAAAGTTTCCAGGGGAATGAGACGCGGGGGGTTTGAGAAGGTTCCTACACCCTCCCTCCGAAGTTTATGACACCCCATGTCAGTTCAGTTACAGACCATTCAAAATAATTCTGATGGCTTCTACTTTTGTGAGTGAATCTTCTCGGTTTTAGTGTACAGAGTGAATAGGACGATAGGACGCATGTTTTTTAACGGTTCTGCTCCTTGTGTAGCATGCGTTCTCTCTCACACACATTCGCTGTCAAAGTCCGACTGTGTAAGGTTGGCGCATTCCTTTCAGGGACTTAACTTTGCGTTGGTAGACAGGAAGTCTTGCTTCCATAACTACGTACTTTAATAGTGTTTTAACCGAGTAGGCCAACAACACACAAGGCATCTCGGCGCTCAAGCACACAGCTACCGATAACTGACCAGTGTAACCAATGTGGCAACCATTGTTTACGTTTCCATAGCAACGACCTCCCCTCTTACCCTCAATGCCCTTGCTTGACAGCTGTCGCGTATCTTCTTTTAAAAATCAGACTGTAGGCATTCGAAGGCTGTTTGACGGGTCATTCGTCGCTTACTCGGAGCTCCAGCCGTGAGACGGGTCTTCGAGTCTGGAACTGTTAGGGACTTCCATTCGTCTCTGTGACTAATCTCCTTAGGGCTTTTCTGTGCTTCCTTCGCTTCATCCCTTCCTCCTGGAGGATGATAATCACAATATATGTAGATAGCAATGCGTAAAGCCTCTCCCTTAGTTGTATAACCTATTCCTATTGTCATAATGTTTACTCTCTCTCACAGACTGATTTTCCTAAATTATTTTTGGAAGTTTCGTGAATATTCAGGTTAATAAAGAAATAGTGGTTATGTGGAATACAATATTTTCTTTATCTTCCAGTAAATATATAAGTGAACTGCAAGGAACAGAAATGAATCAGTTGCCCGCCTTGGTAGCGTGGTGGTAGCATATCTGCCTCAGGTTCAAGAGGTCCCGAGTTCGAATCAGGGTGAGTTACCTGGATAAGGCTTTTTCCGGGTTTTTTTCTCTTATCCTGTAAGACGAATGTCAGGTAACTCTTAGCTCCATGGACCCCGGACTCATTTGAGCATCATTTCATCAATTCCATTTATCGTCCGATATGACTTAACGTTGGAGGACGTAAATTACAAAAAAAAAAAAAAAAAAAAAAAAAAAAAGAATCAGTTAAGCGTTTTATAAAATACTGCTTATGTATGTTGGCAGTTTAGCACATTTACTTGACTCACGAACTAGTGGACAAGTTTTGTTGTTTGAGAGGCTTGGTCTGGCCCTCCCACACCTGTCCTCAACAATAACTTACCGCCCCTCACTCACACATTCTGAATGAACAAAGGTCATTCGTCTCACCGTCGTAATCACAAAGCTTTGCTACGTAACGTAATAACCACAAAATTTTCGTTTCACCTTTAGCATTACTCCGGCAGGTTCCTTAACTTTCCGGACGTTTTCAATTTCGAATCACGCCTCAAAAACTTACATAACGGCAATAGAACCTCTCATTCAACTGCCCAAGATTTAGTTTTCACATCATTAATCAAATATACTTAACTGCTGATGCGGCTTCTGGAAGCCGTTTGAGGTCAAGATGAAGCAGTGGTCATATCTGTGAAGTGGATTTCATAAACCGTGGGCGAAAAAAACTGAGAATAGAAAGGTGGTCTTTAAAACTGTAGTTGTAAACTTTTAGCAAGTCATTGTTACTTGAAATGCATACCGTATTTGATGGACAGCCTAGTCTAAACAAGTTGCAACATCGAAACTACTGTAAGATTAAATAGGTTTATATTATTTTCTAAGAATTCAAGCTGACTTATTTAAACCTTTTTGGTATCTTAACATTTTATGTCATCCCAAGGCAATGCATCAATTAAATTTGGTAGAAATTTTCGATGTTTTCGTTTTTATTATACTCCTAGCTCGTATTTTCAAGGTACATATTGGTTTCTTAATATCAACGATATTAAAGCCACAACTGGCTGTTTAATTCTTCCTTTACTATTCAGTTAAAGCACTAAATTAAAATTGACACTGTTTTTTTTTTTTCAGTTCCATCCTTTCACATTTGTCATTACTCCAAATGCTCCTTGAATTACAGTTTACATCTTATCAATTTGACATTTTCAGGAAATTTCAGGAATTTTGGATTTAAAAATTGTGCTATAGTAAAAAATATTAAATGGTCCTGTGGGAATTACATATTTTAATAGTTTAAATAGAGAAATGAAACGAATTAAATAAAATCTATGCATCATTTTTCTCAATTAATTAGAACTAAGACCTTTAAGTTTAAATGCTTTCCCCATTAACATTTTTATAAGTAAAGCGATGACCTATAGGACCTAAGAATAATTTCATACAAACATATCCGAAGTGGTTAATTATCGACAGAAAATATCAAAGATTTAAAACAACGTTACACTTTTCTGTGCTCTAATGCTTTATAGTGTGCAACAGGCATAAAAGTTTCGGCACAAACAAGAAAACAGTCGGTCGATAAAGTTTCATGATAATAATGAGCCTTGCTAAGCAGTTAACGATAGCGCGTTTAGAGTAAACAAGCGCCGGCAAGCAAGATAACTGAGGTAAAAGCCTCGCCGGCATAGATTAAGTTACGCTTCTAGAATGTGATAGAATATTCGGATTACGTCATTAGATGCCTTGTTTTCCAGAAACATCTAGTGATTGACAGAACAGTCTGGTAATCATGAATGGGTGTATAAAAAGAAGCCATGGCTAGTGATGAGACAGTTGTAAAGCAGAGTGAGTGGTGAAACAGTGTTGTGAAATGAGAGACAGCCAGCTGTGAAGTGTTGTAACGAGAGCTAAGGATGTAATCTGCTGTCACTGTTTGTTATTGTCATCGACTTTGGAAGATTGTGTTATTATGTGATGTAACGTTGTTACGTGAGAATTGAACAGTGTATCTCTACGGAAAAAAGGAGATTTTTAATTTCTGCAACTCGGCCTTTCAATTCTATGAACCCACAAAGTCACAATATTCTAAATTAATGGTGTACAAAAATCAAGTCAAACAGCTTTGTAATATAAATCATGGCAACAAACAAGTTATCTTTTAATGGATACAATCCCACACTGGCTTTATTGTCAATGAACAAGCTGACAAAGCAGCCAAGGAAGCTACAAAACTCACCAGTCACACGGAAAAATCAGTCTCTCACACCAATCTTAGAACACATCTCAGCAGCTTAAACAAAAAGTTTGGAATAGTTAATGGTTAAGAAACTGCCCTTATAGGGCTTTCAGAAATCAGAAACCCAGTTTTCAATGACAATCAAATCTACCTTAAAATCAGAAAGGACCAGATAATCTATACTCGGTTACGAATTGGTCATTCGAAATTGCCACAGACACCTCCTAAATAAAAGTCAAGCCACTTTGTGTAACTATTGTAGTGTAATATTTACAAGAAAACATATATTTGAATGTAAATACTTAGAAGGTTACAGACAAAAATGTAAAGTTTCTTCGCAACAAAACAAACACTGAACAATTCCACATCTGTTTTCAACACAATGATATATACGGTCGTTCATGACATAGTTGTTTATGTGACATAAAATAAATAATAAAAAAATCAAAGCAATGAAAAGAAGAAACCAGATATTGTGCATTGCCTCAAAGAGAGCATAAATTGTGTAGTGTATATGATAAAAATGGATAGTTGAAGGTTGTTGAGCAATCTTATTAAATGTAATTCTTTCTTTAGTTTTATATGTTGTATCATTATAGATAAAATACTTCTACTTCAAACCAATTAGTTACTTTCACTATTACACACACACAGAGTATGCAAAGGAACATTTCATCTAATACTGGCAGTGGATGAAAGCATTTTTAAAAATTCGCGAGCGAAAGGTCAAAACAAAATTTGAGTTAAACAGCCATACTTTGGATTTCAGTTCACCGTCTTCCAGTAACGACATGAACATTAAAAATGGTTACCCCACTCCAAACTACCTTTTGCATGGAAAAATATCTTTATAAACTTCCTAAACACAAGTTGAACGAGTTTGGTTAAACACCTTATATTTTATATATTGTGACTTTGTGGGTTCGTAGAATTAAAAGTCCAATTTGCCGAAATTCTAAATGTTCTTTATTTTCGTAGACATGCACTGTTCAATTCTCACGTAACAACATTAGATCACAATCTACCAAGGTCGATGACAATAACAGACAACGTTCTGATCAGCTCTCGTTAGAACAACACACTCGTTACACACAACTACTGCTGTTTCAACTCGTCACTTCCTTAAATATCTCATTCGTCATTCGAGAGATTTCCAGAACAATAAAGAACCCGAAATAATCAAGATGTTACCAGAAAGTTTCATTTATCGCAGTTTGTTGGTTTCGGTAAGTCTTTTATCTCAGCTATCTTGTTTGCCGGCTATTTGTTTACACTAGCCGCGCTATTGTTAACTGCTTATGCAAGCCATTTATTACCGTGAAACAATAGCCGCCGTCTGTTTTCTATTTGTGCCGAAACTTTTTTGCCTGTTACCGCGACACTATTAACATTACAAAGAAAATGGATAACTTGAATTTTGTGGGAATAGTCTTTCAAATCCGTTTTTTTTTTGGAAGCAATTCTGTATGATTTTGTACACCTAACACATGAAGTTGAAGACATACACAAAATCATATTATAGAAAAAAATATATCTTTAAAATAATATTTTAATTTAAATTCACTTTTGTAGCATTAGCCATTTCCAAGATATCCATCAATATTGTTTTAGTTGTTCAATAATTTGTGATGTTTTGAAGACCTGTCTCTATTTAATTGTTTTTCTCGATATAATCTATATCACTTACCATATTTTATTAAATAATATTTATCGTTTATTATCAAGACTGAAATTTTTTATGTGCCATAATGATATCCTTTTGAAGATCAGACACAAAACTAGTTTCTGAACGCACTAAAATGCTATAAATATTTGTCCACAAACTGTCAAATATTGGCGAATCCTTAGATACGTTCTTTATAATATCGTGTGTGAATTCGTGAATGTGAATTGAATTGATAAAATTAATTGAGTTCCTTTGTGACTTTGAAGTTTGCTGAAACGTTTGTTGTATGCCAAGTTTCTTCAAGCAATTTCAATATGTTTAATTAGAGGTTATATATCCTTAAGATTTTGATTTTGTAATATTAATTTCATCTTAAGTTATTTTATATAGAGAAGATTATATATCGGGAGACGTAACTGACTTAGGTAATAGAAGTCAGTCAAATTGCGACGAGCTACGTTGCGTGCTGACCACGCTGATGAGCAGAGAGACGCAGGTAATGTTAATAGTTGTGTTGTGGTCTAGAGTGTCCAGAGTGTCTATTTTCTTCGGGGGAGTTGTTTTCGTACATACCATTTGGCACATTTATAAATCAGGATGACGTAGTTAACAATCCCACATCCCCGTAGTCATCAGAATTGCCTCGGCTCCCACTTCACAATTTAAAATTAAAAGTAGGATCAGTTGTGATGATGCTGCGTAACATTAACCAACCACGACTGTGCAGTGGAACGAGTCTGACTGTGAAAAAGCTAATGAATAACGTCATCGAGGCAACAATCATCAAGGAAAAGCACAAAGGAGAGGATATCTTGATACCGCGTATTCCGATGATTCCAAGGAATTTACCTTTTGATTTTAAGCGTCTAGTGTTTCCCATGCGTTTGGCATTTGCGATGACCATAAATAAATCGGAATGCGATTCTTTCCTGGACAGTTGTATGTCACGTCCATCATCCTCATATATTTACGCACCACAAAAAATGACAAAAGATATTGTATATCAGAAAGCTTTAAATTGATTAACTTAATTGTAATTGTGTTGTCTTTAAACTTCACCCCCAATTGCGGAATAAATAACTGATCCGAATTTGTTTTATATATACGTTCACATAACTTTTAGTGGCAGTAGGAAGTTCGCATACGTCTTATGCAAGTGTTAGTAAGTTGTAAGTCCAATGGTTTATCACTTAATAAAATGCATTCAGGAAGAGGACTTTATAGGTACGTTTTAAATAATTATCTAAAGATCTTACGTTACTAGTATTTTAATTAGAATCGTTAAGAGCCGCTTTTAAGGTAATAAAATATAACATGCAGTTTTCAATATAATTTATATGGCGGATTTCTTTGAAACTTAATGCTTCATCATTGGAAGATGCTGTTTCACTCGCAATTATGGGCTTTGGTTTTTATATGCTTTCGTTTTCTAGTTGCGTGTATGCATGCTTTCTCTCTTTCTGCCTCTCTCTCTCACCACTACTTTTACTTTTGAGGGAGGACGGGAGGATCGAAAAACTTAAAACATGTATTTCCGATTACGTTTCTGTAACGAATTTCTGGGTGCAATACAACACTTAATGTACTTGACAGAGTATGTGGCTCAAAAAGTAGAAAGGAACAAACATTAATGCATACTTATCTTCTGGTTTTGTTACAGGCTTATTGAAAATACTTTCACAAGAAATTGCCAGCTTAAGTGGCTACATTTGTCTTGATTAAAATACTGCAAAACTGCTCAGAATTTGACACACCTTTCCAGTAACATCATGCATTTCTCATTTTGTTTGCCATAAATTGATTGTTGGACTGTGGATATTGTGACTTTGTGGGTTCGTGAAATGAAAAGTCCAATTTCACCACTAAAAAATATTCTTTATTTCCACCGACTTACAGTTAAACACTTGCCAATTACACAAAATTACGTAATGCACACAATTACGATTCACCAGTTCGTCCGTTATCGTTCCGATGCACGTACACAATTACGCAAATTCTTCCGTTGCACGGTCTTCTCTTCCACTAACACGGCGCTACTTCGCTAGCACGTCAAGCACTGCATTCTTACACCAAGAACTGTGACTGACTGTCTTGCCCGACGTGCTGCTTATATAGGGCCAGCGGGTCGATCGGAAGGTTCTAGATTAGAGGAAATATCCTGTAAGTTCGAGAACACAGGTGGAACAGAAAGAGACGGCGCCGTGATGTTTTTTGTCCCAGCCATCCCTTCTTAACGCTATAAGACAAACGAGGGGGCGGGGCGAACACCGACCCGTCTGCTGCTTGCCCAGTCTACAGGGTGTTCCGACGCTCGGGTGACAATATATTAGAATAGCCGAAAAGCATGTAAAGTGCTGATCACGAAGAACACCATTTAGCATTAACAGCAGTACTAAATCACCTATCCAAGGTTAGGGCTGCAGTTTAGGAAATCAGCGTAATACTTTTAGCGCGGAGTGATTTGCAAAAGAAGCTTCAGCGGAATATAGTGGTGCAGATTTTGCAGACCATTTACTTTGGAGTACTGCATAGAATTTTTAAGGCGAGACCAGCTGATTAGATTTAAATATTTACCCTTGCCAAAGCATGACTTGAATGAGCAATCTGACACATTTTTTTCGATCTGACGTTCATTTCATTGGATGCAATTCCGGATATTGTTAAACGGATGAGTGACGACTTCACAGAACTTTTAATTTGTAAGCCCGTAAATTAGCAAACCAAGCTACGCATGCAATTTATTAAAATTATGGAGTGAAACAAATATATGAGTTTACTCTGCTAACCAAAACTTTATTTGAATAAATAAAAAAGTGTTTTCTTTCCCTCAAGCTGAAAACACCTCTCAACAAAGCAGGGTGGTCTTTCTTGCCACAACGTACAGTTATATTCCAGCATTCTTAGCTGTTGCATAACTTTGGAAAAGTAATTTGTTGAATTTATTTATATAGTGAAATTAAATTTGTTTAAACATATTTTTATTTTATACATATCATGATTCCTAGAAGATTAATAAATATAGCAAGTTATAATTTCGTGAGTATATTTTAATCAAATTAAAGCCACAGAAGTAAAGCATTACACTCGCTATTGTCAAGGCTTTGAGGAGCTTTATTTCGATTGTCTCCTAAGCGATCAAGATAACTACTCTAATGGATTCCCCACATTTGTTGCATTTATTACTATATAAATTATTCTGAATGGTAAAGAAAAAGCCACGACATAAGTGATTCGCTGTTGCGATGGTTTGGCTAGGCGGCAGCCAGAGGATCACGTAACCGATCGTATTTTGGACTGACACAAGTATCTGGTTTTACAGCTAAAAGCACACATTTAATCTCTTACCTTTACGTTTACTTTATTTCAGAATATTAACTCGTGGAGATATGTCCATTCAAGGGGCTCTTTGAAACATCGGAGATAATTGTAAGTCAAGGTTCAAACTCCCCCTTAAAATCAAGTTCTGAGGAATTTTCGCCTGAGCCCCGTACATCCCCACCTTTATGTATGAAACAGAACTGAGGGATTTAGAACAAGATTTTCAATTTTCAATACAGGGGACGGAATTATTTGATACAAAATTACACATATTCTCTATTAGCACATATTTCCTTCCCAAAATTATTATTATAATTATTATTAATATAATAATAAACTATTATTGTTAAGAGCAAGTTGAACTATGAGTTGGAGGGGACCCCTGAGAAATCTGCATAGCCACGCCCACCTCGGTAAGCATGTCTGCCTCACGTTCAAGAGGTCCCGAGTTCGAATCTCGGTCAGACTGAGTTACCTGGATAGGTTTTTCCGGGGTTTTCCCTTATCCTTCAAGACAAATGTCGGGTAACTCTAAGCTCCATGGACCCTGGACTAATTTTAGCATCCTATCACCCACTTCATTCACCATCCTATATGACTTAAATTTGAAGGAGTAAATTACAAATTATATATATTATATATATATAGAGAGAGAGAGAGAGAGAGAGAGAGAGAGAGAGAGAGAGAGAGAGAGAGAGAGAGAGAGAGAGAGAGAGAGAGAGAGAGAGAGAGAGAGAGAGAGAGAGAGAGAGAGAGAGAGAGAGAGAGAGAGAGAGAGAGAGAGAGAGAGAGAGAGAGAGAGAGAGAGAGAGCCCGACTAATAACTGTTTTCAACTTCTATGAAGCTTAATATGAAATCTAATAGTAGCTTTCAATTACCCATATTTAAAGACCATTCACTCTTGGAGAGTAGAACACATTCCTCACGTATTCCTTGCAGTGAACCGAACAGATTGCTCAGATGGTTTTTGTCTGTAGCCCGCCTTCGGGAGGCCCGGGTCCGATTCCCGTAGCCGACCTACCAGATCCATGTATTTCCTTGGGTTTTCCTGGATCGCCTAGTGAATCCTGTGTAGTTAATTACATCTCCATTACTTCACATCATCCGGTAGTCTCTTTCAGGGTAGAAGTGTCGGTGAGTGTCTCCGCGCTGCATGGTAGGATGATATACTCCTCGTAAATATTTCCTGCTTCGGTAGGACGATTCCTGGTCTGCGGGACGACCTGATGGGCCGTTTCCGGGGTTGGGATGCCGGTTATGCTGGCTGGCGGGGAGTCTCCAACTGGTAAATAGTATGGACCCTGCCCTCTGTATTGTCATGACTCCTTGGGTCGGCCACCCTCTCTATTCTCGCCTTATCCTTCCTCCCGGAAATGACCAAGTTGGAGCTTAGGTACAATAAGCCACAGTTTTTGGTGCCGAATCCCCTCCATGGTAATCCTAATGCTATCCCTTGCAGCTCTCGCTAACTCATTTACGAATGTTCTCCCTATATTGGCGTTGAAGATTTCCACAAATTCGAGATTAAATATCCAGGAGGTTAGTTATTTCGATAATACTTATGATTACGTTAGGCGAACGCGCAGCTTATCTGTTTAGCGTCCCCTCTGCCCGTCCTCGACCCCTTATAACCTTGGGCCTAGCCGCTGCGTCAGAATATATGAACAATATACCTAAGGGGTACGTGATTAAATTTAAAATATGTTTCTCTATGACTTGGCCTTAAAGTTTATTTCAGAAGCAATTGTTGATTTTTATTTTAAGAGAGTAGAGATAGAAAATATTATTATGAAAGGAATATGGCCTCCTACAGAATGTAAAAGATACTCCACTGTTGAGATCTGAAGTAATTTTGCCTTCTCTTCGTACAAAATTAGGTATATTCCAAACCTTTATAAAAGAATTTAAGAAATATGGTACCAATCCGTGTTTAAAATGATATTCATATGTTGTGGTAAGCTTTTTTATATATCTCACGATTTACTAATTTCGCTTAATTCAGAACCAAGAGGCTCCTCCCACAAAATTCAAACATTTTATTTGTAATGCAATTATCTAAAAATGTGGCCTCTGAAAACTGTAGCAGCTATTACTGAAAATAATGCAAATTAATGAAGCTTTTTTTCTGTAAAAGGTAGTTCGGAATGAAAAACCTTATTGGAAAATCCTAAACTTCAATTGAATTGAACCAATGTTTTGATTATGCTGTTTAGACATTCACAGAAATGTAACGCAATGCTTCTTCTTTTTTTACTATTGGTATAGTAATCGAGAAAATAAAATGACCAAGTATGAGTTATAATACTACAGATAGCTGCGATTGCAGGAAGAAGCAACAGACAAAGGACTGCAGTCTTGGAGGTCTGGCAGATTTATGAATCCAAGAGGTGTTGTGTACCAGCGTGTTCTAATGGCTGTGAAAAAAGAAAGAAGTTGTTAATCACTGGATCCCGTATGATTACAGATCAATATCCGAAGTCTTCAGGCACCGGATAAAAATAGAAGCACGAAGAAATTTGTAACTTTACGGTGACCGTAGCTCCAAGGCTAAGGTCACTCAAACTCTATTTTGGCGCACTGCCAGCGGCAAGAATGGTCGTGTTCCTCTCGTTAATGTCTGAAGAGCAAAAACGGTTATGAAAATTCTCTCGGCTGTGAATTAGTTTACACCCAATCATCGATAATCCGCAGGCTGTTACAGACATGTGGAAACTTCCAGGCTGGAGGGATTCTCTTGCACCGGGTGTTGCGATTTCATCACTGTGGTTCATTCCCCTTTGCACTGACCTTAAGAAGTTGGGACCGTTTTTATATGCCACGTGGAACATATGCGGATTCTCATATAGGAATATTACGAGATAAAGCTTTCTATTTGTTACAATTACAGGAAAAAAACTTATAATAGCTACAAGTAAAACGTACAAAGTGTATGAACATAAACAGCTTTTCTCCAAATACAGCTCAGTTATTTTCCAATATTATTTGTATGTTGTTTGAAACGCAATTTGCAACTTTTTATCATGCTTATTCAGAACAGATATCCTACACGTTCTGTTCTTAGCCTGGAAACACTCTAGTAAATATATGTTAGCTTAGAAGATTCAGGCTTTGCTATATTGAAACAATTTAAACGTACCATGGAGAAGAATAAAGCGTGACAAAATAATGAAGACAGGAAGAAGGAACTGATCTGAAAGACAAAACGAAATTGGCCGAGATATATGTGAAGAAAATGGGGAAGAGTGGAGGAGGCTTTTTTGCTGTAAGGAACCAAAACTGAACACAAAAGTATGGTAAATGATATACAAAAGGATAACTTTTTTATAATCATTACCATAAAAGTGAAAAACTTTTAACTTAGCGAAATCCTTATTTTTTGTTCAGTTTTTATCAACCATTTATTTTAGGCTATATAAAACGTGAGGGAGATGAGGGTAACTTAAGTTCTATATTTTGTAGTGCCAAAATGTAAGTTATAACCAGGCATCAGAGTATGATAATATCTTTAATTGTTGCATCATAGGCATTTTTCATACCAAGTGCCTGTCGCTAAAAGCTGTGGAGTGCACTGCAGCAATGAGTTATAGTGCTGCATTAAAAATTATCTACTATGTGTTAACTAAATAGAAACTGTCCTGTGGAGGTGGGGAGATCTTGTAAGTTCTCGAATTTACCAAAATAGAATCCGAGATTCGTATATCCTCCGAGAGCAATGCTTCACAGTTGCTGACAGTATGAGGGATCCCTAAATACAGTTGAGTGTTTCCTTAATGGCGCATATTCAGGAAAAAATGTCATTATTGCTTTTAGCTGGTACCTTCTGAGCTTCAACAGTTCTTCAGCTACTCTTTGAACATAGGTTTTTATTATTACAGGCCTCAGTCTCAGAGGCAGTAGAATAACTTGAGGACCCACGGAGTTAAGTTGATGGCCTGACACGTTGTTGGGGCAGCACTTAAAACGTAGATTGTTTGCGTAGCAAAGATCATTTCCGTAATCCATATTGGTGTTTTGGGAAAGGGTTCGCGCGTTTTTCTTATTTGGGAGCTGATAGTAAACAAGTGTATCATTTGTGGAAATTAATTGTTCTTTCACACTGGCCGTGTGTAGGCTAAAGTATGGAAAGATAGAGTCAGACTGAAAAATTCAATGTCATAGCCGGGATTTGAAGCACGGATCTCCTGGTTGCCGTCCAGCCGCTCTAACCAATTGAGCTACTATTATCAAAGTGACGACACGACATTAAATTCTCCAACTGACTCGTCTTTTTCCGGTAAACCACTTAGGAGGTCTCATAAACACATGAGACAACTACCTTCACGGCCAGTGTGAAAGAATAATTAATTTCCATTAATTGACCTAATAGTGGTTAACTATAAAGCCCGGGCCTTAAAGTACTTGCACGTTGTAAGTCGCCATACATACGCAAGTTAGAGGTGGGCGATCATCCAACCGATACGGTCAGAAGTGGACTGTAAGCATCTCATCACCCCCAGCCGGCAAGTTGGCTTTCTAGACCAGGATTCGCTACCTATCGTAGCTCCTCATTTTCCTCACGATGCCGAGTGGGCACCGGTCATATATCCGGGACTGAAAATCTGCACCCCCAGGGGCGGGATCATTCCTGGGTTCCTTCCGCGACAGGTAACCAAAGCAGGACGTCTTAACCCACTACGCCACGGCGCAGGACGGTCTGTTAATCTGCCAAGCTATAAACACAGTTTTGTCTTATAGGATATTCGTATGCGAGAGAGAATTCTGGTAAGCTCAGGGAAGCCCGAAGTTTGGTCTGATATGTAGCTATCCTTGATATATGTATGCCTACAATTGTTTGAATAGATTTGAGGTTTGAAGCGGGCGGGTGCAATTGAGTTTGAAGAATGATAGGAGACGCAAGATTTGGTCCTCGACGGGTTCTTATCAGATGCATCGCTGCTGTTATTTGTATTCAAAAGTATAGGCTAATTTGAGTATTAAATACCCATAACTTCAAAATATGTCAATGTAATTGAAATTGTTAAGAGTTTTTTTTTAAAACAATAAAGTATTTGTATTACTTTACTTATTGTGTAAAGGATCATATGGAATAGGGGAATTTCCTTTTTTAAAAAGAACATAAATACCAAGTTCAATACTTAATCGACCTTTTGTTTTCAAGTTATGCTGTGAAACAGACGCACCCACCCACATACATACGCCCCCCCCCCTTTTTTATTCAGGAAGTCTCAAAATATTCATTTTCGGTTACATTTTGGTATCGAATATTTGGATATAACTATACATTCATCTACGTGCTTTTTAATTTGAGGTCGAAATCTTTGGAGCCAGAAACCTAATAAATCATCATGCCTTAACGAATAAATGAGATGCAGAAACTAAACGCAGTATTCAACAGTAGATGAAGTAAATTGAAAATGCTAAAATGAAAGAGTTGGAGAATTTATGAGCTTTAAGAGAAAGCATGTTCAGATAAATCATGTAGTAGAAAAATGAGAAGAAACAACCTTACATCTTGAACACATGTCTTGTGTTTACATCGGAGTCATGAGAAATAATCTACAGAACATACAAATTCTGTAGCTGGCGCAGTTCACCTTCACGTAAGACTGACGAGGTGATGAGTGCATGATTAATGTTCCAAGCACGTGTTACGCAGGGAGAAATGGAAGGAAAAGGAGAAATATCAATGGAGGACATTCACGGAGCTAGTTTCATGTACAGGTTTTGCTGCAGCTTGAGCATGAGCAACTTATTTATAGTAATCAAGTTTGCTATATTGCCATTATCGCTCATCTAAGATGTCTTTGTAGATTGTTTGTTCGTAACATGGAACATAATGAGTTTGTCCTTGGTTTAGGTAAGGTCTATCGAGTTTTATTTGTAGTCGCCGTTTAATTGCCATAGTTCTTTGCATCCCATTTTATATTGCACGTAAATACTGATTAATTTTGGTCATAGACCTATTTATCATCCTTGAGGTTCTTTTACGTGTCATAAATATAGACACGGGACCACCGGCTTTACTTACCTTCCGTTCGCCCAAAAAAAATAATCGACTTCCACCGGGTTTGAATACGGAGCCTTGGGATCCAAAGGCTAGCTCCAAAAACCATCAAGGATTATTTAGATATAGAGGATGCATAATTGGAGAGGAGGGATCAATAAAAACTACAAGTGTCCTTCAACAAATTTATAGTCTCATCGCTGCGTTATTTACCAATCAGAAGCGAATCAAGCGATAGCTTTACAACACTTTTCACCAAAGTGAATAGCTGATAGTTGTTTTCTCCTGCATTAATGTTTTATTCTTGTGGCCTTTGCTTCTAGATAGCCTGTTCTTTCAAAGAAAAGAAAAAAATAATAGAATAGTGAGGAAGTGTACCCACAGATATGATTTTAAATATTAAACTAAACTGTAATTTAGTTTTATTATAGACCTTTATAATATCTATGGTTTCTGGCGACCCATTCTATATTGGGCATGAAAAACCGATTAGGTTTGCTCAGAGACAGGTTTGAGGTTCCTTTACACGCAGCAAACACAAGAAATTGAACCATCAGCTTTACTTCCCTTCCTAAAGTAGCCATACAAAGTAGTTCGTGTGGTTTATCTTGAAACACGGGAATTAGAAAGAGAGTGCACTATTGCCCGCGCTGTTGTAGGTAATCCATAACTGCCTAATCCCACATCGCATCACTTATATGAACAGTTTGTCTTGTTTAACCTGAAACATGGGAATTAGAGAGAGGAGGGGGGAGAACGCATTATTACCCGTGTAGGTAAGCCACGACTGCTGAATCCCACATCGTATTACTTCCATGCAATATTCCGATTGATTCCGCGTGACATATTGTACGATAGCTATCCCTATAATTTCGAGCGCAGCGCTTTGAAGACTACCGGTAAATGGCCATAGTATAGATGTACCGTCCATTAGGTATTTTTTGGAGAGTCACTTTCTTCTAAATTTATGATGAAATTGTCCAACATACCGTTTAATACGTCTTTTCCCCACTATATCTTTTCTATCTCCTTCATTGATTTGTGGGCCGCGCCGTGGCTCAGTGGTTAGACCGCTTGGCTCTCACCAAGGCGGCCCGGGTTTGATCCCAATTTTTTGGAGAGTCACTTTTTTCTAAATTTATGATGAAATTGTCCAACACACCAATTAATCCGTATTTTCCCCACTACATCTTTCCTACCTCCTTCATTGATTTGTGGACCGCGCCGTGGCTCAGTGGTTAGACCGCTTGGCTCTCTCCAAGGCGGCCCCGGTTCGATCCCAGGCGACCGCAAAGTGAGATTTGTGATGGACAACACGGCGCTGGGGCGGGTTTTATCCGGGATCTCCGGTTTCTCCCGCCATCTCATTCCACCGGTGCTCCATCATCATCTCATGTATCATCAGTGTCATCGTCTGCGGTGCCGTATGTAGTAAAAGCGGGCGTTAAACACTACACACACTTCATTGATTTGTGCCAATATTAGCTCGATAGCATTCGTATCACAATGGCACAGAGGTAAGGCATGTTCATTTGATTCAGCTATGGAGTCGATTGTATACAGTTTGAACTTAATTATCTCGTACAACACTGGTTTTTATACCATATTTCCATTATTACCATATTTCACTGTCAATATAAAGCACTGCTTGTAAATAAGTAAGCCCTGCACTAGTTGCAGTACCTGTCGCTGTCTGATGGAGATTAGGCATTCGTGGATAGAAGTGGCAAAGTGTTTGAAAAATTTTTCACCCCTTCCTTGTCACAGGGAGGGGTAGTGCTATGTAGGTCATTTTCCTAGTTAAACCAGACGAACTTTGATTCCTAGTGAAACTGTATTTCCGCAAAAGTTTATCCCAGTTTATATAAAGTTGGAAGAACATAAGTTCTCGTAAGAATAATGTATATAACTGGCATAAAAATAAAAAGATAGTGGATACAGAAAGGCACGTAAATGTATCATTACGATTTTTATTAGTGTTTAACACAACTCTTATGGAGCATCACATTTATCTCTCTACATTTGCCAGTTATGAGGAATTAAAAAACTTATTAAAGTTCAGAAAGCATGGTACTGGCCCAATGTGAGCTGCAGAGCCCCGTTTACGAGTTTACAGCTTAACGACTTCGGCCACCTGTGTTTCTTTTATTGTCAATCTTTTCTTTAATAGCATATTAGAGTCTGCACACTCACTATTAAGCATTAAACGATAGAGAAAGTTGCATATGATTACACAACACGCCACGATTCGTTCACTACAACTATAACATCCATGAATGAAATGTGAGCTATTTGCATAGTAGCGGCTCGTGAGTATTCTTTTGGAAATTCACAAAATTTTAGATTTAGACATCGAAATGTGAATATAATCTGCTACACAATACTTAATTATATTATGAACAAATTGATAAATTGTTATTGCTACCAAGAAGTTTTTAATATTAATAATAAAATCATTTGTTATAATTAATATTATTGAAACCAGCTACATTACTATTATTATTATTATTATTATTATTATTATTATTATTATTATTATTATTATTATTATTATTATTATTATTATTATTATTATTATTATTATTATTATTATTATTATTATTATTATTATTATTATTATTATTATTATTATTATTATTATTATTATTATTATTATTATTATTATTATTAATCATCATCACCAAAAAGCAATTCTGTTTGTGAACTCGTATTGGTAATTGCAAATTAGGTTCATTGTTTTCGGGGCAAGAATGAAGTAATGTGTAGATTAAATTAAATTTTATTGATGGTACGGAGAAACAGGGAGAAGTTTTGGACCTGTGTACGATACTACCTTGTGGCATTGACGTAAAGTGATGTGACAGATGGAAACAGAACACGGGAGAAATTTTATGTACGCCTTCAAGTGTATTTGCACCCATAAAGTAATTGCATCGCATCATTTGTTTATACGAAGAAGCTCCTTGAAATGTGTATTTACAAGTCGGAATTGTTATCAACTCTGTTGCCACTTTTCGTCGAATTAAAGTAGCAAAAGCTGCAAATTTTAAATACTACAGTATTTTAAATATAATATATTCAAAGAAAAAATAATAAACAAATTAACTTGCAGGTGTAAAATGTTGGGATAGGTACTCTTTTACAGCAGCCGCCACTGCGTTTGCAACTAAGATAGAGAATCAAACGTGCAGAAGACAGCGACTATGACATTACAATTCATACTTTCACCGTAACCTTTTGACAGCTGCGGTAAAGCAAAGAACGTGTGCGAATCTGCCATCGGCAATCTTTACCCGTATGCCAAATTAACCTAAGAAATGAAATCATTTTAAAAACTTCGGCAGGTGGCAAAGAATTCAAAATGATAATTGCAAAACAGAAGCTCAACTGCATGTCTGCATAGTTAATACCGAGTTCATACGGCTGAATACCTAGAACTTTTACTTATTTAGCAAACACCATACCTATAGATGCTTCTGGACTTCAGATTCATGCCTCTTGGGATCCATTTGTTATGATCTCTTAACTTTTGAAGTACTCTAAAGAAACGCTATGTTCTGCATCTGCAGACGAAGCCGTACATCTATAGGTCTCCATTTCAGGGCAGAAAAATAATTCCGTGATGGGTATTTAGCTTCATAATATTGGAAAATGCCCGCCTTGGTAGCGTAGATGGTAGCGTGTCTGCCTCACGTTCAAGAGGTCCCGAGTTCGAATCTCGGACAGGGCGAGTTACCTGGTTAAGGTTTTTGCGGGGTTTTCCTTTATGCTGATAGACGAATGTCGGGTAACTCTAAGCTATATGGACCCCGGACTCATTTGGGCATCACTTCACCCATTTCATTCATCGTCCGATATGACTTAACGCTAGAGGACGTAAATTACACACACACACACACACACACACACACACACACACACACACACACACACACACACACACACACACACACACACACACACACAGAGCTGGAAAATTCTGCCTTATCTTCAAGCACAAGGAGTGAAACAATTTTTTCTGACTTGCACTAATAGGTGCGTTTCGATTACATTACAGAGATGAAAGAAACTGTGTGAAATATTTCTGGCATCTCGTGTTCACTGAAAATAAAATTTACTTTAGCAAAATATAATACCACAAATGGCAGAAACAGCTGTTAGCATAATATGCGAGGGCTGTGTCATAATTTTATTATTGATAACACAATAGAATTCCATATGATATAAAGTTGGTAAGATTATAATCTAGGTTTGAAACGGTATTTATCTTTAGAGTAACGTGTTGTTTTTTAAATCCTCTAGGACATGGTAGAGATACAGGACAACGTCTCCAAGGATTATGGGAGCACCGTACATCTACAGCCAATAATAGAAAAATGGGTATCTCTAAGATACCATTGTCATATGCTGCTTTGTTGAGAGCATTTTGGTGAAATTAGTTAGGGCATTTACCAGATTCTTCTAATATATCTCCTTGTGTTTTTATCTTTTGGAAGATGGAGCAGCTGCAACATTGAATATTCCTAACAATGGGATAGATTGACGAGAGTATTTTGTCATTGCAGTCTGACAAATTGATGCCAACGATCGCATCCTTGTCTTATATAAGTGCAGAAAATACTTTACGATACACATGAATTCAAAATGAAATTCTCTAAGGCTGCTTTTGAAAATAAATTGAATATGATCATTTAGAAGAGGAGTGATGGTTATCCATATTTTCCTGAATAGCTCAAACAACACGAAAACATCACCAAAAGGAAGAGAGGGCGATGGGTATGTTGGGTGCTACTGGCTGTATCGGAGGTAACTAAGCTAAACTAATAACTCAGAAAAAGTGCTGAACAAGGAGGATAAGAGAATCTGAATCGTATTCAGATATTTAAATATGGCTATTTGCTGATCTTAAATGTTGGTCTTTTAAAGAAATCGCAAAAGCCAACTAAATAATGACAACATTTTCAAAAAGTGAGAAAAGGATGGAGATACTCAAACCAACTTATATCTTGAAATGGCTAAAGCTACGAGAACTTATTTAAAATAAACTACATGTTATAGATATCTACACGTTATATGTAGTAAGTGTATAAGTTATGGTTTATAAGTTGAACTTTCACAGAATTCTTTCCGAGTCAAAAGAACTTTACAGACTATTTCCAGAAAATTCAAGATTTGTCATGATCATATCTTTAATATGATATTTTAATAAACACTGTTAGCCATTTTTTAGGAAAACAGACAATTTCCATATAAAAGTAGTTTGGGATGGAAGTCCTTGAACATACATATTAACACATGGCACGTAGAGTTTTACTAATTGTTTTATTTTGGGACCTCAAAACATGAATTTCAGGCGAAATCTCAATATAGAACGTTTAAATTGAATACAGTATCTCTTCCACTAATAATATAATAGTAATTACTTATAATTACAGGTAAGCAAGAGAAAAGTAAAAATCGCATAGGCTACATCCACAGAACTGTCTCAACCCATTTTAACAAATTATTATTAGACGTTATCTTCTCTCTGCCTAATATATAAAGCTGGTCGCTATATGAAATAGCTTTCTAACTACGTTATCTTTACATAACCAAGAGTAAAACTCAAGTAGCGAGAATCACAACTTGAGAAAACCTTATTGTATGAAAATGTAAACCATTAACAAGAAATATCTTGAAAATTATAAAATAATAGAAATTGTATGCTTTAAAAAGTTAAGTGTATAATAAGATTTTGTCTATATCTTACGGTTTACCAGTTATGCAAAATACATTGGGAATGAGCAGGACTTTTCAGGCTATTCCCAAAAAATTCAAGATATACATTTTATTTTGATGAGAATATTTTGAACATGTGGTAATTTAAGTAAAATTGTTAAATTATTTTTTAGAAAATCAGAAGTTTTGAAAGTATGACTGTGAAGAGTATTTTGGATTAGGAGGTATCCTTTTTAAAAAATCTATGTGTCACAACTTCGGAAATTGTTGATCTTAAATACCAACTTTACATTTATCTTGCTTTCTACTTCTAAGGTACATTATTCACAAACACGTCAGGTATATACAGGACATTTTACATAATTTTGTTTTGTTTGAGAGCGTTTTTTTTTAATTTACGTCCCCCAACATTAAATATATCGAACGATGAATGAAATGAGAGGAATAATGCTCAAATGAGCCCATGGTACACAGAGCTTGTAGTTACCCGACATTTTTATTTCCGTATAAGAGAAAACCCCGGAAAAAACCTCATCCAGTTAACTTACTAGGCCGAGATTCGAACTAGGAAATTCTTGAACGAAGGGCACACAAGCTACCATCTACGCTACCGAGGCGGGCATGAGAGGGTATGGCCGCGCCGTGGCTCAGTGGTTAGACCGCTTGGCTCTCACCAAGGCGGCCCGGGTTCGATCCCAGGCGACCACAAAGTGAGATTTGTTGTGGACAACACGGCACTGGGGCGGGTTTTCTCCGGGACTTCCGGTTTCCCCCGCCATCTCATTCCACCGGTACTCCATCTTCATCTCATGTATCATCAGTGTCACCGCCTGCGGAGCCGTATGTAGTAAAATCGGGCGTTAAACACTACACATTTCATTTTTTTCATGAGAGTGTCTCAAAAGATATATTTCCGCTGAAATTTCGTTATGAATTTTTATTTAATATATTTCCAGCGAGAAGTAAAGGGATCCATGTCCATAAATGCATGTGTTTGGAATTATCCGATAACGTTTACAGTTCTAATGTTCTACGAATGCTCTAATATTTTGTCAAACAAGCCGCACCTATCCAGCAAGAGCAATAAATTATGAATTAAATCACAAAAGCTACACATTATATATCACAGAGTCTAGCTGCAAAGAGGCCCAATATAGAATGGAACTTTGAGAATCACGGTAGTAAGGTTGTCCATAAAATAATAAAAAAAACATTTTCAATTTTCGTTGCTTAGAAGTGAAGCACAGGTAAACGTGACTATATACATATGCCCTTTGTGATCTTAAGGAGGTCTTTTACTAAAAGTTCTAGCATCCTAAGAAAAATCCTAGAGATACCTAGTGTTCACTGGCCCTGAAGGATAAGAAAATACAGACGCAATTGTGATACCAGCAGTAGAATGTAAAATAACTCAAGTAAAGGAATGCAATTAGGCGTAGTTAGGCTATCCGCTTAGCGCGACTGGCTGACTGGTTGCATAACTAATAGGTCGCAAAACCGCCTGATGAAGCACTGTCGCTCAAGAATATCCAGGCATACATTTCCGGACTTGGAGACCAAATTCTTGTTCTGCAGGATCTTAGAGGAGTTAATTTAATGTCATTCGTGGAAAAACGTTGCACAGAAATATTTTACTAGTTAATAATATATAATATAGGCCATATAGAATAAAACGCATGGATAACCACAGTTCTCAGCTTATGAGTTGCACCGTTGGTTTCTATCTCCCCATTTTTGAGTTTCCTCAACCTAAAAATATCAATTAAGGAAAGCCTGGGTAGCCAAATTAAGTTTATATTTATACGAAATTGCCTTTTTGAGACAAAATTGCTTTCTTTTATCCAGGAGGGCATATAAATGTTTCTTTTACTCATGAAAGCACTATTAGGAAGTCTTGGGTTCCCTGTAATATTTTCTATACACTAGGAGATAAGCTGAAAATATTTGTAAGTGTTTTGTAAGCTACAGGCAATGTAGGACGTAATTTAAATTCCTATAGTGTAAGAATGAGAAAGAAAGGCTTTATTAAAAACTTAATTTGACGAATTAATTCAGAATTTATAAGCATTAAATTGAAAACAGTCATTTCGAGTTGCCTTTATACGTAACGCTCGATGATAACATTCTATTGATAACAATAGCAATACTCAGCACAGAAATATAATACAAGAAGGGGCCCACAGCTCCGATCGTATTACTGAACTGTTAAGGATCTTCTTTCTCCCTGCCCATTACCCTCTCTCTTGCCTTCTCTCCCCCTCTTTCTTCTCCTCTCCTTGGGTGAACGTGGGGGTTTTTATATCATAGTTTCTTATGCTGGTGCTATTTGATATGGTAGCGAAAGCGATAGTAAGAGAACCAAGAATATGTTTCAGATATTTAGATTAGGATAAGAAAAATACTGTAAAAATCTTACAAGTAACTAAATTTTTGAGTACTGAAATGTTGAAAATAAAACGTATTAGAAGAAAACATTTTGATTCAGGTTTACAGCATAAAAATGTTTACATTATCAGATAGAGAAACATTGATCCAATGATCCAATATATACGCTTTTCTTTGGGGTAAGCAATCAAGATTCCAGATAATCCTGTTCTCCAAGTGAGATCTAGTCTATATTAGTCGGTTTAGCTACACAAACATTTTAAAATGTACAGCTGTTATGCTTTAGTTTAACAGAATATACATCTATATTCTTTAAGTTCTCGAAATTTAAATCCCCGTTATAGCTTAAAAGTTTTCCACAAGTAAGTAGAATTAGATTCCTGAATCGTAGAGGCCTCTATGGGTAAGAAGTAGATACACAAGAAATGTGAAGTGTAAACTGTCTAGAAGTAAAAGAACAACCTAAACAGCACAACAAAGTCTAAAGCTATCCATATTCTATAAATGAAGCTCCACACATATCGCACTATATTTCGTAATTGAATTATAGGTAAAGTTAAAAATAATAATGTTATCATATTCAAGTATAGTAAAATAATAATTATTTAAATTTAGATTAAAGTTTTTAAATTGATTAGAACTAACTTACTTCTTATTTACACTAACTGGATATTAATAAACACGAATATTGTAAAGAAAAATATTTAAGCTATTAGTTTATACATTCAATTCCATAAATATTTATGGATTATATTAAATGTTAAATATGACTAAACTTCTCCAAGCTGAGCTAATAACATGGATTTTAATTCCTTTCTTCAAAGAGAATTTCATTTAGGCATTAACGGTTTAACATTAAAAAATTAAAATATTATATAAATATTTATATTATGCTCAGTGCAGAAATATTTGAAGTATAATAATATTAAATTTTACAAGCAAAATATGAGGACCATGCTCAACAGAAGAACTGGTATTGTCCAGTACGTCATGCCAAATTGATAAATGAAATGGTGACGAACCTGCCTCATTGCTAATCGAGGACACTGCAACAACATACACTATTCCACACAACCAACACAACAAAACAACACTACACGCCGGAGGACGAACACTTAGAAAGTGATTGTGTCCCCGTGCGTCCATCTTTTAAACCTCCCACCCCTCCCTGCGCGGGATGCTGTATAGTCTCGGATCGGTTCCCACTCAAGGTTCCGATATTTTGGACGTATGGCCTGATCCCCTCCAGTTGACCGTTCTTATGATCGGGTCACCGCACATGAAGGGATGGGTATAACATGTACTTGTTGGGAATTCAGCAGGCCTTGGCTGAAGGCAACCAATCATCGCTGACAGCTGTGATACTGCCACGGCGCGAACGATGCTTCTGTTTCCGGTTTCTTACATGAATTGCATAACCCATAGATCGTACGCCAAGTAGTGGTCTATCAAAATTGTTTGCAAACAAAACTACACTCAAACTTTTTCTGGTATTTTTCCACTCAGGATTCCATATTTAAAGATATGCCTGTTAACTCCAAAATTAATCTAAATGCTACAAAAGTAATGTGTTTTTGTTTATTATTAATAATGAATTATCTAGCTTCATATTCCATATGTGTTTAAAGTAGTTTGAAAGTTGTTTTTCTTACGTTCACATTTTTTCAACATTTTCACATGATCAAATTGCTCCACAGAACCTAATGTTTTGTCAATTTCCTTTAAATTTTATAAATAAACATCCTAAAGTATAAATATAAACATTTTAGGAGCAGTTTTACTTTATAGTTATCATTGGAGGTATTTACATCAGTTAAAAACTCTAATTGTTCAATATGTTTATAATTTTTTTCAAGAACTATAACTCAATAAAAATCTATTCTCAGCTTTTCCACTTTCTCTACCATAAACAGTAGCCAGATAAGAAATATACAAAGACTCAATACCGAGATGTCATCTAAAATACACGTTTCGAGATACCCTGAATCTTAAAGAAGCATTTTTAAAGGTCTTTCTGTGTTTGTCTGTGTATGTCAGTAAATAGCTTATATGAAAATCAAAAGTTCGTTAGATAACAAGTTGGCATTTAATTTTATATCTTCCATAGATATGACACTAAGATTTTCATTCTTAACTAACCTTTACTTGGATAATTTTTGGAAAATCTCTATTTTTCTCAAAAATCACTTAAACGATTTTGATTAAAGTACTTTGTGTTTAAGCCATTTTTATGCCAAACGAATTTATGACTTGAATTTTCTGAGACTAACAGCTGAATTCCTCTTATTCTGAATAACTTTTGTATAACTGATAAACCGTGAAAGGCAAAACCTCACCACAATTTATCTAATTTTTTGTATGGAGAAAGATTGTTTTGAATTTTCCAATATTTATACTATTCTTAAATAGCAATTCGATAATTCGGTTTTATTTGTCCTGACCATGCAAAGAGAATGGAGTTACGCTATCGCATAGGGCTAATATACTCCTCTACTCCTACTGTACCTAGAGAGCAACACGTAATAAGGTTATTTCTAAAAAACCTTTTCTCCATTAATGTGAAGTAGGTAGCAACATGTAAATGTAAGTTTTTTTTGTAATTTACATTCTTTAACTTTTTAAGTCATATTGGAATGAATGGAATGGGTGAAATGATGCTCAAATGGGCCCAGGGTCCATGGAGCTTAGAGTTACCCGACATTCGTCTGTCAGGATAAGGGAAAACCCTGGAAGAAACCTTAACCAGGTAACTCACCCTGACCGTGATTCGAACTCGGGACCTCTTGAACGTGAGGCAGACATGCTACCATCTACGGTACCGAGGCGGACTCAAATGTAAGATTGTTTCTCCATTTTCACACGTTCAAAATGCTCCAAACTCCGTAACTTATGATAAATTTCCTTAAACGTTTGTAGAATAGCATAAAATACTAGATGTATAAAAATGTTAGGAGCTATTTTACTTTACCTTATTGTTATGATTAGAGAAACATAAAATAATTAAAAATATTTTTCCTGTAAATTTGTATTTCTTCTCATTAAACTAAAACATTTACTTAAATCTGTTTGAAATAGTTTTACTTTGTCAGCCAAGTGAAACGGTATTTTACTCACCGAAATATCGATACTGAGGTGTCACCGAAAACATGTTTTGCAGTTATATTAATAGAAACGCATTTTTAAAATAGGTACATGTACGTGAGCACGTGCGTTTGTGAACGTTGACGTGAGCAACATAACTCAAACGTAAAAAATTGGTTAAATACTAAATTTGGATTTGAAGTGTTTCGCCTTCCACGGATGTTACACGAATATTTTCAAGAAAATCCAACCACCCCAAAATACCCTTTACATGGGCAATTTTTCGCGGTATTTTGATTTTACCAAAACTTTCTAAGTTTTGATTAGAGCACTATATGTTTAATATATTTCTATGAAAAATTATTTCTGGACATTTCTAATAATCGTTGCTGAAATCCTCTTCATTCTGAATGACCTATGAGAAGAACCGTAATATGTAGATGAAATCTTGCTACACTAAATATATAGATCTCGATAAAACAACAATTTAAGTGAAATACATGTTTTATTCGAAAATAATTTTTGCTATTGGTTTAGCTTTAGCAATACTTACAGTTTTATCAAAAATGATGTTTTATTTTTCCTCCTAGAGAACGGAAAATCAATCAAATAGCACGACCAGTTGTTAAAAATTTGACCACTGTTTAGCGTGCTGTGTTCCGATATTCTCACTGTTCCTATAAGAAAATATGCAAAAAAAAAAAAAAAAACCATTTACAAATGTTTATCTCGATTAACAAGGAATATATAAAATAAGCTTTTGTAAGATCAGTTTATTGATGAATGAGCAGAGAAAATCCTGTGATTGTGGCATTTTTTTTAAACATATTTGTTTATATTGTAACTTTGTGGGTCCGTAGAATTAAAAAGCCGAGTTGCAGAAATTAAAAATCTCCTTTATTTTCGTAGCAATACACTATTCATTCTCACGTAAGAACATTAAATCGCATATACACAGTCTTACAAGGTCGATCACAATAACAAACAGTGACAGCAGATTACATCTTTAGCTCTCGTTACAACAACACAGCTGGCTATCTCTCATTTCACAACTGTTTTTCCTGGCTTGTCACAATCCCTTTTATATGTCCATTCATAAGTCGAGAACATTCTCGCACAAATAAGAAAACAACCATTCTCCGTCAATCGAGATATCGCTAGAAATTTCCAAACATGAAACCCTACCTGTGGCGGCGAGTTCTTTATCTGAGATAACATTGTTTGCCACCTTTTGTGATCACTCGCCGTGTTATCGTTAATTGCTCATGCAAGCTCGGGAAACATTATCCGCCGTCTATTATTGATTTGTGCCGGAACGTTTATGCCTGTTGCCGTGAAAATATATACTTATATTAATAAAATGTTTATTTTTATCATTATTAAAATAATTAATTAATAACTGTTTCTTTTATTTACGTCAGCCCCAACGTTAAGTTATATCGAACGGTGAATGAATTGGGTGAAATGATGCTCAAATGAGTCCAGGGTCCATGGAGCTTAGAGTTACCAGACATTCTTCTTAAATGATAAGGAAAAACCCCAGAAAAACCCTTACCTAGGTAACTCACCCTGACCGAGATTCATACTCGGGACCTCTTGAACGTGAGGCAGTCATTAACTGTTAGCTACTGAATATTCTCTATTAAACTGTTTATAGATGCTAGTGCTTTGGTGCATTAATAATTGAAGTATAAATTTCAAAATTTCTTTGACAAATGTTATTTAGAAATTTCAGTCTTACGGCAAATGTATCTGTCAATATCCAAATCTTCCTGTATTGTTTAGATTGCTTTGACTTTATATCATACACTAAGAATGTATTATTATACATAGTACACACAACTTTTAACGAACTATGTCAAGTAGCTAAGATTCATACACCTTTTTTATTAATACACGGGTCATTTAAAAATTAGTGGCAATACTAGCTGCATTTGTCGCTATCAGCGGTAAATCATATAAGCTGATAACAATGAAAAATAAGAGCATCTAATGTTTGTTAGCTATGAAATAATTGTGGAGACATTTCCTAGTTTTTAAATGGTTTAGATACATCTTTGCATTATTTCAACAAAACTATAATCTATTTTAAGCAGTAGTCACATCTAGAATTTGGTTGCTACTACGACTAAAATTCCGTTCTCTTTGCATAGTCAAGATAAAAGAATAATTTCTCATTGAAAAAAGCATAAGTATTGAGAAATTCAGAGAAATAACAAGGCAAATTGCGGAAAAGGTTTGCTCTATGTAAAAATATAACCAATACAAATTGTCTATTTTAATGAGGTATGCATTTTTGTGTAATAAGTTTTTGTTTACCACTGTGGTTTCTAAGTTATGTAGAAAACGTGAGTTTTAAAAAAATCAACATTTTTGTAGGATGTCCCACAAAAAAGGTAGTCTGAGCTGATGGATTTTCTCGAAAATATTCGTGTCGTATTCTTTAAAGCTTCTTGCTGAACTTGAATATCAAGTTTGATATTTAACCATCTTTTCGTTTTTGAGTTATGCTATCTGAAAATCCAGGAGATGATTCTGGAGTATAAACAAAGACGGAAAAAATACTGTGAAATAGACTCCGGATTATGTTACAAGAAATGGCCACATCCGTTTGTTATTCCAACAGTATAAGAAACAAATTAAATGCAAATGCAAGCTCTAACGTTTAAGTTTACCCTGACGGAAGCAAAGAGGATCAAGGGGTAGGTTCTGGAGTGGTAATCTACAAGAACAAATAATTACCAAACCAATTACAGTACAAACTAAACAAAAACTGCTAAAATAACCAAGAAAAGTAACTTGCAATTTCAAAGGTACTGGAAGCTATATATGATATGGGAATAACACAAGCTAACTTTAAAACAGCAGCACTATATAAATTAAACTTCAGTCATTACAAAATACTAAAAATCATAACCAACCGATTGAAGCTAAAAGAGACAAACTAGGAGAATTAAATAAAAAAGAATAGGAATAGGATGGATAAAAGCTCACATAGGAATAGAAGGAAACGATATCGCACATTAACTTTCGGCACAAGCAACAACAAGTGATAGCATAGAAAGCTGTAGCAGAATCCCAAAAAGTGCCATCCGGAAAAGAATACGAGAAGAGATTCTCAATAAATGGGGTTGAGTATGGCAAAACGCACCAAAAGGACAAGGAACAAAACAATATTGGCTCACGGTAGCAAAACGACTAGAACAAAGAATTAACCTAACAACAAATCTCACTACTATCTTAAAAGGACATGGATTGAAAGCCTTACAAAAATTCCATTAATCGATGATGCTACATGCATCTGCAGCAGAGGAAACGGAACGACATTTCATCACGAGGTCTACCCGAAAGTACGAACACTCCGGCCTCTAACAACCCGGGAGCGATGGTAAACTTCGGGGCTCTTTCCATAGGGCAATACCTTGAGCCTAAAAAGCCCCCCCCCCCACGACAAATCACATCCTGTATGACTGCACCAAATGGAAGGACCAAAGGAAAAAAACTAAGGATGCAAATAAGCAATAAAGGAGGGAAGTGTCCAGTAGATAAACCAGCACTTGTGGGACAGTATCCAAAGGACTTAATATGTCAACACAATCAATCTAGAAAGTGAAGAATACCCAAAACAAAAGTGTAAATAAGTGAGATAATTCTAAAAGGTTTCAGTGATTATGTGAACGCAATCAATCTGAAAAATACATACATATATTAAAACCTCAGTTAATATTGTGACTTTGTGAGTTCGTAGAATTAAAAGTCCAATTTAACGAAATTGTAAATGTTCTTTATTTGCGTAGAAATACACTCCGTAGCAGCAAAATTACATCACATATCACAACACAATCTTCCGAAGTCGACTACAATAACAAACAGCGTTCAGTTTACAACAACACTCTCAGCTGTTCTCTGCTTACCTCTCGCGACTCACTCCTCTAGGCGAGTCGGCACTTCCTTAAATACCTCATTCCTAAATTCGAGATATTTACAGAACAATAAAGAAACCGAATAATGAAGATATTACCAGAAATTTCCATTTATCTCAGTTTGTTTGTTTCGGCAAGTCTTTTATCTCAAGGGCTATATCTATCTGCTAATGCAAGCTCGTTATCTACGTGAAACCTATCCGTCTGTTGTCTTTATCTGCAGTCTCTTTTGTGTACACAAACAGCGCTTCTCTCTCGGCACCGCAACTTCCGTGCTTTTTCGCCGCGACACTATCAATCCGGAAACAAACACACAAAAAAAAAAAAAAACCTAGAAAATGTAATATTACTAATTTAATGGAACAATGAATGAATAAAGGACAATTAAAAGAAGCCACACATACACTCGGGCGCACACACGCACACTGATCTTTTTCTAAAAATAATTTTCTGAAAAGAGATACCCAACGCTTATTTCCGGCGAAATCAGCTATCGAATTTTTGAATGGAAACACAATACTTCCTCTAATTATTATTGTACTAGTAGAGAAGGAAAAAATGAATTACGACTCCCCATGCGAGAAAAGTGCAAGTACTGGAAAATTCAAACTAATAACAAGAATATCTCTGAAATGGTTCTTTGCCAATTACGCAAAAGTAATTCACAATGAAGAGGATTTCTGAATACATTCCTAAATTATTCAAAATATGCATTCCAGGAAAATATCCAGCTTTTAACAGAAATAGCAATTATTAGAAAATTAAACTTGTTTGAAAAATATTACATGCAAAGGCTAATCATGGGTGGTGGATCTGTATTAATATTCATCTGCATCCTTGTAAGATAAACTTAAATACCAACATTTTTATTTAATCCATTTTTCCTTCTGTAGTTATGCTCTTCACAGAAACCATATGCATACGGATCTTTTTTGAATTCAAGGACTTCAAAACGTTATTTTCACTGAAATCTTGGTATAGAATTTATGAGTGGAATGCAATACTCCCCTTAATTACTCTAAATACGTAGTAGAGAAAGTGAGAATACATGGTATGAACTTTTACAAAGGATGTTCATATCCAATACTTTGTAATGCGATATTGAAACAAAAATCTTCTTACCATCTTCGTTTGCATCAAAACCTCTGTGTGATCTCGAAGCAGTAGTTGCTCTTTGTCAGTTCAATTTGTGCAGTTTGGACAATAGGCTATTTGTGAATGATTCCATATTTACAAAAATGCAGTGATAATCGACCTAAAACCGACACCTAACCGTTGGCGCTGTTGTAATAAGAACAAGCGTAAAGCACAGAATTTAAAAAAGCTCACTCATATGAATTTCTCGACTCACTTAATACTTTTACTCCTACATCTGCTTTTTGCTAAACATTTGTGTGTGTGTGTGTGTGTGTGTGTGTGTGTGTGTGTGTGTGTGTGTGTGTATGTGTATGTGTAAATGTGTTATGTATTTTCTTGTAGGTACAAGAGAATTAGGGAAATACAGTAGATTTTAAGGAAGGTTACTTCTTTTATGAAAGTTGCATGGCTGAGACGTGTTTAACGCTCGCTTCTACTACATACGGCACCGCAGGCGATGACTGATGATACAAGAGATGAAGATGGAGATGGCGGGGGAAACCGGAGACCCCGGAGAAAACCCGCCCCAGCACCGTGTTGTCCACAACAAATATCACTTTGCGGTCGCCTGGGATCGAACCCCCGCCGCCTTGGTGAGAGCCAAGTGGTCTAACCACTGAGCCACGGCGCGGCCAATGGCTGAGAGAGATACAGATAGTGAGAGAGAAACGAATAGCTACTTTCCATTTGAGAAGTACTTTAAAACGCACCATTGACAAAAATGGCTCTAGCAATTTTAATTAAAACACCTTATTTAGAAAGTTTTAATGACCAATCAGGAAATGACAGTCAAGTAATTCAAAATCGGGTTGCTATATCCTAAGTAGGAAATTCTATACAGTTTATACGGTGTCATGTTAGAAAAAAGAATTGTGCCGTAGCATCAAGGAAATAAACTTACTTGAAATTTCAAACGCTTTGTATAACTATGTATAAGTTATACAACGAAATGAGACATTTTGCATACTACTATATGTATAGATCTATTGTAGATACCCCACAGGAGGAAGGGATGAAGTGAAGGAGCCATAGGAACCTACAAGCCACAGAAGCGTGAAAGCTCCAAACTTTTACAGAACTCGAAGACTCATCCTATAGCTAGCTCGTTCCCAGGCGACCGCAAAGTGAGATTTGTGGTGGACAACACGGCGCTGGGGCGGGTTTTCTCCGGGATCTCCGGTTTCACCCGCCATCTCATTCCACCGGTGCTCCATCTTCATCTCATGTATCATCAGTGTCATCGCCTGCGGTGCCGTATGTAGTAAAAACGGGCGTTAAACACTACACATTTCATCCTATAGCTTGAGTTGCCTGGAAAGTTTAATGAATGACTCATGGACCAAACAACCCGCTACTGTCTGTGGGCAGCATTCCTTCCTTGTAACAAGCATCAAATCTGTATGAAAATGCAATACTTCGTCTACTTACTATTACGTTGTAGAGAAAGTAAAACTTTGCATCTTAATTGACATTTTAAATATTAAAAATGTCTTGAAATATTAGAATCGAGAAGAACACTTTCGAAAGCTTTTTTTTTTTTTTCATATTAACTATTTGAAATTTTGCTGAATTATTGTTTAAACAAAGTAATACATATATATTTATATAAATTTAATAATTTAAAAAGTGGTTAACATATATACAGAAACTTTTACAAAAACACTTCTAAAATTTTGGGTAGAGAAACGTAGCCACCGATTTTTTCAGGATTTTTAAATATTTTATCCTTTTCACTCCTATAACAAAAATATGTACACAAAAACGATTTTCGAGAATTCGACTTTATAAGAAAATAAACATTCACGCTAATTTTTGTCCATATATACCCAATGTTGACTGTGCATTACCTAGGGAGATTGAAAATCCTTTTATCAAGCTTATCTATTTACATCTAAATCTGCAAATGCAACCACACAGTGGAACAAGCGGAAATGTCTTACGACCGCTTATAAAGCGTTGTCGCAAGTTATCAACATCTGACGTCTCATTTAAGCTGCTGGTAGTTTTATAGCCCTGTTAACCATGAAGAACTGCAACTGTTGTCTGCAGCAATTATACTTAACCAGCGCATAAAATTTTCTCTTGCAGCTTCAACTTTCATTCTGTGCATTTTACTTTCCCACATGTCACCGTGTTTACTTTGGAGCTGTATGGATAAGAATTCCACGAGATTAACGCTGAGAAACTTAAGACAAGTATTTGAGCTTCATAAAATCATGTATATCTCACATTCTGGCATACACATTTATTTTTAATAGTCATATTTTGGTTAGTTTCGGTATGTTTTGTTCTTAAGTTATTTGTAGCCAAACTCTCGAGTTTATTACTGCAATAAATAATAGAACGCATTATACAGGCCGTTCAATGAAATCAAACACTCGCATTTATATACTTAACATTAATTATATTATTTGTGTACATTAATGAATAATATAATTTTAATTTAAATATCTCATTTATACAAGATCGGAAAGCATTTGGCTTCTGGAAAATTATTTCATGCAAATAGTGTCTACAGCGCCTTATTTTTCACTGGTGGCCGGCCGTTCGGTGTGCGGTTAGTGCTGCAGCAAAAGGTATGCTACCGCCGCAGTTGGCATGCTGTTGACGCATTGAATGTTGAAATTCTAGCGCTTAAATGTATCATATAAATTATATTTACAATAATTACATACCTTTGTCACAGAAGGTATTGGAAATGATGTGCTTGTGCTGCCACGCATGTTCTCAGACTTTCGGAGAAAATTTCTGTTGACACGCATTAATTCGTCTTGTGAAATTGCAGTAATTTCTCTTCTGATATTGTCTTTCAGTTCTTCCAACGAGTTCCCCTATAAATAAAAAGCGCATACCGTAAGGTCTGGTGATCGCAGTGGCCATAGTCCTTTGCTGATGACCTTATCTCCAAAATTTTCCCTAATTAATTTCAACGATAGATCAGCTATATATGCCACAGCAGAGTCTTGTTGAAAATATGCCTTTGTGTACTGAAGGTCACAAAAATATTCCAGAAATGGTTTGATTGTTGCATCCCTGTACCTCTGTCCGTTAACTGTTTCCTCAAAGAATATGGGCCCTATAATTCGGTATGAATTCACAGCACACCAAACACCAATTTTCTTGTCATGTAATGGAATTTCTTGCACAATATCGTTGTTTTCTGAATTTCAGTATCTGTTTTGTGACGATACATGTCCATGTAACCAAAACCATGCTTCATCTGTTAAAAAAATATAATTTTGGGTCCATAGAGTCGTCATTAATTTACCCCCCCCCCCCACCCAATTGCAGAAATGTTCTCAAAGTATCACAGGGTTGCAGTTCCTGAACTACAGTTATCTTATATGGCTTTAATTTCAAAAGTGGCTTTCCAAGCCGAGAATTGTGAAACACCTGTTCCTGTGATAAGCGAATTCAGAGATTTTCTTGGGCTACGTTCTAGCTTCTGTCCTATCTCATCAAGTTTTTCTTCTGTAAGCACAAGGCGAGTTCTTTTCGGTTTCTTATCAAGAACAGAACCAGTTTCTCTGAATCTCTTTACAAGATTACAAACTAACTCTCTGTGAGGCGCAGGAATACCAGGAAACTCATGTGTCCCGCTATTTTTGAGTTTGGAATTCAAGTTTTCGAGTGTGAGCTGTTACGCTTGTAAGGAATCCGTTACAAATTTGCGGTATTCTATATATATTACAGTTCATACAAGCAGCGATTCCTCTGTATAGTTAAGTTATTTGCAATAGATTTTCCTCAAATTGTTTCTGAAGTTTCATCTCGAGCTTACACAGAAAAACTTATACCACAAAATATTTGATAAGTGTAAGGTCCTCCAGAATATAATTTAGTACAGTACGATCCATATAAACCTGAACCATTTCAATAGCCCATAATTTCACTTTGAAGGCTGTATTTTCAAGGCATTTGTGGAGCAGCTGGATGATATCGAATTGAGAGAAGGTTATTTCCAGCAAGATGGAGCAACGTGCCATACATCTAATGACACCACGGAACTTGTAAGCAGTTTCTTTGATAATCGAATAATCTCAAAAGGTCTGCGGCACCCCAGATCCCCTGACCTAACCTCAGCGGATTTTTTTCTTGTGTGGGTATCTAAAAATAGAGTGTACAAGACTAGGCCACGGACAATTGATGTTCTCAAGGAATCTATTCGAACCGAAATAAGTAACATTGGCGAGGATACTCTCCGTAAAATTTCAGAGAATATGATGAGACGAGTGCAAACATGTATAAATGCTGGTGGAGGACACTTCCAACATTTTCTCTGAGATATAAATAGTGCAATGTAATCTCCGAATTGTGTATTATATGCTCCAAAAGTTGCATATGTGCCCTATTATGGCCCATTGAAATGGTTCAGGTTTATATGGATCGCACTATACATAGATATCCATATTTAAAATATTAAAGCTGTATCCACTAACGTCAGGAAAATGTACGGAGGTATCGTCGTGTCACATTTGAGAGATCCCAAGCTCGAATATCCGTAAGGGTGAGTTTCCCGGATAAGATCTTTTCTTGCGGTTTTCCTTTATTCTGAGAAGACCAACGTTGGATAACCTAACGCTCTGTGAATCCGGTTCATTTGAGCATCATTTCATTCATTTTATTGATTTACAGTCTGATATGACTTAACATATTGAAGGGCATTAATGTTTAAAAAGTTTAATAAAACAAGTTTAAAGCTAAAGACCCAATCTAACATATCATTTATATGAAATCTTAATTTACTAGTCGTATTTTTGATCAATAATGTGCTATAAAACTACGTCTTTCAACTAATCATGGCTATATATCCCACACCTTCTTAGCATTTCCCTAGCAGATGTTAATTTATTTCGGATTGACATTTGTTTTCTCATAAATATTCCAAGTTAGGTTCAGCAAAACTGCACGACACCAAACAACACAAAGAGAAGCAAATAGTGTATGCAACGTATATGAGTTCAATAAATTAATTTAATAAATTAATGACATTTTATCCTATCTATTTATAGTAATCTCTATATACTTTCTTTTAGTCTTAGTATAATGGAGTTTTGATTTTCTCTAGATAAATCTCGTGTTCCGCTCGCAGATTTATCGATACAGTTAGTGTTGACATTCTTCTTCGTTTGTTCTTTGTTTCTTTCGTGCTTTAAAATTGTGCAATTAGCAGTTAAAGGTTGTTGCACTGGGAGGTGAAAAGCAAAAAGGTGGTACAATGGTTTTAAAAGCATTTGGTTTTTATTTTGGTGTCGGAAGAAAACGCGAATACATTATTATTAGACACGAAAATAGCAAGACAGGAAAATTGGTTATTGCGAGGTTTTAAAATTTAGCTTTGAATGCACATAAATGTTTTTTATATATTGCATGTCTATGGATTTAAATACCACTTAAGAATGAAACAACCCAAAGGGAATTCGTGAGAGGTTCGCAGGTGTTCCTTCCTCCTTCAGAGCGGGAAGACACAGAAAAATTATTCATGCATAAAAAAGACGTAAACAACACACTGATGTGGTTTAATAAAAGAAACAAAGAGCGAACTTGATCTTTCTCATGACCAGATGGAGTGCAAGAACCTCCAAACTTCCTGATATTTCGTCACCTGGTCCCAAAGATCGGATTGGGGCACCAGAGATCCTTGACCCAAGGCGGAAGGTGACCTTCGAGCTAAAACTAGAAAGAAAGGAAAAATTATAATAATCTTCCGCGGAGCAAAACATTTATCAACATGCCATTTCGTCTTCAGAAAACAGATTAAAGCAAGCCATGTATATTTACGAACATGCTTCGGGGCTATTATGTGTCTGTAAAATATTTCATCTAGTCATTATTTTTTACATCGGAGAACCTTTTAAACAGGGATTGTATTACGAAAGACTAAACAATTTATTACTATGCAAATTCAAACAATGAATATTATTGTTCCGTAGACTTGCTAATTACAACTTTGGAGTTTGTAACTGTATGCATTAAATGTGTTTACTTTCATTTTTGTCTGATGAGCTGTTTATAACCTCGAATACTTCCTTCTCCTCCCCGAAAATAATTACAAGAAAAACAAAACGCCTTCTCTTAAATAAAAGTGAGTAGTAAACGTAGAAGTTTTAGGCACGTAAGTTAGGCTCTTAAGAGTTACTGTATCTACAGTTTTATGTATTTAAAAATCAGGCTTTTATTTCCACACAAACAAATTGTTACATGCTCATCTTATAATAATCCTATTGTAGAGATAGCTGCAGACCTTAGTTCAAGCATTTCCTAGGCATTATTCACATTTTGCAAGTAAATTGTGCGTATTCTTCAGAAAACCTAACGTTGTGATTTCAATTTTTGCCTTCAGTATATATTGTCATGCCTTTTAAAATAATTTGACTCGCCTGAATCCATCTTGATACAAATTTACAGCTAGGAAGTATTTCTTTATTCTGTTAGTAATGTCATTTACATACTTTTGCACTAACATGCTAACCTCCAAATACAGAAGTCCTATGTTGAATTCTCGGCTGTAAGTTTGATGCAGACAATTTATTAGATATTCTCCCTTCCTTTAGTTTGAGCCAGAGTGCATACATAACAGTATTAACAAAAATCCAAAACTTAAAGATTAGCAAACCGTATTTAACTCACTGTCCATGAGAGTTGCCCAAAACTTAAAACGGCCAATACTACTTTAGAATTAAAATGCGACAGAAAAATGTGAAAATACGTAACACCTTGAGGGCAACGTTTATACGTTTTTTATCCATTAAACATTTATGGTATATTTAAATTAATTGATGGAAATTATTCATTTCTTCACACTAGACGTATACAGGCTAAGGTATTGGATTGATAGAGTCGACATGAAAAATTCAATACCACGGCCGGGGTTTGAGCCATGGATCCACTTGTTTCCGTCCAGTCGCTCTTATCCACTGAGCTACCATGGCCAATTTGCCAGCATGACGTTAAATTCAGATTAACCAGTAGATCCATGGTTCAAACCCGGCCGTTGCATTAAATTTTTCATGTCGACTCTATCAAGCCAATTTACGGTATACTGTATACAGGGTTATTCTAAATGATTGGGGATTTACAAAAATTCAACTCACAGTACAATTGATGTAGGAATATATTGTTTTGTTGTGTACTGTAACTCATATTTTTTGAATTTTTTTAAATACTTACAAATGCTCCATATGTGCGCCTTTTGTCATTCTACACACACCTACTCGATAGTCCATCTCTTCCCACACAGTGACGGTTTCGAAGGCGACTTGGATGCGCTGCTTCACTTCCTGAATATCTATCGGTAGAGGAGGGACAAATACCTGATCTTTAACATATCCTAAAGAAGAAATCGCATGAATCGTTCTAGTGAACGTTGTGGAAAGGGTACGAGCATCAGATCACCCTCCGTTTCGCGTCCCATCCATCGCTGCGGAAGTTCTTGGTTTAAAAATGATCTAACCTCTTTGTGGAAATGAGGTGGTGTACACGTTGCAGCACGTAATCGTTCCTTCCAGTATTTTGTCCGAAAATGGCGCTGGACTTTGGTAACGCATCGTTGTTGATGATATTCAAGAGTACAAAAAGCTTTATCCTTACCATTAACCGCCATTTTGTTAAACACTGCTAATACTGCCATCTGGTGGTAACTTATGTACCTACTACAGTTGATGCAAAACAAAACTTTGAGAGTTCGCCTAACCGTTACTGCAACGGTAAAAATGGCATGTTTTCCACGTTTAAACGAAAATCATGAAACATCGACAATCATTAGAATAACACTGTATATCACAGTTCACACTAACAGCAATTTTCCTATACAATTAAATTAATTGGAATTTTCTTTTGCCAAATGTTACATCTCGTACTTACATAGGACAATGCAAACTCTAGACCACGAAATATTTGATAAACCACTAATCCTATAAGAAGAAATTTAGCACAATAAAACATTTTCAATATAAATGAAAGTTTCATTTGGGAGGATTCCCTTGAATCTTCGTCTGTCATCTTTGAATCTGTTGAAGTAAAATATATTTTGTGTTTGTCTGACTTATGGTTTTAATGTTTTACTTTCTCTTTGTTTCTTTTCCTCACTGGTTTTCTAAACATGTTTTTGTGTGTTCAGGGATCTCAAAAGCGCATTAATGATGAAAATTTGAGTAGAATACAATGCCAGCGCCACTTACCATCAGCACTACAGAAATGCATCGTAAACTGTGTTCTTGGTAAGAGAAGACCCCTGAGTTCAATAGCTGACAAAGTTTTCAAAGACGAAATATATTTGTTTAGCATTTAGAATACGTGTATACAAATGTTGCAGGTCTGCAGGTATATTTAAATCAGGCACATAACACACTACAAAAGATTTGTTTTGAGAGTACCCTTAATGATCAATAACAGCAATTGTGACCCGTCTAAGAACACGGCTGGATAAGCTCAGTCTGAACGTAGTTGCCAAAGAGACAACATGGGTATATTCCTCCAACTTTGCTCAGCTGTGTTTGCGTCTCGCGCCTTCTTAGTAACAGTATTCGCAAATCTGACAACTTTCATTCCATCCTGGCCTTAGTGCTTGGAAATACCTATGTCTTCTCACAAAATGTATCACAATAAAGCCGTTGGCTATTTTTGTAAGAAGAAAAGTTTTTTGCTTACAGAAAATGGCGGGTCCCGAAATATCTTGTAGATCAAAAGATGCTGACTTCGATCAGGAAATGGAACTTACAACATTTCATTCAGTTGTTTACCCCAGTGGCCAGTTGTATTGCATGCTGCATATAAACGTGTAAGGCTTGAGTATTCTGTTGCATACTAGCGAGCCCCAACCTGGAAAAGCCTGCTGCTATAGAAGCATTTATACAGGCAACTGTATTGCAATAAAATGCTGTGATGAAGTAGCATATTTATGGGTTAAAATAAAGAACAATGGAAAGTTTAATGCGATAAGACATAGAAACAGTAAAGGACAATATTAAATTTCAACACTAAAGTATATAATACATAATGAAAATAGAAGTAATAAAACAAAATAACACATTTACAATATAAATGTCAAAAGCGTAATAAGTTACGGTGCTGATGTGTGATCACTGAACTGTGCAACTCAATTGAAAGTTCTTGCAGCAGAAATTTACTTTTGTCGAAGAACAGCAAGAATTTCTAGGAAAAACAAAATAAGAAACAATACAATTAGAGATACTACGAAAGTAAAATCGATTAAAATGATATGGTGTGTAAGAAGGATTCCTGAGGGCAGAATACTAAAAATGTATTTAGAAGGGTACCAACAAGGAATTGAAGAAACGGGTAGTCTTGGATAACTTCACACAGCCAATGTGGAACTTACATATACAAAAGATAACCAGTGTACCAACCAAAACAACAGAGAACTTGTGTAACACTTAAAAAAACCGATTTAGTGATAATAACTTTGTTACTAGAGAGATGAGAACTACGCCACAAACGTATTTTTTTTGTAAAACACAGAGTATAATAAACAAACGTGAAATAATATCCAACTGGAGCCAACTTCACTCAAGCAAATAACGATTGTATTGCAAAGAATAAAGGGAGAATACTTTTATACATGCTGGCGCAATTGTTTCTTCATTTTTAGTTTTTCTAGAAACTTAGTGAATAGAGAAAATATTTTATTTCACACAAAAATTCGTTTTCTTTTTTGTATTTTATAGGCTATGGCCTGTTTAATCCAGAATTTGAGAATCTTTGCATCTTCTTCTCGGTCTCCTAGGGGATCTTTTCAGAAGATCTCGAAAGTACCTGAATAAAAACAGAAGTTTAGAAAGAGTGTTTGAGAGAGGAAGTGAGCAAAAGCATATTGGAAAAGTATATTATAAATACAAAACTTGATATTTAATTACAGTATGTTATAAAGATAGGATCAGAAGATTTAAAAAAAAAATTCTCCAACCCAGATTACGCTTTATTATTTAACAATATTTTATTCTCTCGGAAATGTCTCTGACGACTTTGATTAAATCAACATAAGTTATATGTATATTTGTAAGACAAATATTTGTATGGAGCCTCTGAAATCCACTACATTCAGATATAATGCTGTACAGTTTTGTATTACGGTAAACTGTACAAATATTCTACTCAACAAATATGGATATCTTTAAAATAGATAATTTATTTCAAGTTACTCTTTTTATGGCATTAGCGATTTGACTAAATCGCCTGAATACCGATTGCCGACTCTACTCTTAAGTGTTGTCAAACTGAGATTAAATATTTGCATAAGTTAATAGAGTGAAAATTATGTCTTGGGTGCTGTGTGACCAACTCATTTGTATATTGACCAAGGTTATGTACTCTATGTCTAGGTGTCGTGTGTAATCTTCATGCTGACAGTGGACGCACTTGGCCTTGAAGTGAGAAGACTTCAGAAACGCCATGTGAAAAAGGTAAGCTTTGCCATTATTTTAAAATTGTGAACAGTAACGATTACTCTTCAAAATATGACTGTTGGAACTTGCGAGTGAACATCTTGAATTAATCATAATATTTCTCAATTTCTTTTATGATCTGGATTTAGTGTCAAAGAGCTGGTGCGACTATAGTGGTTTCACTTTGACCAGTCCACTCAAGGTCACGCACATATATATGCACTCTACAGTTCCTCCGTCTGACGCCACACTGTGTGTCACAGCGCACATACTCAGAGTTGAACGGTGGGGGGAGTGACCTGCGGTAGATTGCTGAAAATGAAAATATTATAACACAATTATTGAAAATTAGAAAGAAAGTACTGTGTTCTTCTCACGAGGATATGGCTGTAACAACTCTAGTGTTAATCGAGAAAGATTACGGTAGCCTGAGAACATATCAACATAGCTTAGGCCTCTTAGAAAACATGCTTCTTGTACTAGTAATGCTGGGATGTATTTGATGTAAATATTTGATGTACTTATGACATCATCATGAACTGACGTGTGGTACTGTCCCTGTTCACTCTTTGAGAGAGTAGAACATCCCGCATAAGCTTTCTCGTCAGGGGTCTACAGTACAGGTATAAATTCGTGTTAAAGAATACGTGTTACAGACTGTAAGAAAGATTAACGGTGCTTCTAATAATTGAAATTCACAATCATAAATCAATCAGCTTCTTCATTAGTATCAGATTTAAAAGCCTGGAGCAATATTTCCAGAATACTGTGCTGTTTTTGTTCATAATCACTTCCTGGTGAGGATGAAAATATTTTAATCGTTCTAAATTGAAAACTCTCACAGTTGTAGGGAAATAGTTAATACTAACCTTTCCTCTTTTTAAAACGAAATATTCACAGTAAGCCCGTATATCATTTCATATTTAAGTGTGTTAGTTCAGTGGTACAAACCTTTTAGCTATTTCTAGGGCCTTTACTCTTCTGCGCATACTTATTTTCAAGTTGTTCTATACGATGTACTCAGGTCTAAAACAAATAAAATTTTGTAAACGTTCTTATAAATAACTGGATAAAAGAATGATATGAATTTTTGTTTAAATGCTTAGTTGTGATGGTATTGTGTGGAACAAATTTTAGAAGATCGTAAAAAAATTGGTGCTTTCGTAAGTAATTTGAAAGTTTGAGCAAAAATTGGTATGCGTATTATGCATTACGTCAAGATTTGTGTATTAAAATTTTAAATGAATTTATTTGAAATAGTGTTTTTTGAAAATTTTGCGGAGGGATATTCTTAGCGTTTTCTGGGTTTCCATTCATAGGTATTTTGGTAGTACTCTTTGCTGATCTGATTGTTCAACAGATGCTGAAATCCTGCGCTCTTTTTATCTGATACAGCTAATTTGCTGTGTCTTAATCAGACAAATGATTTATTTATTTATTTTTGGTAAAAAAAGAAAATATAACAATATTAATGTATTATACTCCAAGATATAGTGTTAAAATTCACCCCTCTTTGTAAGCTAGGGATATATTTCAAGTGTTTTGATTGTATTTTCATGGTTGTTTATTCAACACAAAGACGATACTCTCATTTGTTGAATTTATGTATATATCTCTAAAATAAAACATCTGTATTGCTATAAAGAGGGAAAAAATGGAAACTAGGACGCATTTTGACGAATCTTATACCAGATTGCCAATGGACAGATGCTATTAAGATATTAACAGATAAGTCTGTTTTCATTTGCTTGCTTTCCACACTATATAGTCAATTTCTTTTGAACGACTTTGAAGTATTATAAACGTGGTAGTTGTAGGAGGTAGGCCTGCAATTAAACTTACTAAAATTGTCTTATTAAATATGTCTTCAAAGTCATACTAACATTAGATGCTCTTATTTTTTCATTGTTATCAGCTTACGTGATTTACCGCTGATAGCGCCAAATGTGGGCAGTTTTGCCACTAATTTTGTAATGCACCATTTATTTGTCTTATTTAGATATTGTTGTAAACGTTCCTTTTAGAATTCACAAGCCCAAAACATATCTGTGGTGTATGTTGATACCGAAATTAAGGTTTGCCATAAGTAAAGAATTATGATGGATGTCAAAGGAATGTTGGTTCTTTGTTAGAACACGTGCAAGGTCAGTTAAGTCGAATAGCATTTTGGGGGAAAGTTGTTATAACAAAAGCAATGTAAGAAACAGTGACCACCATCCTTAGCCGATTTCTAAAGGGGCTCACTTGACTTGTGGAATAGGGTATTCTTTGAGCCATTCAGAATGGCGTGACAAAACAGCCACAAAGAAATTTTTGGTTGAATGAAGAGGGCTTTCAGGAAGTGAAAGTGACATATACACCCACACGCGCAGCTGTGGACAAGAGTCTTCGGCGTGGAGCCGATTAGAGCAGTCTGAGGCGTGAGGGCGATTAGGGCAATCCTCTTGTTCTGTCTTGGATACTTGTCGGTTCATATATACGTGAGGAACGAATAAAGTTTATCGAGTAATAAACATTCTGCCGTCAGTAACTCTAAACAGGGATATTGGTAACCCTTGGTCGGCAACTTCAATTTCGATGTTCTAAAAAAAGAAACAGTGAATAAATAAATTGGAAACGGGCATTCCAGTGTCATTAAATATCCTTCTCACACACATCCACGCATACCCTGTGAGAAACCTCATTGTTTTACCCTGAGCCACACATTATAATAGCTTCAAAGTAGCATCAACGTGGAACCCTTGTCAAACATTATTGTATCTAATTGGCGTCTCAACGTGGAACTTGTGTGCACCCATAAACATTATTGCTTCAAATTAGCGTCCCAACGTAGAACTCTTTGCTCGCCATTACAATTTTTGTATCAATGTGTAGGATACAAGAAATACATTTCAACATTGAAATATTTTTCTTTCAGCTGAACATGATTAAAAAACTGTTTATGGTGCTGTACTGCTTAGAACGGTCAATGTGCGACAACAAATTAAAGAAAACGCACATGAATATACCTCCACCGATCATGGGCACAAGAATGTTGTGTCATTTTTCTTCCCTCCCATATATTTATAACGTATTAGAGAGAGCTTACAATAGCAGATTGTATAAATTTAATCGTTTGCTTAACTTATCAGCAAACTAAAGGAAAGTAGGCTGAAGAATGACCACAGTAAAATAGTTGGTACAATGGAAGACTGTATGTTGTGTATTAAGTAGCGCTGAAGCGTAACTTTAGAGTACGTCGATAAACAAACCAGTGGGTGTCGATATAATAAGCGGCCTTGAGTACAATGTCGTCAACCATTCATTACCTCAGTTTGTTTATACAGCAACACAATAAAACCTTTTATTGGTAATAGCAGCTTTCAGATCTTCGTTCCAAATTACTACCTCTTGTATTTACGTAATTAAGCAGATATAGCACTGCTAATATGTCCGCATTTCGTGTTGTAAAACCACTCCATTAACAGCATTATAATTAGAAAGTTGGAGTCTTAACTAAACAAACCATTGAACTAATTTTATTTAGCGGGATTTACAGTTGTTTACTCCAAAGTAAAATTTAACTGCAAAGAGCACTCAACGATGGAAAGATACCAGGAAATTTCGTCTTGGTTTCCAGGTTCGGTGGACTCTGCAAGAACTTCTGGACGTAGAAGAGAAAATAAAAGTGAATTATGATCTTTTGTAGACCCCGATTAGGAAAAGGTCAACATGGTTTGCAGATGCTTATAAACTACAGGTGGGATTAGGGGCGGCTTCTGAGGTAGTGCCGCTGTGCCATGGCACCATCTGTATGAAAACAAAACAAAAAGAAGTGTATAGGAATTGCACAAAAAGATTGTTTCTAAGTATTTACTCCCTCGTGTGAATAGGCGCGTTAAACGCAAGCGCTCTGTCCTGGTTGTTTTCCGTGGCTTGGTGCCGATTCCAGAACGACACCATCTACGCTCATAAGCGCCTGTGTTAAGGGCTAGGATGTCTGCTTATACACGGCTTCTTATGGGAGAATCTGGTGCCGAGTTTTCTCTGGCGCATAACTTACGCTTTATCCGCTAGAGTGCAGTAAACACGGGACTTAAGATAACTGTCTCTCTGTCGCGAAATCGTACACGAACGCTTCGTATCACATTCTCCATGAATTGTATTATCAAACTTTTACTGTACTCGTTACACCTGTGCGTAACAAGAGCCCGGATGTAATAAATATCTATTTCCGTTTCCCTTTACGTTCTGTTTGGTACAGTATATTATAAAATAGGATGGATTATTGATAAGATTACCTAAATCGTTCGAAATTGGTACACATATTTATATTTCAACCTTTATTTATTTATTATTTATATATTCATCTATTTATTATTTGATCATCTATTTATATATATTCATTCATTTATTCATTCATTCTTCATTTACTTATTCATTCATTCTTCATTCATTTACTTATTCATTTATTGTACCGTCAATGCAGTGCCTCACCGGCCACCCCTGTGTGGGATGGTAAAAATTTTGCAGATATATACCGTTATTTCTATTAGAACCTGCAATTTGTCAAAAATAGAATTCATGTCAGATAATGTGTCGAAAATATTTTTAGTACTGTGAGATTGACATGAATTTTGACTGAAGGATAAGGGTTAGATAATAATTCATGGCAAAATAGACATTACAATGTGTACACGGCTCCAGTAGCTGTTAAAAGAACCCAAGAAGACAATACCTACCTGCGTTTAATGATTCGAAACCATTATTCATTGTTCCTACATCATCTTGTGGTACTTTGGAGCCAAGTAATTCCGGTTCTTGGCGAAGGGAAGCTCCTATGTCGGACATTCAGATATTTCGACAACCCCACTCAGCATTGCAAAGTAAATAAATAAAGTGTCTTTCAACAAGAATGTCCCATTTTGAACTTAAATAAACACGTTCTATAAATTATAGAGATTTATTTCTTTTTTATTTTGCAACATAATTAATGTCATTACGTGTGGAAAAGAACATCAGTTAAGTGACCACCGCGACTTCATTGGGTTGCGCGTATACGCTTGACCCAATTTTCAATGACAGAACAACGTAAATTATGTCCAACTTCACGAATAACATGTGTGATGTTATTCATAAGAGCATTTACTGTTTCTGGCTTGTTGGCATAAACTTGAGATTTAACATAACCCCACAAGAAGTAATCAATCCAACGGCGTTAAATCACATGATCTCGGGGGCCAGTTAACATCACCACCACGGCAAATGTTGAAACCTCTGAACTTCTTCACAAGATCGACTGTTTCGAGAGCAATATGACATATGTCACTATCTTACTGGAATCAGATGTTTCTGAGATCCATACCATCCAAATGAGGCCAAAAATAGTCCCTTACAAGAGCCCGGTATCACGCAATACACGGAAGGTTTGGCCAACAGGTGATCCATTTTGATAATACATTTTCACTATTTCTACGCGTTTCTGAATGCTGTAACGCTGCATGGCTATTTATCAATAACAACTGTAACCAGGTGAAAACAATGACTGCTGTAACTCAATAATAACGCTGTCAACTGCCAGTTGTATCAGCACTGCCGGTGTGCCGGCATTTCGTCACGCAGTAGTTCTTTTAGATGTTAGTAAATCTAACGACATAAAGACAGTCGTTTTTAAGCACACTTAAAATCTCTGAATTCTTTTCAACATTGAAAGGCCCAGTTCGATCCAAGGGATATAGGGCTATAGTTCCCTTTTTAATTTCATTTAACCAATTATTCAACGATTAAAATGATATAAAAGCGCTTTTAATTGAATAAGAATAGATTGGAGTTATGAAAGGGCATATTTGTGAAGAAGATCTCGATTTTCTGTTGATATAGCACACAGAGAATATCAACGGTGGCTTTCCAGAAGTCCTTGCAATAAGATGTAACAAAAGCCGTTTAACAAAAATAGAAGATTGGCTGGCCCCGTAGCTCAGTCGGCAGAGCACCTGCCTGCCGTGCTAGTGGTCCCGTGTTCGATTTCCGGCAGTGAGGGTGGGGACTTTTCTCCGACCAAGATAAATCCACAACTTCTCCAGAGTCTGGAAGTATGAATGAGAGTGTGAATGTGTGCGTGATCTAATGATTTAAAACCCAACGAATTGGAGTTAACACTTTCTACGTGTTCCAAAGGAGAACGACCGCCGATATGGCCATTGGAACAAATAAAAACAAAATAATAATAGAAGGCAGAATTTAAAATCAGACAGTCGATTATTTGTTAAGTTTGTCATTTATTATATTCTGCAGGTACTTTAGCGCGGTATGAAACAGTATCAGAACTCCGACTAACCTTTATTCTGTTTCTATAAATGTGTGCAATGCAGTTTCTGAACGCCAAAACCTTCTAAAACCCTCACATAAGAAACTTTTGCTTTATTTCCTTTGTATTTATGAGTATGTTCGTTGGCACAGCATAGTAAACTGTTGTACAAAGACAGGATGAAACCTTAACGTTAAGAATCTGTGAAGTGGTTTTATGCTAGCTGAAAAGATGACTTTTCTGGATAGTCACGGACTTATTTTCTAAAGAGGTTAACTTGGTGGCCTGAGAATGCGGAATTTTATTACACATCAGGTGAAAGTTATGTCATTAAATAGCTGAGACCAAACGGAAGTAAAGTTTAAAATTACTTTAATAATCTCTAAAAAAAAAGCACTTATATATTCACTCACATGATTTTTTCTTCTCGCTCTTGTACAAACCATTCTTAGATAAGCTTATTCTTCTATCTACTTCATGCTAATCGAGATAAATTTATGTAGAAATGGTTTTATTAAATATTTCCTTATAGTTGCAGTAGGAATAGGAGAATACAGTAGACCTAAGAGATAATTCAATCTTAAAGGACCTGGTCACTATGTAGTAGCTTTAATATTCTATTTTCTTTGCAAGGCAACACATAGAAAATGACTTCCTATTTGAAAATAACAAAGAATATACCCAAATTGGTTAGCTCCACTAAATGTTTGACATAAATTAAGAGATCTGCATTTTTGTGTCATAACATTTTCTCTCTCTTAAGGTTTACCATTATGCAGAACATGAGTGTTTCAATCAAAATATTTTGAGTAATTTTTTACAGCGTAGTAATAAAACAGCAGTCAGTCGATCCCCAATTTGCTTAAACGCCTCCATTTTTATTTTACACCAAAGGCAATGTAATCTAATTGGAGCCTAAGTGTCACCAGGTTGACGGTACCCAGGAATTTTGGGGCGGTCGTAACGGCATCTGAAGTTGTGTGCCGTTTGTTTTCTCTCCGGCACCCTTTTACTTGCCCTTCCGGTTCGAGGGCGCTGCTGTCACGTTGCTTTCGTTTTCCGCCGTTCCTCTTTGGGGCGCTGCGGTGCCCGAGGCTTCTTGGGTGGCTCCCTCAAACCGGCAGGGTAGTGTGTGCCTGGCTCGCGTCGCGTCTGTGTCTCTGGGTAAGTGCTCCATGTTCGGATTTCCCGATACTCTCTTTGGGTTTTCATGCGTTACCTTTTGGTAAGCCGTGTTGTTTTATGGGGCTCTTTCCTCTCAGTTCGGGACCAGAAGTTGATTGTTACTTTATGTGTCTGGGTTGATCAATACAAAATGTAGCTGGAAGTAAATACTATATGAAGATAGGGCAGAAGTTTATTGTTATTGTATGTTTATGTACTGGTGAGCGCAAAGTGTAGCAAGAAAATAAATTCAAATTAAGGTTTGATAAAAGATTTATGGTTTTAATTAATTTTCATGACCCTGGGTTGGCCCGCACAGTTGTCAAATACAAGTTTGGAGTCGCATTAAAACGGTTGTAAAACTAATTCACGTTTCTCAGTTGGGTATTGAGGAAGATTATCCAAATCAGCCATGACCATTCCTTTAGATGTGGGAAGGGTTCTAGGCAGCAGTTGCAGTGTATGCACACGAGTTCCGCTATAATTAAACGAAAGCAACGCATCGGTGGGAGGTAAGGAAAGAATACGAACATGGAAATAAATATATAATTCATTTTGGATGGGGTTTTCATGTTAATTACGGCTAATAGATGTTGCAGAGCTATTTCAAACGGGAAGGATCATTAACATCCTGAATTTGTCAAACATGAGTTTATACCCACGTGGAAAAGTTCTACATGAAGCTGATGCACGCTTCGGTAGCGTAGACGAGAGCGTGTCTCCTTACGTTCAAGAGATCTCGAGTTCGAAACTCGGTCAGTTGTAAGTTATCTGGATAAGGTTAATCCCGGGGTTTCCCTTGTCATGAAAGATGAATGTCTGCTAACTCCAAGCTCTATGGACCTTGGGCTTATTTGAGCATCACTTCACCCATTTCACCCATCGTCCAATATAAATTAATGTTGGAGGACGTAGATTAAAAAAAATCTGAAACTGACATCTATCGGAGGATAGTTTTAAGGAGTTTTTATTCTGATATTTATTTGCAATAATCATCCTCTAGTGGGTTGAAGTGGGTTCCCAAATGTCACACGAGTTTTGCAATCAGAACAAACATTGACGGGAAGTAAACAAGTAGTAGTGAGAGCGTGAAGTATAAAAAAGCGAAGATATGGGTCGAAAGATTGTCAAAATGGAATTGGTATTTTTTATTTACGTATTCGGTCATATCGGACGATGAATGAAATAAGTGAAATGACGCTCAAATGAGCTCAGGGTCCACAGTGCTTAAGGGTAGCCGAGATTCATCTTTCAAGATAGTGGAAAACCACATTAAAAACATTATCCAGATAATTCCTCTAACCGAAATTCGAACTCGGGGCCACTTGAACGTGAAGCAGACACGTTGCCACCTATGCTATAGAGGTAGGCAGAATGTTGATATAGATTGTATACTTGAGGTAATATGTGACTTGCATGAGGCGCACTGCGGTTTCAGCGTGGTCCTTAACAAATTAATTAATTAATTAATGCCAGAGGTTCTACTCCCATTAGTCCTGGACCCGTAGGACCAATGACCTGGGCCTCCTTCAACCAGGGAGTTACCGAGCTGTCCCAAAATGGCGCCCGGCACCTCCGTGGGGCTTTCCATAGGGCAAGACCTAGAGACTAACAAGCTCCCCCCCCCCCATCTGGTCCTGTGGACTCAAGACGGGATGGAAGTGGATACGCCACTTACGCGCGCCAATACCAAAATGGGAAGGCTACCGATATGACCTCGGTGGGGCCGCCTAGTGATCTAGCACAACTACTATCTATGCTGGCTAGTACGCGGGAATATTAATGGCTTCCCTCAACCCCATCCGGAGACGTACCCGATCTCCCACGGGTATCGGGAACCACTGCCCCCTCGAGTCCAACCCAATCCGAACAACTCCCTATCAGGGAGGGGCTCGAATGTTCGGCCCGAGGTTCCTCTAGTAACGGCAGAGGTACCACGAGTGCTAGGAGTCCGCAGCGCTCGCACCACGGCAGCTGAAAGGGACGGATACCCTACCCTACGGGGGGTGGTCCTGAACAACACGAGGTTGCTGAAATTTGACAAAGACAAAAATCATTGTAAGAAAACGGAAATTGGCGCGCACTTTCTGCATACCTAACAAAAGCGGTTAAGTGGCCTTTATGATCATATCATTACATAAATTTAGACGACTGTGTTATATGGTGTTTTGCGATCCGTATTATATAAAAAATGTAATATATTTCTATTATTGGCTGTAGTTTAACAAAGTTGCGGCTGCGTCATGGCTGAGTGGTTGGACTACTCGACTCCCACCAAGGTGGCCCGGGTTCGATCCCAGACGACCACATGTGAGATTTGTGGACAAAACGGCATAAGAGCGGGTTTCCTCCGGGTGCTCCGGTTTCCCCCGCCGTCTCATTCCAACAGTGCTCCATCTTTATCTCTAATAGCATCAGTGTCACCGCCTGCGGTGCCACATGTAGTAAAAGCTGGCGTTAAACAGTACAAATAATAACAAAAATACTACTACTAATAATAGTAATAAAAATAGTAATAATAACAATAAGTGTAATAATAATAATAATAATAATAATAATAATAATAATAATAATAATAATAATAATAATAATAATAGCAGTAAAATAGTAATAGTAATAATAATAGTAATAAAAGTAATAGTAGTAATAGCAATAGTAATAATAGTAATAATAGTAATAAGAATAATGATGATGATAATGCTGCCAATCGGCAAGATTACATCAGTGCTACAGATGTGCTGAAATTTCCTCTTGCAGGATTAAATAAGCCACTAAATGTAACATGGACATTCAACACCATTGGCCTGGGCTATCAGGATACCAATTAACATTGGTAATTACATTGTAAAAGATGAGATAAAAAATGTTACCATAATTATGATAAATGCCTTTGGACCTATAGTTTTGTCTTGGATGAGGTATTATTAAATTTCAGACCACTTTTATTAAATTATGCTCACTCACTGCCTTATGGTTGTACAGCTATGAAAAGTATGGATGTACAGAAATATGTGCACGCTAATAAACAAAAACTAATAAATGTGTCAAGTACTTCTGAAAAAATAAAGGAGAATAAAAGCTTTAAAATATAGGGAAAAACTGAAAACTGACTATTCCAGACATTCCTGCTCAAAAAGCTTATAACATCAATTGGTCCACTGTTGTAGAAAAATGGAATGATGTGATTGTGATTTTCCTACTCAAAAGGAATTTTTGAAATATTTGAGCAGGTTGTGTGAACAAATAACATATGGAAATTTGTTGTCTTAACTGTTATTTGTTCTATATGATACGATTCGATTCCATACATTCCCGTTATCTTTTAAAACTGTAATCTTGAAATACTCATAAATCAATGAAACATTAAAGTTTCATTATGTTAGAACAAATTTGTATTATTTTAGTTAATTGATGGAAATTAATCATTTCTCCATACTAGCCATATATAGGCTAAGGTTTTTGATGGATAGAGTCAACATGAAAAATTCAATGCCATGGCCGGGATGTGAACCACGGATTTCCTGGTTTCCGTCCAGTCGCTCTTAACCTTTAAGCTACCATGGCCAATGTGCTGGCCTGACATTAAAATTTCCAGTTCACTCATATATTTCCCCGGTAGACCACTAGGGGCTCTCACATCCGAGATACCCCGTTTGTGGCGACTTACTATCGTAAGTGCTTAAGTCCCAGGCTTCATCATTTAACTCTTATTATTTTAATTAATTGATAGAAATTAATCATTTCTCCATACTAGCCTTATATAGGCTAAGGTTTTTTATAGATAGAGTCAACATGAAAAATTCAATGCCATGGCTGGGAATTTTTCATGTTGACTCTATCTATCAAATGGGTATCTCAGATGCGAGAGCCCCTAGTGGTCTACCGGGGAAATATACGAGTCAAATGGAGAATTTAATGTCAGGACAGCACGTTGGCCATGGTACCTTAAAGGTTAAGAGCAACTGGATGGAAACCAGGAGTTCAAATCCCGGCCATGGCATTGAATTTTGCATGTTACTCTATCAAATTTGTATTAATTTATTCATGAAAGTCTTGAAATGTGTGTTAATTACATTACATTTGAGTATTGGGTGCATTTCTAGTGCAGCTCTATTCTGAATAGTTTCTGGTAGATTATTGTTAATTATGATACAATTTATTGGGATTTTTAATTTAAATTGTAAAATAATAAAGAACAAAAATGAATGGAAAAATCATATTTTAAGAATGGATGCGGAACAACTTCCAAGAAGAGTTTTAGATTATATGCCAACAGAAAAGAGAGATATGGGACGCACAGCTCTACGCTGGAAGGATCAGTAGGTTCTTGAAGAGAAGAGAACGGAACGGGTCACAGGGCCCAATCCTTGAAGATGATGATGATGATGATGATGATACATTACATTTCCTACCACCATATTGAATATATTTAATTTTTAGGTGCAATAATAAAAATTACTGATTTATAATTTTCTAAAAAGCTAACCATATCTCTCATGCTGTGATTGCTGTACTACATATGGTGCACTTTAGAGATACATTAGTGGATACAACATTAAACAGGAGAAGAATTATTATATCTGCCACTTTTGGGAAGATATTCCTAAAAGCAATTACAGGTGAAATTAAACTTGCAGTATGAAAGAATAAATACTGGTCCTCAGTGGTCCATCTGAGTAATCTGATCCACATCCAGCCTCTTGTAGCTTGCATAATGTTAAAATCAGAAATTACATGCAACAACTGGGTCAACGTCATCAATTTTATTGTTAATGTATACTAATGTTTTTTTTTTTTTTTATTTGTTCCATTTATACACTGCCTTTAACTCCAATGGTCATATCGGCAGCCATTCTCCTTTGGAACATATTGAAGGTGTTAACTGGTATTCGTTGGGTTTTAATCATTAGATCATGCACACATTCACACACTCATTCATACTTCCAGACTCTGGGGAAGATGAGGAATTATCTTGGTTGGGGAAAAATCCCCACCCCCACTGCCGGGAATTGAACCTGGGACCCCTAGCACAGAAGGCAGGTGCTCTACCGATTGAGCTATGGGGCAGCCACTAATGTTGTTTATGTTATTGAATATTTGGCTTTTGGAGTTCAGTACAGACATACAATGGCTTCTGGAAAAAAAAAAAAAAAAAAAAAAAAAAAACACGTTATGCTAGACCTCAAACAGAAACTTGAAATTTTTGATGAGCTGTAAAGCGGTTGCGTGATAAAGCAAACTGCCATCGCATATCATCCTTGTGGCAACTAAAGATTCGGGACATGTTTCATGTGAGTGATGCTAAACATGCACACCAAATGGGTAAGTTTGTATAAAAATTAATGTATCTTTGGATTAATAAAGTACAATATATAGCCAACATTATCAAATCAATAATCCAGCACTTCCTCTAATCCGGCACCCATGTCTGCTAGGAATGGCCAGATTAGAGAGTTGAGTGTATACATATATTTGAAATTCTGTCAGATGATGTCTTGATGCAGAAGTCCATCCAGTAACCCTGGTGAGGAATGTAACAACTGTTGAGTGTTCATTTCACTTTGTTCCAATGTCCTGCATGTTGGGCAAGATATGATATCCATAATCTAGTAATCCTTCGATCTTCAAATGTTTATGAATATGTATACCTAATGGCAGCAAATGATTCACGAATAGCTTACAGGTTAAAGGTTGGAAGGAAAAGGGTGCAAGAGTTATAAACTTAGGGTTTATTACATATTGGTTTTCCAAAGCATTGATTTACTTTAATTACAAAGTAGCAGGAAAAGAAGATCAAATAAATCACTCTACATGTTTTAACAGTGCATAAACTTTGCAACGAACAAAAATATACCCTCAACTTGTGAAGTAAGTTTCCAAGAATTAACATAATAAACCTTAATTATTCAATGTGTCTACCATTCTTTTGTAGGTATGTCTTCATTTGCTTCACCACATTACTAAAGACAGCCTCAAGCATTATGACATATGTCATATCTCCTGGAGTATAAAGTTTACAATTTGTTACATTTTCATGGCATTTTAGCAGTCTTGCTACTTCAGATGACTCCAAAGAAAAAATCAGATGATTCAAAACTGTTGATATCGGAGGCTATATGGGTTACTAATAGTTTCAGGAAAGGCAGCAGGAAGGACTGACATATGAGGTGCATTCAATGTTTGTTTCTTTTTTTTCCGTCAGGACTGGAAGTAGGTAGAAACATATGGTTTAACTTAAAATACACCGGCACTCTTTGAGATGCCATTAAAAGTTCTACTGTCTCTAGCTAGAGTAAGGAGTTTTTTATCCTTAAAATGGCAACATTCTCATTACAACAGCAATAATAATTAATTTTCTCCATTTACGTGGTGCAGCACCCATAGAAAGTCATCACCAGTTGAGTGAGACATGTGGTGATGGTGTCATGAATGCAAAAAATGTGCATTCATAGGCACGTCAGTTAAGAGAAATGTCACATGACAACCAACCGAAATAATCTTGGCCTTGCACGAGCCACACAGAGCTTGTTGAGTAAAACAGGTTTGTCTGGAGGATTTCCGATTAAGTGTAAAATATATTACCTTCAAAATTGGTATTACTATGGGATCTGTACGCATATTTCTGCATGAACATCTACAAATGCAAAGTGTCTTCAGGTGGGTGCTGTGAATACTAATGGATGACCACAAGACTGCACAAGAGGCAGTTCATCATACACAGTTCATACATGATAAGAGCCATGTGGCTTTCTTTTTATGAACTGCAACAACGATGATACAGGGACACAATTTTTTGAATCTTGAAACAAAATGTAGTCCGCACAGTGGAAGTGCACATGCTCACCACCACCAAAGCATTTTGGGTAAACCACCAGTGCTAAAGGCCGCGCCGTGGCTTAGTGGTTAGACCGCTTGGCTCTCACCAAGGTGGCCCGGGTTCCATCCCAGGCGACTGCAAAGTGAGATTTGTGGTGGACAACACGGTGCTGGGGCGGGTTTCCTCCGGGACCTCCGGTTTCCCCCGCCAGCTTACTTGTATGGTGAAAAAACATTGTGGATTTCTCACTATTCAGTTGCTACTGCATCTGCAATCCTCTGGTACTTAAATCACTTCTAAAGAAGTAGAAGCCATGATCATGGCATTGGCACAGTGAAAAACGTATAATTTGCAAGGATTTTATGCTGCAAAATAAGAGGATTCACATTTTTGGTGCATATAGTTTGTAATCTAGAACTTGAAAGGACTTCCTGTAGCCAGTAAAAAACATACATGGACCTGTATTAAAATTTAAAATTTATTAAATGGTTTAAATCGAGCAGCTGTCATTCAAATCTGTACAGTATTTTAGTTAATGTCCCACAACTTACTAAAACTTCAGATTAGAACAATTAACCAAGATATGTTCAATTGGTATTTATACATTTAAATACTGTGGTGGCACCGTGACAGAATGATCAGGCTGATTGCGATACCAGGGGACTGCATGTGGAAATTGTGGGGCATGAAATGGCATCAAGGGTTTTCTTTACCAACTGCCTTGTAATCACATTTCCTCTCATATCCAATTCTCTACCTTCATACAAAGTATTGTCTAATCCCCCTAGATAATACTAGTATTTCTTTCACTCTCACCAAAAAATATGAACTATGATCTTCACCCAAAGTGATTCAGGTCCTATATCATTAAGATAACTTGGCCAGTGTGTTCGGATGCAAAATGCTAACCTATCAGTAAGACTAAATTTAATTAAATCCATTATAATTGGAATGGCGACATAACTGAAATTATCTGGAGGTAAGGTAAACTTATTTACCAACACAGAATTCATGGCTGCATTTATTTAATGCTTTGTTACTTTGCCACTCCGACAGTCGTCAGATATCCACAGAATGAAAAGATAGCCCTGTAGCCAGTTAATAAGTATTGAAGAGTATGTTACATGTTTATACGAATGTACATGTGCATGTATAAGCAGCTTTAATTTTTAATATTTTGTGAGACATACAAAGACTTCATTGATGTGATTATCATTAGTAGTGAAATGTCACTGTTCAGTGAAATAAGTTACTGTTCTCCTTACTTCAAATTATGTAGATGAAGAAAGTGTTACATACCATTACCAATATTGGTACTCGACAAGCCCATTCCCATTCTGAATAGTGTTTCAAACTTATATCACATAAAGAAAACCAACTTAAAATGAACCTACAAATATGCATACCAATGGATATCAGCTGCTCAACTCGCAAAAAAAAAAAAAAAAACAACTATGACATATTTCTCCCATTTAGTGCTCTCTGATTATTTTTGGGGTCATTCAATCCAATGAGTCACATCAGTACTCCCAACTGCGCCTATACTGGTTGCCAATCTAGAAAGTGATTGACATTTCGTATGGAGAGAGAGGCAACATTGCCGCTTATTGCGACTGCAATGGGTATTTTATTATTATTATTTATAATACTGTACACAAAGACAATAGTACAGTCGTGAATCTACATGCAAATGCTAGAACATGCAAGAACACATCAATGTAAAGATTATCGTAACAAAAGAAGCATACCTGTGACATTTTGATGCTTATTGAAGTGGGAAAATGCCGCTTACATAATTTTTTTCGGGAATTTCTAATTTATACCCCAATTAAATTTAAAGGGAGTCGATTAATGACACTAAAGTGTTGTTTAGTGTCATTAATCGATTCCCTTTAAATTTAATTTATTATAACAACACTGTTTTCAACACTTCCAAGAAAGGAATTATACCCCAATGTCTAACTTTCTTCTTTAAAATACTTTTCTTTCCCAATCTTAACCTCAATGCCCTTACTGATACGTGATGTGAAGTCCTATAAAGCACCCTAGAGAATGGAATAATAGGCTCCCCTTTCAATTTCTCCTCATCGAAGTATTCTCTCACAGAGTATATTATTTCCCGTGTATGTCCTTTAATTGGAATACCTTTACCATATAGTATAATTTGGTTCCCGAGCACGTTCAGGTTTTGGCTTGTCACTATATTTAGAGATAATTAAACATTCATTAAACACAATTGCAAATGATCACAACATGCGCACAGATACACGAACTCCAGACACATGTAAACCAAGGCAAATTGCCACAAATAAAATGCAAAGTAACTTGCCAGTACAGGATCTCTAACTGTTGTATACGTGAGGGCATTCTGTTTATGCAGCGTTATCAACAAGAGAAACAAACATCAAGGTATTGTATTTACTGCAGCGTTTGTGTAGCTTGCTCGCCCGCAAGTCATGCTAAGCACGTGTTAGAATATCGGCAACCAAGGTTTAGTGTCTAACGTCATGGAAACGTCTCGACTCTAATTGGTCCCTCTAATCGTTACCATGACAACCATTATGATATACTCATCCCCTCCCATTTATTCAGGGCGTTCTTCCATGTGGTTACTAACTGTCAATCACATTCTAGTTTGGTGACCAGTATAAAACGTGCAACTGTAGTTTCTGTTAAGTGCACCTGTTATGTTGGCAAAACAAGCAACACCTTGATAAGTGCCCACCTCGGTAGCGTAGATGGTAGCATGTCTGCCTCACGTTCAAGAGGTCCCGAGCTCGAATCTCGGCCAGGGTGAGTTACCTGGATAAGGTTTTTTTTATCCTGAAAGACGAATGTCGGGTAGCTCTGAGCTCCATGAACCCCGGACGCATCGAGCATCATTTCATTCATCGTCCGATATGACTGAATGTTGGAGGACATAACTTATAAAAAAAATTGATGATAAGTAAATAACTAAATTTAAAGCACAAATCCTTAGTTTTGAAGATACATTTGTTTTCCATGTGTGCATTTATTTAGTATTGTTTTAATGCTTACATAAAGTGGTCCAATTTTCTAACTGTGATATCTACTACACAAATTTACATTAAAGAAAGTACATTTTTATCTTTTTATAATGAAATTATGCTTTGATACCTTTCATCTTTGCTGAAAAGCAGAGAAATTGGCTAATTTCCTTGTTTATAATTTAATGAGTGTATATGAGTATGGGGCTGCAATTCAAATATAAGTTTGAATATGAAATATTCTCTTTATAACAGATATGAGAATAATACTGAAAATTCTGACCAACTCACTATTAAAATTAAAATTATAATGTACCAAAAATGACTGCAATCATAATATAGACTTAATACAGCATCTTTTCATATTATGATATCATTAGTTTCTGCCGTATTACCATAGGCTCTACCTTCACAATTTAGACATCAATGTTTCATTCTGACAGCATATGCTGTCACTGAATTCCTTGCTAAAGAAGAAAAATCACTCCAGACTTCAGCATGCCTTGGAAATGCCTACGTGGGTGGCAGCAGTGTCAGGAAGACCATAAACTTTAAAGTAGAACCATCAGAAATTTCAAACTGAAACCAAAAATTGTGACTGGCGATGAAAGCTGGTTAAATTATTATAAGCTTTAAACAAAATGCCAGAGTATGGAATGGCATCAGTTGGATTTGCCATCAAAGTAGAAAGCAAAAACAATGCAATGTGCTGGGAAAGTTGCAGGTAGGTGTTCTGAGATATACAGGGTTGCATTCTGGACAAACCTATACATCTTTCCTTGAACCTGGATAACAAATAAATGCTATCTACTATAGCTAGACACTTCTGAAGTTCATTGTGTATTGCATGATAAACTTCCGGGAAAGAAGATCCTGCAACAGGATAACATGAATCCTCATAATCCTCGCGCCGTTGTGGAAATTAGGATATTTGAATGAAAAACTTTCACATCCTCCCTACCGTCTAACTTAGCACCCTTCCACTGTCATCTTACTTTCTGTAAGGATACATGCAAGGCAAATGTAATGAGATGGTGGGACAGATTTGGAAAGCAGTGTGTCAAGCATCTTTGGAATGCTGGAATGGTGTTCTATCATAAGTGTATTTTCAAACTTGCAAATGCGGTCCCATTTCCATATTATGTATAAAATAACAAAGCATATTAATAAGTTGGTAATGCTTCAATTTAGTTATTGGCCGAGTTCAGCTCTAGGAACTTTCAGATCTTCCAATAACTGAGGGAATGATTCATTTGCAATATATGTAAATATCTGAATATTTATGGAATATTATTTATAAGTGCATGGATAAGTGCCAATAGCCTAATTGTTTCAATTTTAGAACAAGCTGTCCTAAACAAAATGCATCATTACAATTCTCAAGATATTATGAATAATAAACAATACATTCACAGTTTTGGCATGCCTATCATTGTGTTCACTTCACCTGTCCACAGTTTATGTGATTCACATTTTATACTGCACACCCATGAATAATTGACATATGACATTTTAACCAACTTCTGCAAGAAATGGAGATCACACTTTTCTACACGTAACTGCTTCGCTTTCACGACCATGACATTTGATTTTAATTTGAAATTCAGCTTCAGTGCTTATGTTTAAATTAAGTTTTTTCCTTTCATCAGATCTGCCAATGTTTCATGTATGAAAAGTACAACAGACAACAGTTCTCAATACCATCAAATAACATGACATGGGTTGTGTTTGACACAAAGTAACAGTTCTAAACAAATAATGTATAATATAAAACAACTGTTGGTTCATCCAATATGACTTAACGTTGGAGGGCATAAAAAAAAAAAAAAAAAAAAAAAAAAAACAGGAACAAGAAAAAAAAAGAAACTTTTCTTGCTCAATTGAAAGAGGTGTCTGGTAATATAAGATTATGCTTGATGTAAAACTGCGTCTGGTAATATAGGATTACACTTGATGTAAAACTAAAAAATCAACATGCAAATAGAAATGGCCTTTTGAAAAAGAATAAATTAGGGATAAAGAAACAGTTTTACTGGATGAGTTTGGAAATAGTAAATGGAAATTGTGTAAGGCAAAAACAGCTATCCATTTAAAGGAATTTGACATTAGACAAAACTTTAAGAAAGGAATTTAACTTATCAACAATTAACTACTTATAAATTTCACTGAAGGAGAAATACAGCTTACAGCCTATGACTCCATATCATACAACTTCGTTCAAGGTTTGTTTAAATTTCCATATACATATCCGGGAATAATACTGGTTATCACTGGAGGTGGCAACATTTAATATTATCTAAAATACACATGACCTGATCTGACCTAACCTAACTTTCCAACATGATTTACGTAAGGAATACTGCATATGCTTTTACAGGCGTGGAAGAGCTGAAATGTTATTCAAAAGGCATTTTAAGGATAACGGCGGCGTTACATACTGAAACATGGCCTAATACATATTTAAAACTAATAATATTATGCCCATAATACATAATTTTTTTTAGACCTTTTGCAATATTCACTATCTTTTGAATTGGTACCTCGATTCCTTATGGTTTTAATTTACTGTTCATAAAAGTGTACATATTCATATTCTCACTTTTGTTCACTCTGCATTAGTAATCGCACACAATAACCACAACACAAATCATTAAGTTTATTCAGAAGATAAAATGCTCAAAACACCGTACACTGCTTTGCATTTTCATTTCAGAATGATAGATTTCAATACGCCTTAACAATCCAGACAAATATTTTTATTTACTTATTTAGACCAAAAATGGCGGCTGATAGCAGATTAGCCAAACTCACAGGCCAAACTAAATTACATTTCTCGTAGTGTATACCAAATGTCCCTAGTTCAAAAATAAAAGAGGAAATAGCCTAAATAGCGCAGACAGGGAACCTATTTTTCTGAAAACAGCGTTTGATGTTTGTATATCAGTTTTCTAGAATATAGAGAATTAGGTGTTCAAGTTTGGTTCAATCGAACTTCTAAATAGTTCAAGCATGGGAAAGTTTGTGGCAGCTGGTAATAATAATAATTAATAATAATTTACAGTATTATATTGCCATGAAGTACTTACGAACTTGGCAATATATTACAGCTTATTGCGCATTTACGTACCTAATCTTATTTCACTTCAAGAGAAGCAATTCCTTATTTCATTATAAGTAAATGGTGCTTCTCAACTTATAGGGTGCAAATTGTTAGCTACATGGTTTTGTAATGCAGCTGTTGAACTAGATATTCTATTCATGTTTGTTAGTAATAACTTTTGTCTTCTACTTACCAATGACTATATATTTTCATCCAAAATGTCAAAGCTCTATTTCCCACAAAGTATATCTTTTAAGGCTCCCTGAATAAATAAAAATAATAATAAAAAAATTACAAGGAAATTTATGTGTCAATATGTCTTTTGCCAGCATTCCCCTAGACTTAAATGTTTGATTAATACCAAACTTAATGCTTACTCATCTTCATCTAGCAAAGATAATGACAAACTTTTCAAGAAAATACCTATAGGCAAAGATATCCTTTTCATTGAAAACATAAGAAATCAAATATGTACTTGACATTTCTGGGAATAGAGCATTAAACTTATTGCATTTGGAAGGACAAAATCACAAAAATCACACTAAAAAAAAAGTCCATAAAATGCACAATTTATTTAAAATAATTTTAATGTTGCTTTTGTTCCAGGAGATTGATATTATTGGTATGAATTTTTTTTAGCAATTTTTTGTTAATTTTTTTAAAGCACTATCACAATTTAGTATTTCCTCATGATGTTATAAAAAGAACATGGAGTTTTAAGACTAACATATAATATTGCAATTTCAAACAGTTGATTCAATTTCCTGTATACCCCGTATCTGTACCTAAAACTAAATGTGTGACGAAACTATTTCTACAAACCATAATCTTGAGTAACATGAAGTACATGGAACAATAAACTTTTTTAGAGGTAGAGAAAGTCATGATAATGTAACACATCAGGTTCCATTTTTTTCATAGTTTTAGAATCTTAAAGTTTGTATATCAGAATAACAATTTTCCATTAGGTACTGTAAGATTGAAATGCCTTGTTTATATCAAATTTTAAATTTCATGAACTATAGAAGAAACACCAATTAATGATGAATGGGATTCACCAAATGGTAGAATACACAAATTGGGATATGTTTCATCTTAAGAAAAGGGAATGACATGATTGTGACAGTTTTCCTACTCAAAGGGAATTTGTAAAATGTTTGAGCAGGATGTAGGTATATGGAAATTTGTTGAAATATTCATAAATCAATAAACGATTTAAGTTTCAATGTGTTAGAACAAATTCGTTTTAATTTATTCATCAATGTTTTGAGACAAATATTAGTTACATTACATTTGATTGATTGCACCGAGTGCATTTTTAATGTAGCCTAGGTCTCTGGCAGATTGATCATTGTTAAATTATAATACACTATATTTCTTAGCACCCTATTAAATATGATTTATTTTAATATCATTTTGTTTATAATTAGGTCAGTAATACAAATTACTGACTTTTAAAGATGAAGTTAGATTATTCCAAATTATATACTTATAATCTCTCATGCTGTGATTACTGCTTTATATAAGGTGTGCTTTAGAGGTAGCTTTAGTGGATATTGTATTAACCAGAAGAAAAAGTATAGTATCTGCCACTTTTGTGAAGATATTCATAACAATGATAAAGACCCAATCCCAAAAGAAATTAAAGGTAGAACTGAACTCACCGTATGAAAGAATAAAATCTACATATATTTGAAATTCTTTCAAGTGATATTTTGATGAAGAAGTTCATCCGGTCATCTTGGAGAGGAATGTAACAACTGTTGAGGGTTTATTTTGCTTTGTTCCATTTTCCAGCATATTGGGCAAGACATGATGTCAGCGCTCTCTAGTAATCATTAATCTTAAAATGTTTATGAATATGTACATATGCCAAATGGCAGCAACTGCTGCATGAATAGCTTATAGGTTAAAGGATGGAAGGAATATGGTATATGAGTTATAAACTTATGTTTTATTACATATTGATTTTCTTTTAGTTACAAAGTAGCAGGAAAAGAAGCTAAAATAAATCTCTCTACATATTAAAACAGTGAATAAACTTTGCAACAATCATAAAAAATACCCTCAAATTTTGCAGTAAGTTTCCAAGAATTGACATAATAAAGCTTCATTATGCATATTCTGTTGTAAGTTAGTCTTCACGCGTTTTACCATGTTACTGAAGACAGCCTCAAGCATTATGGCATGAAGTCATATCTCTTGGAGTATAAAGTTTACAATTTGTTAGGTTATCATGGTATTTAGCAAAGACTTGCTACTTCAGATGACTTCAAAGAAAAAAAATCAGCTGATTCAAAACTGTAGAACTCATGGGCTATTAAGGGTTGCTGATAGTTCCACTGATAACATTATTTTTACAACTAATTACTTGATGAAATTAGCCAAATTTAACTCTGATTAACTCTCTTATGGCAAAGTGCATTCCAAACTCCAGTCACTGAAATGGATAGCTTTGACTCAAGTATGTGGCATTCTGGGTGTTTACATGACCACTGAGTTCAGACAAGCACTTATGAGGCATGAATATATCCTATTCCTCTTCCACAAAAAAGTAGCAGAAACACATAGGGACTGAAAGAACTCAATCCTGCAATTTATGAAAGTTGGAATTTTGTAGGATTACAGTTTCTGGTGTCTTCTTGTGTTTTATGGCAGGATATGAAGGATATTCAAGTTTCAGTATCCAGAATTGGTCCACTACATATGCTGTTTGTGACTGATTCAACCTAATGGTCACAGCATCTTCATCTGTCAGTTATCCTTGCCATCTCAAACACTTCATGTTCAGATTAGAGAAGGATTGATACCACTTTCTCTCTATACTCGATACTGTCATTTCTATTTCCAGCTTCACTACAAAATAGAACGTTGGGAGAACTATGTACTGCCAAGGAAATTACTTAGGTGCATATATTTGATGAGTTAAAATTTAAAACCATCAGTGTACTTATGTTTAAATTCTAGACATTTAAAAGCAATATACATTTTTGAAATTGTTCACTTTTATAAGTTGTTAAAAAATAATAGCATTCTCACTGTTTCGAGGTGAAGTCTACTTTTTTTTTTTTTTGTCAGTTATGAATCCCGTGCTAAATAGCCTTTCAGAGAAAACTGTTGTGGTGAAATACACAAATATTTAGCAGCTAATTTTTTTGGTTTTGTAAATTTTGAATTTGTTTTGGAGTAATTTAGTGAAATAGAAAGAGGAAGTGACAAATAACTGCTGAGATATGTAGTGATTTCTTCTTGGTAACTGTTAAATGGTAGTGAATCTGACAAACAATTATTTTTTTTGCATTATGTTACTGTACATGTACCACATTCCTCACAATTTCTCAGGGTTTTGAAGTAGGTAACATTTAAAATAAAATAAAGAAAGATTTGTGAACTGATCAACTTTTACAAGTAAGTCAGTGTTACATGATTACCCTTCACAGATATCCAAAAATCTGAGGCAACAAAATAATTATTTTATCTCATCATTTTTGGACGCAGTACATTCCTCCTGGTAAGCAAGGTGCACCAGTCACTCTTTAGCATAACTAAGAGCACTGAGGCTGCAAAAAACTAGTCCTTTTAAACAGGGATCCATTAGTGTTGCAATGGAACTTATTTAATTTTTGTCAATGGATTTATACTTCATGTTCATTTCATCTGGCAATGACTGTCAAACAGTTGCAATTTCTGATCTACTGTCTGACAACTTTTCCAATTCAGTAATAAGACTGCTGACAATGGATATAATTTTGAACATGGATAGTTAACTTAGGGCGAGTGTTGTTTGAATGAAAATATTTGTGTCAATCAGTATATTAACAAGATCCCACTGTGATACTGTAAGATTCACTGGCAAGGAGAGATCAGAGGATGCAAGAACTATGGCCCTCTTTTGCTCCTGAAATCTTCTTAACATATGCAGAGTTGAATTCCATTGCATAGGTTTATCCTGAATCAAGCGATGTTGTGGTAAAGAGAGATGGTTCTGTGTCACTTTGAGAATCTTAGTGGATTTTGAGGAGTGTTTGGAACTCCCATCTAGTTTCCTGAATGACGAAATGAGACTTTCAATATTTTTGAAGTAAAAGTGAAGTGAAATATTTTCTGAATGCTTCAAAATAAGTTGGTATGTATGAGCTAAACAAGACAGGGGGATAAAGTTTCCTAACTTCATATCATTTACAACATTGCAACTGTTTTCTTTACAAAATTGCCTCTATTTTCACCCTGTGGCTCACTTCAATTGGTATCATTTCAACACATATATGTTTAAGATTATAGTCCAGGTCCAAAAAATGAATGGTAACACTTAAATAATTGTCATAGGCTGTTGATGTCCACATATCTGTCGTAACAACTAAGCTGTTTGCATTTTGGTGCTCTTTTCTTAGTCTTCTTTCCACTTCTTCGTAAAGATCTGGAATTATTGTATTAGATATTTGCTTACTAGAATGATAGCATATCTGGGTTCAAAATACTTAACTCCTTAAATTCTGCATCCTCAACAATACTGAGTGGTTATCTTTGCATACAATTGTAGCAATATTTCTGGTAATTGTCTTCGCCCGACTATCGCCTTTTTTAAATGCAGATTTCTTGTCCCTAAATGGTTGAAGTGTAGGTTGAGATTGTTGACAGCATGATGGTAATAATGATGCTGAAGTCGTTGATGACTGTGAAAGAAGAGGCTCATCTACTATTACTTCTTCAGAAGTTAAATTTCTACTTCCACAGAATTTTTTATTAAGATATTCTGAAACAGCAGTTTTGTGAACTGATGTGACAAAAACGCAATCATCAATATTTTATATTTGAAAATAATTCTACACTTCACTCATATTGAATGAAATAGAACAGGTGGTACGGTATCCCAAAATGAAACACAGAATCTTCTGCAACTTGTAATTCAGTCAGGTTCTTGCTTGTCTTACACTGAGGTAATTAGATGTTCGGCTTTGCACTTTGCACTGAATAAGCAGGAATTGAAGGAAGGGTCTTCCTGACTGTATTTCTCTCTTTGTCTCTATTGTTTACATAATCACTGTGACCACTTTAAAATGTTCTACTTTGCTAATCATCTGCGAAATTAAAATAAAATGAAAATATCAGAATCACCACCAAATTATTGAAAAAGTCCAAGTGAATTTTCTGAAGTATCGTTCAATGTCAATACCATGAAAGTATCTTATCGAGGTATTGTAAGTATTGAGGATCCATCCCTTAGTTAAGATGAATCTTATTTCTCATAAGTGAGTGTGCACCTATATAAATAAAACTTAATAGATTACTTCTAATGAAGATAGACTGTTTTTTTCATTAAAGGCATCATGACACAGAGACAATCTGCTATGATAGAGCAATCAAAACAGGCAATTTAAAGTAGCAGTAGCTCAACCTCTCTGTTAATATTGGTAAGTTTCGTAATTGAACTTGGATTTTTGATCAACATATATCACCTTGGGACTACGTTGGAATAATTAGATAATTTCCAACTATGGTTTTGTAACCTTTGAGGAAATGAAATTACCATCAAAATAATATAATTTCAAACAACAGCAGTCTACAGCAGGACCAGTTTAAAATGAACACCCAGCACCTACAGTGAGGAACATTTGCAGTCAACAAAATCTAAGGAGACAATTCATTTCTAAAACATCTTTTCAATCAAATTATACATCAATGACATGTTGCCAATTAATTCAAATATACTCTTATATTAAATCACATTTTAATTGCTGATTAGTATGCTGCCTTAGAATTCTACGGTTGCAGGCTTGACTTGAGTAACAATCTGTGACTGTAGGTTATTTAACATTGTGTATAATTTCTGTTTCAAAACAAACACACGGACACTCTTTGAGTTGGGGTTGTAACTAAAAATCAGCTCATCCAACTAGGAATCAAACCCAGAACTCCTAGCCAGAATACACACCACTCACACAGAAAAGCATCTTCATTACATTGTTATTAAGGCTGTCATGAATCTGGTGACAAAGATTAGAAATTATAAGAAAAATAAATAAAAATTGCATTATGACTTCTCTTCTTCATGACTCATTACATGCAATTTCAAATTTACCAACTCTGTGTATGCCTTTTCGCAAACATCACACTTATTTTATGCCTGCGTGGACCAAAATATGCTTTTTTAAATTTGATGTCTGAGCAAAAGATTTCTCACAAATGGCACACTCATGTAACATTTTGCCTTCATGTTTCAAACTGTGTACTTTCAAATGTGACAGCTGGGCAAAACCCTTGTCACAAATTTTGCATTTGTATGGTTTTGTGGCCTCATGAATAATGTTAGGTCTCTTTAAACTTGACATCACAGTAAAGCACTTCCCACAAGTTTCACATTTGTGGGCCTTTATACCCTCATATATTAAATTATGTGATTTCAGATGTGATGTTGAGGAGAAAACCTTCTCACTGTATAACATTTTCCATTGATGAATAAAATTATGCATTTTCAAAATTGACAACTGAATAAAAGTCTTATCACAAATATCACATCTGTACTCTTTTCTCTCTTGGTGAATCAGATTGTGTAATTGCGGGTCTGATAACTGAGTAAAAGTCTCTTTACAAACATCACATTTATGTGGCCGTTTCCCTTCATGAGTCAAACTATGGGATTTTAAGTGTGACAGTTGAGCAAAATCTTTTTTACAAATATCGCATCTATGTGATTTATTGCCCTTGTGGATCAAATTATGCCTCTTCAAACTGCACATATAAGTGAAGTCCTTCTCACAAATGTTGCACCTATATTGCTTTATGCCTTTATGAATTAAATTATGCCTTCTCAAATTTGACAAATTTGTGAACTCTTTCTCACAAAGGCCACACTTATGTGGTTTTTTACACTCACGAATCAACTTATGCACCTTTAAATGGTAAGATCTAGCAAAACCCTTCTCACAAATGTTAAATTTATGAGGTTCTTGACTATTATGTATAAATTGATGCACCTTCTCATATATGTCACACTTGTCAGCCTTTGTATATGCATAATTTAACTTTTGGCCATCCACATCTTTCTTGCAAGTACAGTTCTTTTTCTTAGAAGAATTACTTCCTAAAACATTATTCTCATCATTCGTGTTCTCTTTTGGACATGAAATCGTGCTGTCAATTTTCCCATTAACAGTATCTCTAGCAGATTGTTCAGAGCCAATATTTTTTTCTAATATGGATATATCTTTAAGTTTGAATTTATGAGTCACTATGTTTACACTCAGTCTTCACTTACTTGTTGTTGTATAATTGAAACGTTTTCAAGATCATTCGATCTCATCATCAGCTGTTTGGTGATCTCATCATCACCAAACAGCTGATGATGAGATCGAATGATCTTGAAAACGTTTCAATTATACAACAACAAGTAAGTGAAGACTGAGTGTAAACATAGTGACTCATAAATTCAAACTTAAATATGAAGAATACTTCACTGTTAATAATGCTTCTGCTTTTAATATTTATGGATATATCTGTTACACAAGTTCCTAACATATTAAATTGACTGTTTTCCTCATATTCAATGGCATCTTCTCCCATATTCTGAGTTGTTTCTATTTGGAAGTCTTCATTGGAGACTAAAGCTGACCTATCAGAATCATCAGAAACTCCTGCTACATACAGTCTGAAAAGTTAAGAGATATATTGTTAGTATTCACAGAAATTTAAAGATAAAACAGAATTTCAATATTGATGTACATTTGGTACGTAGAATATTTACAGTATACAATGAAATCCTGATAAACATCCAAAATAAAATTTGTTGGGAGAAATTACATTTCCATAGTATAAAGCTGATGTAAGCAAAATTGTAGATGCAGAATGTTTGACATTCCCATATTATATTTACACCTTTACAAGTATCCCAGAAATATGGATTCTCTTACAATGCACACAGCATAGCTGGAATAAACTACCGGACTGGGTGCACAGGAATAAACTAGAAGTTAACACAAACAAAACAAAGGAAATGAAATTTAGGCTAGAAGGTAATGAGAACAAGGAAGACATCTTTAAATACGGGAATGCCTGACTGGAGCTTACCAACTGCTACAAATTTCTGGGTGTAACTCAACAAGTAAAGGGAAATCCTTCACTAAGCATATCCAGGAAAGATGGAATGCAATAAAGGCCACTTTTGATATAAAAAATGTTGAAAAGCTGTCAATTATAACTGCAGTAAGATTAAATCACAGGTGCTATGCAATTGTCGCAATCTGGACTCAGTTAAATGCTGAAAACCTGAAAAGAGTTGAAGCAGTCAAAACCTCTCCAGAATAGTTTATCATCTTGCCAAAACTGACTTCTTCATAAGGGACATCGCATCAATATATAACCCGTCCCACATCCCAGCCTATGAAGTGTGCATGAGAGAGATCTGAAAAAGCTGAAGATACGGATAAAAGATTCCTTTTGATCCCAACGATGAATTCTAAAGACTGGAAGGAGCTAAACTTTCCCTTGAGACACTGCTGATGAGGATTGCTGCACACAGATTTCACTACAGAATATGCATTCAGAAAGGGTTTCATCTCGCATCGAATCAGTGTCTTTGCACTCTGTGGCCAATCATGTAATCAGTACCATTTACTTGACTGTAAAGCAAGAACAAAGTTGCTTAGCTTTTACGCAGATGATAACAACTTTTGATGATTCATGTATTCTGTCTAATATACACAGTGTGTTCAATAACAAATAATTAATAAGGTTCTGTAGAATTAGGGGCCTTGAGATAAACATATTTGAAAGATGGAATGTCAATTGCACGTTCACTGTTGTTTCATTCTGAAGTCAGAAAATTCATAAACCTTAATAGCACAAAAGGCAGCAGAAAAGATAAATGTACACAGAACTGAAATTCAATTTGATATTTCTTTTTATATTCTATGTGCAGTTTATCCAAATTAATAATTTCAGAATGCATTTATATTCTTGTTACTGAAATGTGCAGAATTTATTCAAATTACTATTTGCAGAGTTTGGCTAAATTATTAGTATTGTCCCCTAAACTTCACCTCTCTCATACTTCTTAATATTGTGGTGTTCTGAGTTCTATGTTGATATTTAAACATGGTTATTATTCATTACACATAAATTTGGAAACATGAAGAGAACTGTTACATTTTAAGGGAAGCTTTGTTTACATGTGGATTGGCCAAGATCACACTATGATTTTTCTGTTCTCCAATCAGTAATCACTGTGAAGAGGTGTATATATAAAAGACAATAATACTTCTGTTAACAAATTAATTCCAGCTACTTATACTCATATTGTATATTAATTTTCTACTTGGAAAAATACAATATAATGTACTACCATTTTTTTTTAATTAAACCATGTCTTTACGATTCCTGAATTTCACTGTCTATATTCAGAGGGACCTCTTAACTTTTGAGTCTGTCTCTATTGCATTTTGTGGCCGCGCTGTGGCTCAGTGGTTAGACTGCTTGGCTTTCACCAAGGCGGCCCGGGTTCGATCCCAGGTGACCACAAAGTGAGATTTGTGGTGGACAAAACGGCACTGGGGCAGGTTTTCTCCGGGCTCTCCGGTTACCCCTACCCTTTCATTCCACTGGTGCTCCATCTTCATTTCATGTATCATCAGTGTCATCGCCTGCGGTGCCATATGTAGTAAAAGCGGGCATTAAACAATACACATTTCATTTTTATTGCAGTTTGATCCTCATACTTCCAGTTACTCTTAATCAGCAATTGTGAGTAGTATGAATGTAAATTAATTTGGTTCTACTCTAATACATTAATGAGTGACCTTTTGTCTTGGACAGTCCGTTGCAATACATTAAATAATTTCTATTTTGTCCTTGTGTTCTTGTACCCTTACCATCTTTTCTATTGACCATTATTTATAGCCTTTAAATTTTACTTTCTTTTTCTCTATATTCCTATTCCTCCTCTCAATACTATTTCCTTTCCCCCTTTTCTATGCTTTATACTCTCTTTTATAACCACTTCCTAATTATGAAAAAAAAAAAATGAAGTTAGCTACAGTGAAGCAATACATATCACACAAATATAACTATTTGTAACAAAAACTTCACTTATCTTAAGGAAATAACGTCAATTTTTCTTATTAATTGAGATTGATTTCACAAACATTTGCCCTCATCTTCAGTCAACACACTTCGCAATCCTCTTTCACTGATAAACAAATAAATCATGCTTAAAAATTACTAAATTTACAGGATAAGGCTATAAAATTCACATTAGAAACTGAAATTAATGGATTTCATCCTTTTCTAGATTTGAAGGTAAGAAATAATAATAAATTAGATTTTGGTTCTTATAGGAAGTCTACTCATATTGATAATTACATAAAAAATAACAGTTTTAGCAATCTTTCACATAAATTTGCTGTTTTTAATAGTTTGATATATAGATTATCAAATATACCCCTGAATAAAAAGGAATTTAATAAAGAATATAAACCTATTATTAATACTGCTTTAATTAATGGTTTTAATAGACTTTATACAAAAAAATTAAAAAATTTAAGTATCAAAAAACTGTTAATGATATATCTACCATTAAAAAATAAAAGACAATTGTAATTTTAAAAAATTTACTTGCCATCCTTGGGTTAATAAACATTTTCAATTTTTTTTTAAAGCGTTTGGTATAACTTTAGTCCCTCAAAATAAATATAGTATTAAAAATTTACTACATTTCTCTAAAAAGATAAAATTCCTTATAATAAAATATCTGGTATTTATCAATTTAATTGTTTAGATTGTGATCACATTTATATTGGAAAGATGAAACGTAGTTTGGAAACCAGAACGAAAGAACACTTTTGTAACATTAAGTATAAACAAACTGATCAATCGGCCATAGCAGATCATTTTTGGTCATTTAACCATGAAGTAAATCCTGAAGTTAAATTATTAAAACAATTAAACAAATTATTAAAACAATCTGATAGATTTAATTGTTTGGGAAAATATATTTATTTTAAGAAATAAACATCGCATAATGAGTTTTGAAATACCAGCAGTTGATTCCATTTTTAGGTTTGTTTCGTTTTCATATTTTGGTAATACTGAAAAAACACAGTAACATAGTAAGCTGTATCCTTGATGATGAAGTATGTTGATTGAAGATGCGGGCAAATGTTCATGAAATCGATCTCAATTAATAAGAAAAATTGACATCATTTCCATACGATAAGTGAAGTTTTTGTTACAAATAGTTATATTTGTGTAATATTTCCTAATTATTTGGCACTTTTCTCCCCCTTCTTCATTTTCCTTTACTTACAAACACTTCCCTACTTGCTTTTACTTGGGGATAGGGGGGGGGGGTTGTAAATTCACTTAAATTAATCTTGAGATTTTATCTATCGTACCTCTATTCCTATTTAGACATAACAAAACCATCTGCGTGGTTTTCTCACATGGCAATGTGTGTCTGTAGCTACTTTGTTCTTATGCTTGTTATCTTTCATCTTGCACATTTTGCATGCTATAATGTGGATAATAAATAAAGCATAATTTAACAAAGAAAGAATAGGAGGTGCAACATGTCAGTGAAATCATTACATAAAATTTTTTGAGTGGAATACAATCCTTTCTTTACCCACTACCTTAGTAAAGGAAGTAAAAAGCTATAGAAGGCAAAAATGAAACTGTAGTGCTTTGATATTATAGTTTATGGTGCTGGAAATGGGGGTAGCTAGAAACCCTCTCTACATATACTTTGTATAAGCAGATAGGTCAGCAATTGTTACTTGTGAAACAACTTCCATGAAACAGAAGGAAACACACAATATGTTATTAGTAGAAGAAATAAAATTGACAGCACAGGACATAGCTACAGTTTAAAAAACCAAGAGCCTAAAGAAAACTTTCCTTTCCCTCTACCAAACCTGCTTTGAAAATTCATCATGTAGACATTAAATGTTGCAGACAGAAGCTACAGCTTTGAAGACATTTGAAAAGTCCCTTGAATAAAATAAAATAAAAAAGGGGGCAATTTTAGAAAAAGAGTCGATGTATGTGTATTTTCCTGGATATGTGAGTAGCATAACTTGAAAATGAAAAGAGGGTTAAATGCCAAATGTGGTATTTATGTCCAGCACCCTCTATGAATGTGACAACAGTAATTTTCAAGAAGATACCCTTACTCTGCACTTTACTTGGGGCATATATTGAAAATGTTTACTTTCTCAAAAATAACTCAAATAATTTTGATTAAAATAATGTTTAAGATATTTTCATAAAAATGAAATATATATCTTAAATTTGCTGGGAATGTCCTTAGAGGTCCACTTATTGAAGGCGTTTCCATGCTAGTAAACCTTAAGGTATACAAAATGTTATTGCACAAAAGATGTACATCTTGTTAAAACACAGAAGTTTCTTGGGAGTGAATCAATTGTGAGATATTCTTTGTTATATGTTTGAATTTTCCAATTCTTATTCTTTTCTTCAAAGGGAAGTTAATATGCCTTCTTAAATCTCTTGGTTCTGCAAAGAGAACAAAATTTTTCAAAGTTATTATATAGCGACCAACTCTTTGAAGTTCAACTATTGCTTGGAGGTTATTGTATTTACATTTTGCTCCTGCACTTACAAAATAATTAGCAATAAGATAATTTGTGTAAATATTATCTCAACGGATAAAGATAATTGAAAGTAGATAGAGGAATGTGTTCGTAAGAATAGTTTGTACAGATTAAAGAAAATTATGTGAGAGCAATACACCAGTTTTTCCTTGCTTTGCATATGTAACTTTTACTTTCTCTATCATGTAAATCAGGGGCGGTTTCTGAAGGGGGTAGCATGTTTGCGCTACAACCAAAATGCTGGGTCTCCCTTTAATATAAAGGCATGTTCCATTTGGAGTTCATTTCGACCTTGTCTAGTGCAGGGGACCTGAGCGCGCTGTATTGTTTGCAGGTGCCAAGTAGATCACTCCCAGATGCAAACCACTGGCATACAATAAGGAGGTATAGGGCAGGTCGAACCAAGGATTTGCCGAGGCAAGTAGGGGGGCGATGCGGGGCGTATGGCTGCATGTGGTTGGTTAACCTAGCTGCCAGAGAATAGTGGATGCCTAACCTGCTCGTTCTTTCATCACAGCAGTGGCATCTATTGCGCCTATGTTAAATGTAACCTACGAGTACATAGCCACATGGTTTGTGCCGTGTTTTGTTAGCTCTGCCATGTTTTGAGTAGTGCATCAGAAATATTTATATAAATACAGGTAACTTGTGTTATAAGAAGAAACAATGAATTCCATAAAGTGTCTTTTAGCACATCCTTTTTCAAACATGACCTTAGAAGAAAAATTGAACTTAAGCGACTTGGAAGACCCACGCCGAAACTAAACATCACACAGATAGTCAAAACAAAAACAAGATGTTTTAACAGGAACTTTAACAATGATGTATACGAGAAATATTCTAGAGTGTTTATGAAATGTGAATGTTGCGTTATATGCTGTGAATTACCGTTAACTTGTGTGTACAGCAGTGTGTAGTGACAGGCTTAAAGAAATTTTATTTTAAAAAATTAAGTTGCATGGATAACTTTGTGAACCACCAATTTTCAGAGCCATCAGCCGCCCCTGATGTAAATAGTAGGTAAACAAGGCATTGTATTCCACCCAGATTTCATTTTGAGGTTCCCAGAATCAAAAACAGTCATTTTTATAAAAAGATCCATGTGTGTGGGTCTGTGCACGTTACTGGAAGTACCTAACTCAAAAACAAAAACTTGGTGAAATACCAAATTTGGCATTTAAGTTCAATACCTTCCAAGGATGCAACATAATTTTCATCTCAGCACAGGACTCGCTGTGCAAGTACCAACACCCTAGGCTCCAATGGTGTTGTTCCCATGCAGTCAGCAATGAGCAATCACACACAATGCTGCTCAGTGCCGACAACAGCATTTACAGTGTGCAAGCATCTGCATCATCTATCCAACACCCCTACACATCATAAGTCTGAAAGCACAGTGATATGGATGGAAGGGAACTAATCAAAAGTTAAAGTGGTATAAAATTAAACATCCCAGGACTCATGTAATTAACAAGGGGAATCCTCAAAAGTCTCAAGTCAGAGTAGGCAGTCTACAGAGAGGTTTATTGTAACTAAAGAAGAGGCTAATGCAACAAGACCATAAAGGCTGTGCTGCCATGACTCACTCCATGGCACAGCTACTCTCTTACACCCTGATATTTGCTACATCGCCCCACTGTAGCACAATTCACAAAAATTCTTTTAATGTTTTTTGTATTCATTATTCCTGTGATCAACTTCAATAATTGCTAATACCTACATTTTTGTGTAATACCTTTCTTATTGCATTTTAACAAATGCAAGATGAGATTATATTAGTTCCTGTTAGCTTGAAATTGTACTGAAAATTCAAACACTATCACTTTAACCCATAACTAGTATGGTGCAGTTTTTGCAGCACAAATGGTATGGTGGGGTCAGGAGTACACCATTTCATTTTTGACAATTATGGGGGATGAGGGATAATAAATCATAATAAACTACACATAAATGTAATATTCAGTTATATTTAGAGATTAATTAGCATAAACTACATTGTACGCCTCTGCATGCATGTGTACAGGATCTTTTTTACCATATATGTAATATTCATTAGTTGAATGATGATAGTTTTAAGAATAAGATATTTTGAATCAAATTACATGCTTAACTATGTAAACAAGGTTTGAAGTATGAAATTAAAGATGAATTGCAACTAATAAAAGCATTTAAAATGAAATGGATATAGCAATTGGACAAAACCACAATAGGTGTTTACAAGCAATCCTCACAAATACTTCTTGCGCATTTGCTACATATTGGTGTACTGCAAGATACACAACACACTTTTGTTTTCCTATCTTTTATTCTAGGACACTTTGCACATCTAACTTGTTTTGTTATGACTCCAAATTGCTTGGGGATTTCGCATTTGAGCATCATGGGAATGTTATTTCTTAACCCTCGAGGGAGGTTTGGAATACTCATCCTTCTCTGTAGAAGCGGTTCAACTAGCTGCCATGCCAGAGACTTGGTGAACTCGAAGCATGACTTTTTATGATTTTCCCTTAATGATGAATATGGTACAAATGCATTCACCATGGAAATGTTCAACATTGTGTAGAAAATAGCAAGAGGCCACCTTCTACAGTGTCTATTGGTCGCATAAACAGTGCATTTTCATCAAGTGCATCTATTCCTCCTTTTGTGGCATTGTAGTACTCAATGATCTCAGGTATCTTTGTTTCCTGGTTCACTGAAGCACTGTAGTGCATCGAAGATACCAAAAGCACTGCCTTTTTTGGTTTTGGTACATACGAGACCAATGTTAAATTGTCTGCAAATCCAAACAATGAAGTTCCAGGTTTCCTGGCTTTGGATGGCAAAAACTCTTTCGGAATTTCTTTCTTGTCTTTCTTTAAGGTTCCAACATACGTAAGGCCCCTCTTCCTTAGTTCATTAACAAGTTCGATGGAAGAAAACCAATTGCCAGCTGTGACATTTCGATTAGTTTTTTCAATTGATTTCACTAATCATAGAATGGCTTGTGTTGGCTTTGCTAGCTGCTGCTCATTCGCAGTTAAGGTAAAGCCATCACTGTTCTTCCCACAGTAAATGTAACCATCTAGGAAATAGTGAGTTTTAGCATCATTTATGGCCAATATGTTAATGCCATATTTTCTTGGTTTCATTGGCATATACATTTTAAACTTGCACCTTCCACGGAATCCAATAAGAATCTCATCAACACAAGTTTGCTCACTAATGGAATAATTTGCTTTACAGTTTCTCAGGAAGAGTCCAAAAATATATGAGATTGCTGCGTCGGGTCTGTTGTCTTCCTTTTTGGTCTGGTGCTGGCATCATCAAAGCTTATTGCTTTGAGAATAATACTAAATCTTCTCATGGACATAGTATGTCTAAAAATTTCTCTCCCAGTCCCATCAGTATTGAAAATTGAACTTAGATCTTCATCATTGGACTTAAAAATTGCTGAATAGAAAAGTAAGCCCATAAATGCCTTTAGCTCTGTTATATCTGTATCTGCTGCATGATATCTGTTATAAGACAGCCAATGACTCCTGAAAGATGCATTACTAAATTATGTGCATGTGTTCGAACATTTGTAGCAGGTGGTATAGAGCTCCACTTGAATCTGTTTCTCCCAAAGAAGCTTCGTGCCCCTGAAGATACTCCACCTCCTTCTTCCTCTTCTTTAACTTCACTACTCACATCAGCAGTCACCACTTCTACATCATCCCCATTTTGTAATTCTTCTTCTAACTCTGAATCACTGTCATGAACACTTTCATAGTCTGGGTCATTTTGTGAATCATCGAAATCACTAAAGTCACTCTCTAACTCATTTTTAGTGGATAACATCCATTCCTCAAGCTGTGGGTCATCAACTTTCATTTTCTTCTGTGAAGTTGATGCCATCTCTCTGTAACAACATACCATGCAATATAATGTATTTTGTTTGCATAAGCTGTTGACATTTCCTCATGAAACATACCACATCACAATATGATATACTTACTATTATGGTGGGGTCACCCTGACCCCACTAAGGAGAAAAACAACTACTAATGATGTGTACACACTCTTTTCACCACAACCTCAACGCTCAACAACTCAAAGCATACTGCCTGAAAGGTACTGAGAACTGCAGCGCCACACTGCGAAGAAAATAGGTTTCACATAGTAAACAGTTTTAACTGGGGTCCTCCTGACCCCACCATACTGGTTATGGATTAAACAAGGGCAGTTAGTTGCATCCAAACATTGCTGAAAGTTGCATCAGTGAGTCTTAATTCTTAATACAAATAATATGAATGATACCTTCAAAGTGATAGTACCTTAAAATTCAATATAAAAATTATTTGTGGTTGGTTTATTGACACTCGTCATTTACTTTTTCATATATTTATGAGAGACTAGTTTCAAAGGCCCTGGCCTCCATTTTCAATCTCTTTCCAACTGGTATCTGTTGGTATCAGAGAGAGCAGACAACAACAGATACCAGTTGGAAAGAGATTGAAAATGGAGGCCAGGGCCTTTGAAACTAGTCTCTCATAAATATATGAAAAAGTAAGTGACGAGTGTCAATAAACCAACCACAAACAATTTTTATATTAATTCTGACGTCACTGTTACTAAATTCCTCCAAACACACAAACCTTAAAATTTGTTTCTTAGTTTCAAAGCAGTCTGTGAGATAGGTACTGTTTTATTTATCAAAGTTTTGTCTATATATTTTATTGAATAAAACACTATCACATTTAACAGGTTTCAGTGTTTATTAACCATCTGTTATTTTCACTATAACATGCCAGCCCTCTCTTTTGGGCAATGCAATGCCACAGTAGCTTCAGTCATGATGGCTGTGACTGCAACTGAAGCATTTGCATTAGACCTGCCTGATAATGAAAACCCACAACTGACTTGCAATATAACAAATGGACTGTGCTATCTCTTGTAACCGAACATCTTTTCTATTTTGTTATATCTGGTAGTGGACAGGGATTCATAACACTGAAACTCAGCAGAAAAGCATCATCAGCAAGCATGAAATAGAGACAAACAAGACTACATCTCTAGAATGACAGATTTATTGGCAAGTGATGAATTCCAGGAAATAAAGTCTGACCCTTTAAATATGTGTGTAAAACAGTTAAATGAAACAATCAAGGATAAAATGATCATACCAAAAGAAATTAAACAAAGTTTAAAAACAGACAACCCTACAGTAGCTAACATATATGGATTACCCAAAATTCATAAAACAGGAAATAAGATGCGCCCAATCATTAACAATATAAACACACCCTGCTACAAACTATCCAAATGGCTAAACAAAAATTTAAGGAGCTACCAAAATTTAAAAGCCACAGTATTAAAAATTCGTTGGAATTCATCAACAAAACTAAGAATCTACAATTTTCTCCAACCAACCGAATGGTATCTTTTGATGTAATCTCTTTGTTCCCAAGTGTTCCGAGAGACAAACTCATAGAATACATGCAAATATGGCTTCAGTCCCAAGAATTAGACCAAAAAATCATAGAGGAATACCTTCACTTAACTAATATTTGCATTGAACAGTTCTTTTTTACATTCAATAAAAAAAATGTTCAAACAAAAATCAGGACTATCTATAGGCAACCCATTGTCCCCATTTTTGGCAGACCTCTTCATGAGCTTTTTGGAAACCCATAGCACACAGGCATTTCCACTAATTTTCAAACATTGGTATAGATATGTGGATGACATTTGGGCAATAGTAAATGAGAAACAAGTGGATGATGCATTAAAACTACTTAATTTACAAAATCCTGCAATAAAATTTTCCATAGAAAAAGAGACAAACAATGAAATCCCTTTCTTAGATTTGAAACTTACCAGAAAACATAATAAACTTGAATTTTGCATGCATAGAAAGGAAACACACACAGAAAATTTCATAAAATCATATGGATATAACCCAAGACAACATAAGCATGCTGTTATCAACAGTTTAACTCACAAGCTTGTTAATGCACCTTTAAACAAGATAGAATATATCAAAGAGTAAAATAATGTAATTCACATTGCAGAATACAATGGATTCAGTGCTGAATTAGTCAACAAGAAAATTGATAAATTCAAAAGACAACAAAAATGCAAACAAGTAACTACTCTTTCCCCAATCAGCAATGAAACTTCATACAGAAAATTTCCATATCATCCCAGAGCTACACACCTTTTCCAAAAAGTCTTCAAAGAACACAATATTACTTTGGCCCCACAGAACAAATTTAGTGTACAACACCTTTTGAAATCACATAATACAAAGGAGATACCCACAGACAAAAAATCAGGTGTGTACCAGATAAATTGCAAGGGCTGTGACAACTTTTATGTTGGAAAAACAAAAAGGAACTTGAACATTAAGCTTAAAGATCATTTCAGGAACATTAGGAACAAAGAAGTAGATAAATCGGCAGTAGCGTACCATTTTAGGAAGGAGAATCATGATATAGAATGAGAAATTCACTTATTAAAAAGTGTCCAAGGTCCAGCTGCTTTAACCACGTGGGAACAAATATTCATAAAGAAACATGAAAGAAAATTGTTTAATTTCGACACTACCTTTGAAGAAAACCCAAATTTTAAGTTCATCAAGATACCGACAGAGACGCACCTATCACCTCTGAGGAGTTCACCAAACCGACGTCTATTAGTCGACAACAGCTGATGATGTTAGGAAGATTCTAACAAAATGCGTTCTAGGTAAATACTAGCAATAAGTGGAGCATTGAGTATTAGTTCGACTCAAAATTATATTAATGAAATAGAGAACTGAAATATTAGGAGTTGAGCAACAGCTTGTCACTAGGTACTTTCAAAACTTCTCTATTAATCAGCCAGTGATGCAGAATGGTTTTAGCATGTACTCCACTGTCACCTACTCAACTGTTTGTCCCAATGTCTACATAATATGTAAATATTTAATTTGCATCAGCAAGGACGAATAAAACTGTTACAAAATTTGTAATTGAAGTGATGGGATCTGTTATTATTTGGATAGATAATGCAAGTATACTTTCCATCTATTGCTTCTATGGTGATAGAAACATTCCACTATTTAAATTCTTTTCCTATATGATTCTATTCATCTTCTGTTCTAGATACCTAAAACAGGAAACATATAGCACTGCTACTGCTTTTATATTCATTTTTATAGGATGTATTTAACAGGAAAATGAAAACCCCAGGTCCTTTACTTCTGCATAAAATCCTATAACACTTTATTAGTCCAAAAAGCTCCTATTATGTCAGAACTATTAAATATAGCAAAGTAGTCCCAAACTTCCCAAAATTGATTTAGTGAAGTTCACTGTTTCAGAACTGAGGGACATACAAAGTATGTGAAACTGTGAAACTAATAAAACTGTTATGGAAGACAAAAGAAAAACATGTCTGTCATGTGCTCTGTTTAGGAGCAGCCAAAGAAGTTATCTTAGCAATCAGTAAAATGTAGTCAGTAATAGAGAATTTTAAATTCTGAATTTCCAAACATCATATAAATGACCAATAAATTATTCCTTGGATATAAAAGTTATTTTAAGTTTTGAGAAAATTTATGACTAGAGGGAGCATTTTTTGCTTCTGAAGAGATATGGAAGCTTATAGGTTAATACTGCCTGGAAATTAGGGGTCAAACTCCAATGCTGACTGCATTTTTCGTGAAGCTATGAAAGGCATATTATGTTAATGGAACATGACAGACATGAGCTATATGCTACTAATGTGTATATTAAATAAGCAGGAATGCAGACAGACCATTGTTTGCACACAAGTATCTATAACTTTGTAAATTGAATAACTTACATAGTAGTCCACTCAGGTCTAAATGACGTAAAGTATTTCCAACTTGCTGTTGTAATTGCACAAATTTCACAGCAAGAGCACCCGTGAACCTGCAGGACAACCCTCTCATCTCGATTGCATCATTGGTAAACCATAACAAACTATGCGGTCAGCTACCGTTCGATAACAGAAGTGCACTCTATTTATGACATTATTTATTAAAAGAGTTTAACTATTTAGTGTTGTTTAGGCTATTGATCCTCACTGTAATGACAGCTTAACTGTTGTTCATAAGTTATTTAATAGCAAATGTAATGGTTATTTGGTTCAGCCTATATGTTTCTTTTCTTTGTTTTTAGTTTAGGGAACATCTTTAGAGAAGTAATCTACCATTATGATAATTTCACTTTTGACTTCACCAGCACATCACAACTTGTATTTTTTGCTATAATTAAAATGAACACAATCAAGCATGGAATTAGCCAGCATGCAGTTGGGATATAGTAGGTTATGTGGAAATCAAAACGATACATCATGCAAAGTGGGAACGATATATAAACAAGGAACATTCTACATCTCTTTTCTTAACTTCTCTAGTTATACCACTAAAGTGGTGTTAGGGGATTCTTGATTCACTACTTGGTTCTCACTTATGCCATTAGGCATTGAGTTAAGGAACCACAACTCTGGATCAGACAGAAAATTTCGGGATGAATGATCAGCCCGATATCTGGAATGAGAGTGAGAGAAGAAATGAATGGAATGAGGGTGAAGTGCCTGAAAGGAAAGATGAAAAGGGGAATTTTTGGAATAATGGTGGGGAAAACAGAGATCCTGGAGAAAATCTGCCCCAGCACCATGTTATCCACCACAATTCTCAGATGCAGTCGCCTGGGATTGAACCCGGGTCGCCTTGATGAGAGTCAAGCAGTCTACATGTCTAATGTTTTTATAATATTTCCAGTATGATGCTGCTGTTTGTAATTTGTTTTTAATTGTACCCAATTAATGTATAAAATAAATGCACTGGCAAAAAAAAAAAAAAAAAGAAAAAAATGCAACAACATCAAGGATTGCTTAACTTTAATGAAGGGTTAAGTTAAAGGTAATACTCAGGATAGCATCATATGATAACAAATATGATAACTTCATTCACCAACACTACAACTCCTAAATATCCATATACCATGCCCATGTTTCAGTAAACAAAGTCTTGAAGAGTTGTATTTTTGTTTCCGCCAGTGTATACCACCTTCTAGTATTCATCTTTCATTAATTTGCTGATAGTGCCATAGGTTTCATGAAATATCTTGGAAGTATGGTACATTGTGGTATTCTGGTACTGAGCTGCAAACTTCCAAAATGTTCACCAATACCCAAAAACCTTAATGTTACTATAACATAAACTTCCACACTTACAGGATTATTCAAATGAGCACTTTGATTTGTAAAATAAGGAAATACTTTGAAACAACCAAATGTTTCATCAACATTCTTCTGCAAGTAAGTGTAACGTGAATGTAGTGTTAAACGTCCACTTTTGCTACATGCGGCACCACAGGCAGTGACACTGATTATACAAGAAATGAAGATGGAGCACCGGTGGAATGAGATGGAATAATGCAACATTACTATCACTAACGTGAAAGCTACAACCTTGCTGAAGATAAAATTTAAATCAAGTGAAGGTTTCTTTCTTAGTGCTTTGCTGACCGTGACATCTACTTTATATCACTTGGGAACAAGACAAACAAAAGAGTTAGTGAGTTGGACAGACAACTTGAAAACTTTGGTTCATAGTAGTACACCTTATAGCTTATTATTTTGGCTGGCTATTAATATAAAAAATTGGCTTTTAAACTCTCAAGTTAAAAATAATCCCCTTTACGAAGATATAACTTTTTTTCTGGAGTCTGGTAAACTTCATGGCTGCAAATTATATTTGTATCAAAAGATTTAAGGCAAAAATTAGCAGCATCCTAACTGCAAAATGATGCATGGCGGAGAGCAATCTTGTTACTGTATTTTGCATGGATCAGCTCCAGCCACCACCCACAAGTTCTGTTTCCTCTGTGTTTTAACTGTGTGGAGAAGGTATGTTTTATCATAATTTTGAATTGAACTAGTACTCAATGCTGCATATTGCTAGTATTTACCTAGAATGCATTTTGTTAGGATCTTGTTAACATCCTGATTAAGAACCTTTATTGGGCTCTTATTAATCCCAACATTTTTATGATTAATTTCATCTCAAAGTACAACTTTAGCTAATATCGACTGTTAAATTCTGATTTGCTAAACTCCTTAGAGTCAGATAGAGTCAAACTGAAAAATTCAATGCCATGGTCGGGGTTTGAACCATGGATCTCCTGGTTTCCATCCAGTTGTTCTTACCCATTGAGCTATCATGGCCCATGTGCCGTCCTGACATTAAATTCTCCAGTTGACTCATATATATTTTTCCGGTAAACCACTAGTGGCTCTCTTATTCGAGTGAATGTGTGATATTTTAGGGAACGACAACAGCAAGGTTATTTGGGCCCATCTTGTATTCGAGATACACCATTTGTGGTGACTTACTATTGTAAGTACTTGAGTCCCAGGCTTCATCGTTAAACTCTTATTATTTAAGTTAAACAATGGACATTAATCAGTTCTTCACACTAGCTATGTATAGGCTAACGTTTTGGATAGACAGAGTCAAACTGAAAAATTCAGTGCCATCATTACACGAAAACACATCAATGGAAATAAATCATCTCGTCACACTAGCCTTGTATAGGCTAAGGTTTTGGATAGATAGAATCAAACTGAAAAATTCAATGCCATCATTACACGAAAACACATTGAGGGTGCCTCTAAATTGATGAACTTACAAGAACTACTATAAAACCTACAACAGAATCTGAAAAACAACTCCCATTCCTAGTCCTTAAAATCCAGAATGCAATGAAAATCTCCCATATTTAGAAAATCTACAGACAACTATATAAAAGCTAACAGTTACAACACAAAATTACATCAGTATGATATCTTCATTATACATCTTAGATACACAATTTTTTCATCTCTTTCAATGTTACACAGTTCAACAAAGAAAAAAGAGGCAATCTAAAAAACATCCAAAAATAATGATTTCAATCAAAATATACAAAGAATCCAAAAGGCAACATAACGGAAGACAGTACAAGAAACCATCAAAATGTCAACAGAAAATAATAAATGCATGTAGATTTTACATACCATCCCAAAAGCCATTACTAGTTACAGAAACTATTTGAAGAGAACATCACTGTAGCACCCAAATACCCTTGTTCATCTAAAACCTACTACATTCCGAATTAAAAATTACTAGTACAGAAACATAAAAACCTGAAATATGCCAATTTAACTGCAAGAAAAAGGAGTTCTGAAGGTTCGTCTATAAAAACTACTAACATAGTGTCAAAGAGACTTTTAAAACATGAAATGACAGAGTCCTGTTAGTAGTATTTTGTCTTCCCTATGTCAAAAACTTGGGGGGGTTTAAATATGTAACAACAGTTGACACAAGCGTTCATTAGCAATGTCAGCAAGACTTGATTCCATCTGTTTGATGACATTTATTCTTCCTAAACTCATACAGTATGTTCCTGCTACATTGCTTCATGGAAATGACTTCAAACAATTCTAACTGTATGGCCCTACTTCAACAAATTATGTCCTGAATAGCTTGATTCTATAAACTTAGTTATCTATAACATGTGAAAATATAATCTCAATATACGTTCTGCAGGCAAACACCATGTTCGTCTATAGCACCATTCACAATACTAGTTCAAGAGGTCCCGATTTCGAATCTCGGTCAGGGTGAGTTACCTGGATAAGGTTTATTCCGGGGTTTTCCCTCTAAGCTCCATGGATCCTGGACTCATTTGAGCATCATTTAACCCAATTAATTCACCGTCTGATATGACTTAACGTTGGAGGGCATAAATTACAAAAAATTGTCACAATACTAAATATTAAAACAGAAATATTGCAGATACCATCCTACATAATGGTACAAAAGTTATATTTCAGACTGCAGCAATAGATGTATAACTGAATATGCTTTCTGTTGTTGCTTTTTTTTCAGATCTTTTCAGAAAGGTTTTACTAAACTTAGCTCATAATATAGAAGTGTTGCTGCATTTCAACTGAGAAATTGACCTTCAATATCTACTGTGAGGAATGCCGAAATAATTCATGCCATTTCATCATATTGATTCTACTAACAAATGAAAGCTAACATTATCCATTATCTTGCCTTATATAAGCTAATCTTCCACAGGTGGTAGCATCTTAGGCTTGTGTTTGGGAGATTCCATGTTCAAAACCTATTAGACTGGTTACTCAAACTTCAGGGTTTTTAGTTGTTTTTCCAGGTTAAAAGACAAATGCTGAAGTGGATTTTATAGTACCAATTATTTTCCTGTTCATTTCCTTTCACTGGTTGCAAGACAGAGCACTGTGGTCCAGCAGGATCCAGCATGGAATCTTCTGCCCAAAGCTGTCCATCTGTACTCTGTTCCTGAGATGGAAGGTGGGAGCAATCAAAAGGGTGGCCTGAGATACTTCACCTGGAAATGATAAATCTCATGTGCTGTCATTTGTACTCTCTCTTGCTCATCTGTTCCTCCCAGAGGTTTCTGCTTTTTAACCCTAACATCTCGTGTTTCCATGAGATAATCAGAACGAATGTTATCCCTTTAACTGATTTTAAACTGAAAGAGAATTCCAGTTCATAAGAATCTTTGAAGACCTAGAAGTACTGTTTCATTCTGTTTCACATTCTGAGATTCTCGCTGATACCACAGATTAGGCTGCACCATGGCCGAGCAGTTAGACCACTTGGCTCTCACCAAGGCGGCCCAGATTTGATCTCAAACAACTGCAAAGTGAGATTTGTGGCGGACACATGGCACCGGGGTGGGTTTTCTCTGGTACTCCAGTTTTCCCTGCCAGCATTCCACCAATTGCTCCATCATCATCTTTCTTATCATTTCATCTTGCCCTCATTCTGTCATCCACTTCTCTCACTCTCATGCCAGGCATCGGGCTGATCACCCTGGATTCTCTCACTGGTCTAGAGATTCTGTTCCTCAACCCATCACCTGCAGGCAGAAGGGTTAAAGAGGAACAAGAATACCCTGAGACCAGGTATAAGAGGGTATAGCCTTTAAGGCTATAGACAGGTTTCTAATCCATATGTTATATTTCATAATGTGAATTATAAAAAAATGGGAAGCTATCTGGCAAGCAATAGAACAAGAAAACAATAAATCATCCATTATCATATGTTGATGTCCAATAACACTGGCTATCTCTAACGTTCACTAGGGGTGCAATAAAATTTTGAATCCCATGCTATACATTTTAGCTGTTGCCCAATGAAAGGATGTAACACGAATCTTTATCTATTGGATGTAAGAGCAATTGTTAAAAATTTATGCATATAGTCAGCAATGTACTTTTAGGACTTAATAAACCTTGTCTTTTGAAAAACAAGTGCATACTTTATTTTACAGGAAATGAGAGCAAATATAATATCAAATGTATGTCAAGAAACAAGGGAGAGTACATCCAGATCAGCCTTACCTTTGTAATTCTGTTGGAGAAAGGTCCTCTTTTGTCCCACCCTGTAACAGAAAAATTAAAATGTATATTACAAAGGTTTTCTATCTTTAACAAATAACTGATTAATGGAATGTAAAGTGTCCTCTGAAACAATTCTCTAAACCTCAAACAGAAAAAGAAAAACAAAGGGAATTAGAAAACCCTTGTACTTATAAGCTCTTAGGTAACTGGGAAAGCATAAATTTGACAGCTAAGGTTTTTCTGTAAAACTTACGTTAACTTCAACAGCTGAAACTTCTGCTGATTCAATAATCCACCAGGGTGGCTCCTCTTTAATTTCTACTTTGGTCATAACTTCTAAGCCTGTGTTGTGTTCATTAACATTCATTACAGCATCTTCAGTAAAAGTTTCTCTCTTTCTTGCTGAGCAAATATCTGGAAACATCATCTCTTCTTGGATTTCAATTTTGGGATCTATCTCACAGTCATTGCTGCAACTTTCTTCCTGTGAAGGAGAGTATGGAAAATGGTCCTCTTGTTTGAGTTTCGTTCCCATTTCACAACCACTGTCCCATATAGAATCATCATTCTTAAACCCATGTGTAAGATCTTCAAAAAAATATTCTGTTACATTTTGGGATGCTGCTTCTGAAAGAGAATCCTCTTCCTTGATTTTCATTTTGGTCTCCATTTTGAAATAATTGCTCCAACAGTTATTTAAGTTTGAAGTTTCATTAGTAAGTCTATGGAAAAAGAAAGCATATTATTAACTGCAGTTCCTATTGATGTCTATATAATTTTAATTGATGGGGGAAAGAAAGTAAAACTTAAATAAAATTAGTGTTAAACATGAACTAAAAAAGGTTTTGTAGCCATCAAATTCTTTCTTTACCTATTATTTATTTTTATATCTTCAGAGATCTATACCATAGTGAAACAAGAAAGCTGAAGAAAGGCAGCAGGAAGAACTGACATATGAGGTGCATTCAATGTTTGTGTGTGTGTGTGTGTGTGTGTGTGTGTGTGTGTGTGTGTGTGTGTGTGTGTGTGTGTGTGTGTGTGTGTGTGTGTGTGTGTGTGTGTGTGTGTTTTTTTCATCAGGACTAGAAGTAGGTAAAAATATGTGGTTTAACTTAATATATTGGTACTCTTTGAGAATGCGTAACTGAGAGGGCATTAATAAACTATAATGTTTCTAACTTTAGTGAGTGTTTCTGATCTTTAAAATGGCAATATTCTTATTGCAACAGCAGTAATCATTAATTTTCTCCATTTACATAGTGCAACAACCATTGAAAGAGCCCGCCTCGCTAGCGTAGATGGTAGCATGTCTGCCTCACGTTCAAAAGTTCCCGAGTTCAAATCTCGGTCAGGGTGAGTTACCTGGATAAGGTTTTTTCCGGGGTTTTCCCTTATCCTTCAAGACAAATGTCAGGTAACTGTAAGCTCCATGGACCCTGGACTCATTTGAGCATCACTTCACCCAATTCATTCACCGTCCGATATGACTTAATGCTGGAGGACGTAAATTAAAAAAAAAATTGAAAGTAATCACAGCTGAGTGAGACATATGATGATGGTGTCGTAAATGTGAAAAATTTGCTTTCATAGGCACGACATTAAAAGAAGACCAAGTGTCACATGATAAACAAATCTTGGTGTTGCAAAAGCCGTTCTGAGCTTTGTGAGTTAAAAAGGTTCTTTTGGAGGATTGCAGATTAAGTGTGAAAGACATCACCTTCAAAATGGGTTTTACCATGAGAGCTGTGCACAGAATTCTACATGAAGACCTACAAATGCAAAGTGTCTTCAGGTGGTTGCTGTGAATATAATGGGTGACCATAAGACTGCAGAAGAGGCAATTTTCCATACTAAGTTCATGCATGATAACATCCATGGTGCTCTCTTTTTATAAATGTAACAACGATGATACATGAACACAATTTTTTCAATCTTGAAACTAAATTTAGTCAGCACAGTGGAAGCGCACATATTCACTACGATCAAAAACATTTTGGGTAAACCACCAGTGCTGAAAAAGCCAAAAAAGGTTTTAGATGTACTTTTTTAGGAAGGAAAAATTTGCCCTATAGCAATTTTTGAATGATGAAAAAATATTATGCATTTTACACTGTTAAGTTGCTACTGCTCGTCAATAGTGTAGATGGTAGTGTGTCTGCCTCACGTTCAAGAGGTCCTGAGTTTGACTCTCGGTCATGGTGAGTTATCTGGATAAGGTTTCTCCAGGGTTTTCACTTATCCTGAAAGATAGTCTGGTAGATCTAAGCTTTATGAACCATGGGCTCATTTGAGCATCATTTAAATCTAAATTAACAAAAGGATGCTATTGCATCTGCAATCCTCCAGTGCTTTAAAAAATTTCTAAAGAATTTAATGGTATTGGCACTAGGAAAAAAGTATACATCTGCAGAGAGATTATGCTGAAAAAATGAGAGGTTTCACATTTTTTATGCACATAGTGTGTGATCTCAGAACTTGAATGGACTTCCTGTAACCACTAAAGAACATATATGGAACTGTATTACAATTTAACATCTATTAAATAATTTAAACAATAATCAAGTCAATCAACAATGTAATTGAAATCTGTATAACATTTTAGTTAATGTGTAACAACAGATTAGAACAATTACCCAAGATAATATGTTCAACTGAAATTTTAAAGGTTTATTCAAGTACTGTGGTGACACCATGACTGAGTGGTCAGACTGGTCGCCACTACCAGCCCAGATTTGATCTCATAGGACTGCACGAGGAATTTGAGGTGCATGAAGTGATAAATGGGTGGGCTTTCTCTACCATTTATTTTACCAGCTGCTTTGTAATCCTTCCTCTCATACCCCATACCTCTTCACCCTCATAGCAAGTATCTGGCTGATCCCCCATCCTGGATATTCTACTGGATCTATAGTTCTTTTGTTGTTCGACAGGTTTTTCAACTCCAGGCAACCGCTTGTAACCCTCTATACAACGAAGTTAAAAGCTGCTTATAAATGCATATTTACATCCATATAAACATGTGACTGAAATACTCTTCAATAGGTATTAACTGGCTATCGGGCTATCTTTTCATACTGTGGACATCAGATGACTGTCCGAGAGTCAAAGTGACAAAGCACGAGATGACACAGCCGTAAATGCTATGTTGGTAACTAAGTTTACCTCACCTCCAGATACTTGTAGTAATGCCTCCATTCCGATTACAATGGATTAAATTAAACTTAATCTTAATGATAGGTTAGCACTTAGCATCCAAACACACTATCTTAAAGATATAGGAACCGAATCACTTTAAGCAAAGATCATAGTTCATATGTATTTTATGTTGAGAGTGAAGGAAACCGTTGTTAGCATTGTGCTACAGTACAGTACGTAGTCTGCTTGTTAGGCACCGGTACTCTCAGTTCATGCACGATGGAGCTCCCTCTCATTTCAGGCTTTATTTCGATTTATGAATAGCATTTTCCTGCTGGATGGACAGGAAGAGGTGGACCAATTCCGTGGCCTCCACGCTCACCTGACTTAAACCCACTAGATTTTTATTTGTGGAGACATTTTAAATATATTGTTTGTGCAACTCCAGTTGCAGATGTAGAGACTCTTTGCGCTCGTACTGTGGAAGGCTGCAAGACAATATGAAATTCCCTAGGCCTAAACTCGGCGCATTATGGAGTCCATGCGACGTTGACGGATGCATTGCAGCTATTGGAGGCCATATTGAACATGGGCAGTGATTTCCTGTTTTCTCCTGTCATTAAGTGTTGTATGAGCTTCATCTGTAGAAAAAGTGCTCTAAAAGGAAATAAACAATTTTTGGGCTTATGTTCGTATAGCATTTTTCCATATTCTATCCGCAAGAAATGTTTTCTCGAAGTTTTAATATCTTTTCTTCACACTCCCTATTTGTTAATTTATTTTTTAATTGCCTTAATCTATTCCCTTCACAATTTAAAAGAAAGGAAGCTCACACGACATTCTACATTTTGCATTACATAATATTTACTTGAACAGAAGAGAAACAAAGGACTTAAAATATTTTTATTTTATTTCTTCGTTGTACAGCATTTTTTAACTTTTGCTTAAGTTGTCGCAAAAGAGCACCACGAATATTTCCATGTTATATTGCTATATTATATGCAGCTTTACGTTAGAGAGACACATTTCATATTTATATCATGATATTTAGCAAGGGATAAAAGAATTGCATGGGTTATTCATTGAATATTCAAGCAGGACATTTATTTCCTTTGTAATTTCAGCATTTCAAAGGAATTTTAATCAACACCCTAACTCAGTTTTGAGAAAGAAAACGCAAGACAAATTTTTCTACATATATGAAAAGTACTTCTCATGATAGCTTCAAGTGGTTTGTGATTCAAGCATGAAATTAGATATTTTCAAGTTTTCGTTTTTTAGATTAAAAGAGACTAAACCGTATATGGGAAGGGAGGGTGACATAACGAGGAGAAAATTATAAAAATTATAAATCAGGGCATATTTACATATCGAACTTCTGGCTCCATATATTATTACAGGTCAATGGTAAAGAAAGTGCATATGCTCATAGGGCAATTAATAGAATGCACAAGGTTTGTACATATTAGCCGAGTATTTCCTTATTTGTGTCTGATAAATTAAAGACAGATTGGCTCTTAGGCAATGCCTCATTCAAATATTGATGTTCCAATTTGTGGAATAATTACGAAAGCTTCAAGAAGGATATCAAATCTGGAGGATTTAACATTATCGTGCGTATTGTGTAACAAATGACTACTGGTTGTAATGCGAGAAGTAATGCAAACATTGGCTAATCAATCAATTCCTTCCCAAGAAGAGGTGCGTTGACACCATTTTGCTTTTCTAGGTATACTTGCGTGGTTTTTCCCCTTTTAGAGCTCGTGAACAATGAGTTGGCGATACGCTGAAATATGTGTGCTGCTGTATTTGTCAACACAAGTCCTTTAAATGAAGAAAAAGTCTTTTATGTAATAAATTAGAAGTAAAACGAAACTCTGTTTAGCGATAACTGCATGAAATAACTTTTGATCCACCAGTGGGTTCGTTATTACTCATGATCGAAGTGTGCTATTTAGCTTAAGTCCTCATGGTGTACTGGACACACTAGAATTAGCCGATACTTCATGGAAAATTGTGTAAGTGTACTACATGGCAGAGGGTTGAGACATATTGACCTTCACTGACGAGCGCTGCATTCGTTTTGACCTTGTTTACCAGAAAAGCGAAATATTCGTACTATATTACAAAGCGTGGAAGATTTCGTACATACACGGCGAGACACTGTTCAGGTGCAGTAATGTCTTCTAAGCAACAGCATGTGATATATCGGTAGGCGCGATAAATTCTATTTAACGTGATTGAATATTGTAACAACTAGAAAGAAGAGGGAATAAAAATATCTTTGTGTCAAATGCCAATTGAAGGTCTCAAAAATTGATGTTTGAATAACTTTAGACATTGCATTGGAAAATTAATATAAAATAAAACAAGACGTTATAAAATATACCATATTGTGTCGCATATGTCTTTATTTATATGAATTTGTTACATGTTGATATTTACATAGTTATATATGGTTATTTTATGACCACATTCATCCTTAAATATCATCACAGTAGATATTATAAAACAATAGAGCTGCCTTATTTTGGAAAAGTGCATCGTATGATCCTTGGAAAGTATTTATTTTGTTTATTTCTGGAGATATATTAGAGCTCGTCACATTACTGAAAAAACACCTTAGTTAATAATACTTCATCCATCAGTTACTCTACTACTCTTTCCAGTGTAATGGAGTTGTATGACCTTAGTTTGTTATTCACTTTTTAGTTGGATTCGTTACTACGATGCTATTGTGTTCATATCATTTTTCCATAGTTACGATTAAATGGAACATGTTGCACCCAATTTTGGAGAGCATTCATTAACACCATTTAATGTTCAAGGCTGGTTTTCATGCTTTCAGCAAATAATGCGCTTTTTAAAAAGTAGAATAAAAGGATGTAGTGTTCATGGTTTCTGTTGTTCACAATTAAAATATTTAAGGATTAATAAAATCTAAAAGTCTCGATAATATGTAATTTCTCCTCGGAGCATTGGCTAATTTCTGCTGTAACAATGTATATAGGTAGGTCATTCACAGTGAAACGTTCTCAGTCAGGGTGAGTTACCTGGGTAAGATTTTTTCCGGGGGTTTCCCTTATCCTGTAAGACGAATGTTGGGTAACTCTAAGCTCCATGGACCTCGGACTGATTTGAGCATCATTTCATCCATTCCATTCATCGTCCGATATAATTTAACGTTGGAGGACGTAAATTACAAAAAAAAAAAAAAAAAAAAAAAAAAAACAGCGAAACTTGCACATAAGCATAGACTTATTTCATGTTATCTCAGTGCACGCCCAGACATGGCTGATATTGACGTATGATAGTAGACTTATAACTTAAAAATACATGTTTGCCAGCTTCAGCTATTTATATTTGTGTCGATGTTAAGTATAGTCAGTTAGGGAACAATTCTACATATATCTCATTAGGTGGTTGCAGGTTAAAACGCGGTAGAGGGTTATGGATATATATATATTTTTTTTTTTTTTTGAGGCGTGAAAACCCTTAGTACGTTTTCCTTCATAAGGGAAGCCTGTGGTCCCGTGTCATAGATTTCGGGAACAACAAAGAACCTTGAGTTTATTAAAGAGGCCTTTGGGCAAATTAAGAGGTCTTTACTCTCAGTATAACAGCATAGAAGCTAAGAGAAGCATAGAAGTTAAAGAGCATTCATATAACAAATAAATAAAAACAAATGCATTTCTGCCTCTCATATGGATTTTCTGTCGTTAAACATTGTTTATTAATTAATTAATTAATTTATTTGTTTATATATTTATTTATTTATTGTTTGATTTATCTATTAATTTATATATTGATTGTTTAATTTATCTATTTATTTACATATTGATTTATCTATTTATTTATCTATCTATTTATCTATCTATTTATCTATTTACTTACTTAGCTACTTACACACTCACACTCACTCACTCACTCACTCACTCACTCACTCACTCACTCACTCACTCACTCACTCACTCACTCACTCACTCACTCACTCACTCACTCACTCACTCACTCACTCACTCACTCACTCACTCACTCACTCACTCACTCACTCACTCACTCACTCACTCACTCACTCACTCACTCACTCACTCACTCACTCACTCACTCACTCACTCACTCACTCACTCACTCACTCACTCACTCACTCACTCACTCACTCACTCACTCACTCACTCACTCACTCACTCACTCACTCACTCACTCACTCACTCACTCACTCACTCACTCACTCACTCACTCACTCACTCACTCACTCACTCACTCACTCACTCACTCACTCATTTACTTTAGCTAAGTCAGTACAATTGAGTGTGATCGGTGTTCAGCCCTGGCTCTGTAACTGTCATACTCACTTTTACAGCGGATCCTTATTTATAAACAGCTGATTATAATAATGAAGGCTCCTTTATTAATTCTGTTCACTTCCATAACCATTTTTTAAATTTTGTCCAAGAGTTGTCCAATCTTCTTATTATCTTTAACAAACATTTCAGCTATAGATGTGTCCCTATCTAACTAAACCATTTCTTATTAATAAACTCTCTCCTCCAAACTCCTGTCCCTTTGCACTAAAAATATATATATATATGTTCTAAGTTTTCATTTTCTCTGCATATGGGACAATAATTTTGTGGAATACCCTTCCTCACACCTCTTAGTCGCCATGCTCCTGTTCTCACCCATGCAATACTTTCTCTCTCCTCCTTATTTGTCACGTCTGTGTACTTTCCCTTCCCCAAGTCCCCTTCATTGGTATATATAACACTAAAGTTCTCTTCTCAGATATTTCACTAAATATTTTCTGTACTTCTGTGTCTTCGATTTTTTTTGCAGATTTCCACATATGTTTACGTTACTTTCTCTTTTTCTCCACATTTTCCCTAATCCACTGCTCTCTAAGTATTATTTAACAGTTTGTAAGTCCTAGATAACTGGCTAGGAATCACTGAGAAATCTATAAACATAGCAGCAAAAATAAATTATGTTTTGCTTTGCTCATTTTAATTTTGATGCACGTAGCTTCCTTTATATTGAACCCATAGTTTTATAGATTCTAGATGCACTTTGATATGGAATAAAAACTGGCTTACTTAAACAATATTAGCTTTATCGAACTCAAATTTTAAAATCGAAATTTCTAAAGGAAAATTTAAAGATGTTTATTTTGAGCACTTATTTAAAATCCATATCAGTGACTGTAGAAAGTATTTGTTATATATAGACTACAATATTTCTTCTGTAATTTACAGAACTGTTTTATTTGTGATTACCTGAAAAAATCTTGTATGCGATATCTCATTTGATTTATCTTGACGAATAAATAATTTAGAGGTCTTAAAACAGAGATATTTAGAAAAAATTCTGTTAATTTATCTGCTAGAATTTAAAACCTGATTTCACTATAATTTTTAAGCTTTCTCAACAGTTGGCTTCTTTTAAGGATTAGCTGTTAATATTTAAATAACTTAAAGTTTAAATTATTATTTATAGACTATGTTTCCTAATTTGTTAATTAGATTTTAATTATGATTTTGTAACCATTAATAAAACAAGTAACAATTATTTTTTGTTGACTTAATTATACCCTAACATTTCCTAGGCAAAACTAATAAGAGTGCAATTTTAGGAAAATAAGTTATCAGCTGTTTTAGTTTCCAGGACTACAAAGTAGGGGAGATAGGAAGCTAGAGGTCTTCAAGGGTATTAAATATTGTAAACAAGTCAATTTTTTTTAGAAAAAACATTTATTTTAGCATCAATCAATGATACTTTTTAAACGTTATCACAAACATAGGAATACAATAATTTTTTTGTCTCGCTTTCTTCCCCCAGACTTTTTATATAAACATGTATTTGTATAAAAATATAGTTTGAACTTTGAATGCCAGCAAGAACAACTAGACTACTACACAGAAAATTGAAGTCTATAGTCTAAAGAAAGGAATTTGTAAACTAGATAGTTTGTAAACTACACACTCCAATTTTCTACATAGCAGTCTCATAAAGCATTAAATTTCTGTTGCATTGCGTTGGTCGAGTATTGTTAACCACATCGATGTACACATTAGTTGTTCTATCGCTTGCCGGCGGCAGCAGGAATGCTGGGTCTGTAACCATTCTCATCGGCAACGAAGTTGACTGTGTATTCCTTGCCGTCATCGGCGCGGAAGGTGTAGGTGCCTCGGACTTCGATGGCTTCTCCATCAGTGCCAGGGTTCTTCAGGGTACCCTGTTCTGAGCGGGAGATTCCGTCGCTGGTCTGGAAACTGAAAACAAAAGGAAAAATTATTGAATTGCATTTAGTTTTTAACATTTTTACATTTAGGTTTTAGTTTTTTTGTGTCGATTGTTTTTGGCATTCCCTTTGTAAAATTTAATTCAAGACGTGTTTACATTATCTGAAAGCACATTCACGGAAAACGAAACACCTGTAATTTAGATTACCTACTTTGTAAAATTCCGTATTTTGGCGTGTTTGGAAATGTCTCTTTTTTTCTTACCATACCATATTGGCAAATTAAGTACTGTATTTCACAGAGAAAATAGGTTTTTCGCAACTTCCTAAATATTCTTAGATGTTTTATTTAATTTTCAAGTACTCAATTCTTTATTGTGGTCATAAACATCAACAGTGACCGTCTTTCAAAGATTTGACGAACTCCAGCTACTTCATTCCTGATTTAGCTATAACAAAATATATACTGAAGCTAATTTTACTTAGGCCGCGCCGTGGCTCAGTGGTTAGACCGCTTCGCTCTCACCAAGGCGGCCCGGGTTCGATCCCAGGCGACCGCAAAGTGAGATTTGTGGTGGACAAAACGGCGCTGGGGCGGGTTTTCTCCGGGACCTCCGGTTTCCCCCGCCATCTCATTCCACCGGTGCTCCATCTTCATCTCATGTACCATCAGTGTCATCACCTGCGGTGCCGTATGTAGTAAAAGCGGGCGTTAAACACTACGCATTTTACTAATTTTACTTCTGATTTAATATGAAGTAGATACAAAGTTAAGCTTTTTTAGAATAGTTTTGGAAGAATGGGCGGGAAATGTTATAATAAAGATTTAATGTTCTTTTTTTTCTATGGCTTCTGCCTCATATTACTTCGTGGTGAGTGAAATCTGGCCCGCCTCGGTAGCGTAGCTGGTAGCGTGGCACGTTTTCTTTGCAGTACTACAAACCATACAAAATATTTCATATATGCTAACTAGTAAGGAGATATTTTTTAATAAATATTATAATGTATAGTGATTAATACATTAGCCAGTTTTATATATATATAGTGATTTTAGTGAATGTTTACAGAAATGTGTTGCCAGTAATGAATAGCTTAGCTTTTGTTTTGTAAATTTAAAAGAAACTGTTTTAGCCCTTGAAATCGAACTGTAATTTAGAAAACTCATTACCCCTTGTCGTTAGGCAACTTCTCTGACGAGGTTGCAGAGCGGGTTCTTTCTGGAAACTTCCAAGGCGGCGTGGTTACATCATCAGGAGAGGTCATGCAAACGACCTTGGCACTGGAAACCTGTATTCACTTTCTCTTGTAGGATTTCTGCCTAAATAAATTTATAATCTCATGTTTCATGTCGATAACTTTTAGTGGTTCGTTACCTTAAGGCAAATACCAATATGTGTGGAAAACAGCCTTCGCTTGTGATTAATGCATGCTTATGTTAAGATGCCAAGAGTAAAACTACTCAATTCTTGGGGCAGATCAGTGGTGAATTACATCTTATGTAATGTAGCTGATTTTTTTACGTTTACGAAGGTGAATATTGTGAGGATTTAATTAATTTGGACGAATTACGTACAACTTAAATTCAGTAGGTAGAGTCTAAGTTTTGCGAATGTAGAAAAATCGACTACTGGTGATTGGTTTTTGAATTTGCAGATTCAGTAATGAAAACTATTGTCACATATACTTATACCCCTCAAGGATGCATTGCGTGTAAAGTAAATTGGAATAGTAAGAAGTACGTAATTTTCTAATTAAAATTATATAACAAATATATGTACAAACATGTGTTTACAAATTCTGTTTTCTATTTCATTACTGTGGGATCGTATTCGGTATCTTTATATCCTTATTTGTTTCATAGTTAACATAGTTCCAATGACAAGTAAAGGTAGGCACGGACTGTAAGGCTATTTATTTAACACAGGGGACTATTTTCTATAAGCAAATTTGAAAAGTAGGTGTGAAGATACCACATATTGTTTTGGATTCAGTTGAGGGATTCCAAAACATAGTGGAGTTGGCCATTGTAAGTTTGTGTTTTCTGCACATTATGTCTGGAGACGTACATTAAATTTGTTTCAAAATTAAGGGAAATCTACTCAAATGTTAGACAGACAACATCGCATGCACAGTAATATAATCATTTCAGAACCCGCGAAAATCTTCACCGAGAATTTTACAGTATATTCAATTATTACCAGGCACCTTTTTGATTTAGAAAACAGTATGGAAAATGTGTAATTATTGCTTTATATTCTATAAAAATGTTCTCAACCACCTCTGTGATATAATGGGTAATGTGGTTGCATAGCAACAAAAGGCTTGAGGTTCAAATCTTATAGGTTCAGTTTGTTTGCATAAAGTTTTAATGGGAATTTTGTTTATTTAAATAATTATCTGATCCTTGAACTACCGGCGAGATATGAGTAATTTCTTCGTATCGAACAGTGCATTCAACGAGAAGGTAACACTCTTCCAAATCTTTCATATCTACAAGACAACTTGCTAATTTATTTAAAGACAATGCGTCATGCAACACGTCATATGTGAAAGGTGCATGTTAAACAGTTGGAAGTTGTCTCACTATTCCAAAGGCACTTATTCCTAGTATAGCGTGGAAATGTTTACTAAGCGAAGGGCCGTAAAGACTTATGTATGCAAATTGGTTAGCATTTAAGAGGTACGGTAAACGTTGAGGACGTCTCCTTCACCACTGTTGTCGCTGTAAGGAGCTTTCGTAATTATTAAGACAAGGAAAATATTTTGGAACAATTAATTATATATTAGGATATTTTAGGGTAGAAACTAAAAAAAGTTGTTACATTTAGCTATCTGGTTCTTAAAGCCTTATGCTAACCCTAGACTAATAACTACTTTTAGTGATATTTTAAATGACTTGGATACTAAAGGTTTACTGAAGGCAACTTTAAATGACCCTCAAGTGGTAGCAGCATCTTTATCATCTGCAAAATTCAACGTGAAGTTTACTTCCACTGAAGACGTTTAAGAAATCCGATCTCAAAGGAAAGTAGAGAGTTGTGGGTGTTGCCCAGTATCGGAAACACTTATGAGGTCATTCCCCTATTGCTTATTCATTCTAGAAGCACAGATGACGTTTATGGGCGTAGTGAAGCTGTGGTTACATCTTCTCCGATTCGCCCGCGTTGTCTGGAAAGCGTCTAGTCTCACAACACAGAACGGGGACCACAAAGATCAGCTGTAGTTAAGTAGCTTTATATAGAAAGCGAAAGCAAAGAAGACTGAACGCAAAAGATGATGAAGAGTAATAGGCACTAATTTGCAGGTATGCGTCAGCATTTTTTGTGTTACATCACGTTTTTCACATTGTCGCTGATGGATTTGAATGAGGTAATGCCTGAAGGCCTTTATAATAAAAAGATTAAACCAAAACAATGTTGCCGGAATGCTGGTCTTTGTGAATGCTGGTTTTAGGGAAGAATGTGTTTGTTTATATTGTTTTATCCTCTAAACAATACTTGAAAAGTTACAGTTTTATGCTCTTAAGTGTCGAATTTAAACAGAAATTATGTGAGCTTACTTAATTTATCATTGATTTTATTCTTCTCTGAGTGTGAAAGCATAGCAACTTGTAATTATTTTTACAGGCATTCCCTTCAATCAAGATTCATTTTACAATTTAGTTGTCGATTAAATTATGAGACACTTCTATATTTAACTTGTAGTTTTATTAAGACGTCTCCATTGGTTTTGCTGGCACACATTTTAATAAAATAACGGATTTTGTCTTGTTATTGAAATTATTGATCTTTGAAGATGCATTAGATATTGCCTTGGCTGACAAGAAAGCTAAAATTAAAAGGCAGCAATTGATTTTAACCTAATTTTAATTTTCCATTTCTATTCATAGAATAATTTTTCTTCGTTTCAAGATGGAGGGAGAGCTAAGCCTCAAGAGATTTCTTTTCTTATAGCAACGAATATTAATGAATTTAGATATTTCTGGTAAGCTTGTGATAAAAGTTGGCCTTCAACTACTGTTTGGTTTGGGATTGGTTTTCAGGCATTTAGTGTGGAGTGATTAGGACATATCAGTAAATTTTAAGCTCTTCAAGGGTTGCCCTTCTAGGAGCAGCACTCTCACTGGTGTATCACTCGAGAATCTTTTGTGTCAAAAACATTTGGAATTTACAATATTTAAGGTAAACCGACTACAATATATTTTGAATAACTGCTCATAGCTTTTGGTATTCTAACTTAATCCTAGCAAATAAGCTTTAAGGGCATCCATCTATTCTCTTGTCGCTTTTCCAGTTCCTGAAGTTAAACAACTGATTGCATATTGCCTGATACATAAATGTGCTAAGCTTAGACTGTGCTTAAAACATTAGAAGGCGCTGTTGACAACTTGGACAAATGATACTTACGCGAAGTTGTATCCATCAATACCGATGTTATCATTGCTGTAAGCAGTGATAACGGCGTCCTTAGGACTCTGGGGCTTTGCCAAGGTCATGGCAACAAGGGCGGCAACAACAGCGAGGAACTGCAGAAAAAGAAGTGTAAACAAAGTATTGATAAACATTGAACTTCACTGGTAAATTAGATGAATAAGCATGGTTAGTAAAAACGATAGAAATAGAAGTTTAATTTAAGCCAGAAATAGGATTACAATTCAATAGCTACAAGGAAAGAGTAAATATTGGGGAAAATAAGAAACAGTGGCTGAAAAAATCAAAACAAGTTTTGGATAATACTACATTAGTTGAGTCGTAATATGGAAGTAATAAAAATTTTACTGTATTTTTAAAACATATATGAAAACAATTCGTGTTATCGCATTTTGTATGAAGTTGCATAATAACTACTTTAGCATGTCATTGGCTTTAATTCCATAATTCGTTGTATGGAAGTCAGAAGAACAGGAAAGTTTTGGCACTGTCATTCGATCCTTTTGTAGGAAAGTTGCCTGGATTTCCCTTTCTTTGGAGATGTGTTTCTCTTAACCTACTAAAGCAATATTAAAAATTTTAAACAAGAACTGCTTCTTTAAATTCCGTTAAGTAAGAATAATAAATATGGAAGGAAAATTAGGCAACGTAAAGACCGAATTCATCCCGTGTAGAAAATTTCACTATGCTTGTTCGAGCCTCTTGGAGACACAATGCTAATATGCAGCAAATTTTACACTTCTAAGCCTCGATAACATATATGGTAGCCCGTCTGCCTCACGTTCAAGAGGTCCCAAGTTCGAATCTCGATCAGAGTGAGTTACCTGAATAAGGTTTTTCCGGGATTTCCCTTATCCTGAATGACAAATCTCGAGTAACTCTAAGCTCAATGGACCCCGGGCTCATTTGAGCATCATTTCATCCACTTCATCGTCCGATATGACTTAACTTTGGAGGAATTAAAATTACAAAAACGTCATTATATAAATTCATTATAATATACATTTAAAACAATGCTCATATATTGGATGATATTAGAGAATAATTATTTATTCTATTAAGGGTACCTCCTTTATGAAAGCTAAGTATTGTAGAATTTTAGATGCTGAAATAACTGGATATTATTACACTGAGTTGATGATTTTATACCATGTAATATTAATGTTTATTTACTAGATTATACATTTTAATAATGAACATATGCTACTGAGATTTAAGATGTTACTGAATTGACATTAACTAAAACAAGAAACGTAATTTTCCAAGTGATAAGATGAATAAATAGTACTACTTGAGTAAGTACATCAAAACATTGATCGAATACCGTTTAAATATAGCAAAATGGTACAACTGCATCACAAAATACCAGGTTTAGTTTGTTAGAGATAACAATTATGAGAGGAAATGCAAGTTTGAGAAAAGATAAAACAGAAAATCTCACACAATAATGACTTTTGAAGACAAAAGAGTTAAAAGAATCAAACATCTAGAATACGGGGACAAATAATAAATTTAATTTAAAATAATAAATATTCTTGGAAAAACTTAGTAGCTAAGATGAAGTTGTAATTCCTTTAACACAACTCTAGCAGATGTAAATTAAAATAAGCACGAAGATTTCTACTGCAGATTCTCTAACAAAGGGCAGATTGAAGTAATTGTTAGTGTTCCTTACCAGCTTCATGTTTGTGGCAAGTGGCGAGTGTCTCTTGAAGACGCTGACGAAGATGAGTTGTAATGATGAAGATATGGCACGGCGTGGCGATATTTATATGGTATAGGAGCTATGCCACTCCCCCTCCCCATCAATAAGGTAACATCTTCCCCCCACCCTTCTCCCTCTTGTGTAACCTTTGCGAAGACACCGGCCATTACATGCTTGGCGGTAGTCTTGGGTTGTCCAAACTTGTGACCTTTAGTGACAAGGGGGCAATTGAAGCAACGCTTACGTCCCAGAGTACTTCCGATGCGACAGCAGAATCTCGCATGATCCGTTCTCAAATCGTGGGCCGCGACGTTCCAATCCAACATTTGAAATGATTTCTGAATATAAGAAAGAATCCCTCTAAACATACCTTTTCCTTATGGAGACATAAAAGGCCATATAATGCCAGATTGTCAAGCCCACCTACGTGTTCTGAGAGTTACTGTCGACCTTCTAACCTGATGGGTCAAATTTGAATCTCGACTGAGACAAGCTGCACATATAAGGCCTCTTTTGGAGTGCTCTCTTGTTCTGATTTCTTACTAAAAATTAGAATTTATTTAATCTTATAAACTGTTTAAGATTTATGCTGCATATGTGTACTAATATGACTCAAACTGACCTCATAAAATGACTGAAAGGTGTAATGAATAATGATGTTATAATTATTACACACAAATATTGAGTTATGAAATAAAAATAAATGTTTTAAATTTTTCAAAGCTAAATTTAAATAGTGCATGTTCTACATTTATATTACTTCCTTTAGTCAATATCGTTTATTTATAGAAAGCTTTTTATTAATCGATATAAACATGCTGAAAAATGATTTCATTACACATTTAGTTGTAGGTACAACAAAATAGAGAAGCTAAACTACCAGTCAAAATTTTAAAAGGCTGGTCACTATAAAACTCTTTTGACTAGTTCGCGAGAAACTAAACGTTCCTGACAAAACATGAAAAAGACAAAGTAGGTACTGGAAAATTTGAATCAAGAGCAACAAATATTTTAGAAACGTTTAATGCCATAAAAATTTACATATATTGTATACTTTAATGAAATTTATGAGATTTTGCAATAGATTTTATCTTCTATACAGTCCATTAGTTATATTAAATTATGAAAAATTAATTCTGTATTTTCATAAAAGTAATATACTATGAATACGTTTTATTAGTGATGAAAGCACTATAAACGTATGACAGTTGAATCAAAATAATCACAGCTACTGTTTCATTTATCATAAACAGTGAAGAAGATCTTCATATAAAGGTAGTTTGGAGTGTGGAGCTTTTCAAATATTCGTGTCGCATGTTTGTACAATGCTGATCTTCTTCCTGATTTGTCATTTACTCAGATTTCGTTTTTGAGTTATATTTTGTGCTCGCACTCAATAACAAACATACACACACTTTCTAGGGTCATTGGTCCTCAAAATATGTATGTATCCCGGTTGAAATTTTGGTATACAGTCTTGGGTGAAACATACTTCCTCTGTATAGCATGGTTTTGTTATTCTTAAAATAACTATTTTGACTTTAAATCGGTTTGTAAAATAGTATCCCAAAGATTTTAAGCATTTTTATGTTTATTCCTCCAGTTTATCAAATATTTTGTCACTGTAGCACACGATTCAATAAGGTAAGATAAATGAATGTATTTTGACGTTGCAATGTATTTGAAACAGTGTGTTTGTAGATGTGCATTTTATTCTTTCCTTCTGGGTTGATATGCATTTGTCTCAAACGATATTCAGATACACTTTTTTGGCTTTCAACCTTTTTCCATCTGTTGATGACGAAAATGTCTATTTATTATTTGTTCCATATTCCAACGTTTAAGATAGAAAATTAAACGATTTGAATTTAATTAACAATTAAGTTAAATATGTATGAATTTTCTTTGTTCTTAGCTACATAAAACGTGAAGCGTTACAGGGTTTAAAATTAATGAACTTTTATTGTTAAAATATCTACTTTTTGGCATCGATGCATTATGTTTTTGAATATTTGTACACTTTCTGGAACTCTCGCAGCTACGCTATCATCGGTGAGCATGTTCAAAGTATTTAAGGGAAGGAAGTCATGAGCTCATTCAATAGGTCTGTTTGAGATTATTGTGAAGGTAGGCGAGTGCCATTCAACGTGCGAGAAAAGAGACGTCCTGTGTTTGACTATTGTGAATGAAGGACAAAGAAGCTACTACTATTTTCGTAGTAGGTACTACGTGCAAGAAAAATTTAGTGACAGTGAAAACTGAGCAGTATCAATGCTGAGCAGTATAACTTCCCTTCAGAGATTCAAAGGGAAATGATATTTTGACCGCTATTAAGATTAACTTTTATGTATTTTGCGGATTTCAATTCTCCATAGTAACTATTCAGCTATCGAAATAAGAAAAAAGTAAACAAATGAGGGTCATACATATTCGCTGTTCCATAAATAAGACCTCTTCCTGTAGTTATCTATAGTTCCTGCATATATATCTTACAAATTGTCCTGTGCTATCCTTAAAGTTTCGGTTAGAGCGCAATCAATGAGTACGTTGTAGATCTCTCAGGTACGAAATCTTCATCTCAAAATACCACCTTTTCTGAGCAATGCCAAAATCAAATGAGAATATGGTGAAAGGCTAGCCCCGTAGCTCAGTTGGTGGGGCACCTGCCTGCCGTGCAAGGAGTCCCGGGTTCGATCCCCGTCGGGGGGTGGAGTGGAGATTTTTCTCCGACCAAGATAATTTCTCATCTTCCTCAGAGTCTGGAAGTGTGAATGACAGTGCGAATGTGTGCGTGATCTAACGATGAAAACCAAACGAATGCGAGTTAATATCTTAGATATGTTCCAAAGGAGAACGGCCGCCGATATGATCAGTGCTGTTAAAGGCGGGGTATAAATGGGGAAAAAATTATGGTGAAAGTTATAGCATCTTCCAAAAACCAAATGTGTTGTGTTAATCGCAGCCGTAGTAATGGTACATTATATTTGCTTAAACATTGTTATGCTTGGAGATCATCATCATCATCGTCATCGTCATCATCATCATGATCATCATCATAATCATAATCATCATCATCGGCAGCAGGTAGCAGCTTGGTATTATCCCTTTCCGATTTCAAGAAATTCTTTATCTTCCCATCTTGGTTTGAGCGTCCCATAGCTCTTTTCCCCGTCCGCCTCGGTGGCGTAGATGGTAGCGTGTCTGCCTCATGTTCAAGAGGTCCCGAATTTGAATCTTGGTTAGGGTGAGTTAACTGGATAAGGTTTTTTCCGGGATTTTCCCTTATCTTGATAGACAAATGTGAGGTAACTCTAAGCTCCGTGGACTCCGGACTCATTTGAGCATCATTTCATCAGTTTCATTCATCGTCCGAAATGACTTGACGTTGGAGGACGTAAATTACAAAACGAAAAAGAAGTTCTTTTTTCCTTCTGGAAGGCCTATACATTGTTCTAAGTATAGACAGTCATTCTTCCTACATTCTATCTACATTTTGGTTGTTGAAATTTATTGGTTAGGAGTAGGTGAAAAATGTGTTCTAACATACTTTCTAACTCAACTCTAATATAAGATAAGTATTGAATATTAAAACAAAAATTTGTAAAAGCTCTGATAAAATATGATTGACCAAGTGACCTTGACGTGAAATTCTTGTTATTCATAGAAAATAAATGTAAAACAATATTTTCTTTTTAATATTACGTCCTCCAACGTTAAGTCATATCGGCCGGTGAATGAAATGGGTGAAATGATGCTCAAATGTGTCCAGGGTCCATGGAGCTTAGAGATACCCAACATTCGTCTGTAAGGATAAGGGAGAACCCTTGGAAAGCATTATCCAAGCATCTCACCAGGAGCGAGATTTGAACTCGGGACCATTTGAACGTGAGGCAGACATGCTACCATCTACGCTACCGAGGCGGGCAAACAAAAATTGATAATGCTATTGTATTCCAAGCAATACATAGATGATGGTCTCCATGTAATAGTTAAGCTAAACTAACATCACCATATCCTGTTCCTGCTCTTCCTTTTGCTACTCTACTCTACTACTGCTCTGCCACTATTATTCTACTACAACTACACCACTACTGCAGCTACTATACTCCCGGTATTACGAGGGCTGTTCAATAAATAATGATCACATTTTTTTTTGACAACGTACCTTTACTCATCCTCATAATTTTGATGTTCCTTCTCAAAATAGTTTCCCCTGAATGCGATGCACTTGTTCCAGCGTTTCTGCCAGTCTTCAAAGAAATGCTGGAAACAATTTTTGAGAGATCCTTCAAAATCGCCTGCGCAGCCTTCAGCACTGCTTCTGATGATGGATAATGCCTCCCACGAAGCCGTTTCTTTAAGTTAGGGAATAGAAAAAAGTCACATGGGGCTAAGTCTGGACTAGAGGGAGGGTGAGGGAAGCACTTCACGTTGATTTTTGCAAGATATTCAGCAACAACATTGGCAATATGCGGCCGCGCATTATCGTGGTGCAGCATCCAGCCTGCTTCATGGAAATGTGGTCTTTTGCGCCTGATATGGACTTGCAACGTTTCAGGACATTCCTGTAGTATTGCCCAGTTACTAATATGTGTGCAGGTACAACTTGCTGATAAACCATTCCATGAATATCAAAGAATGAGATGACCATAGCTTTCCCAGAAAAAACAACCACTTTTGCTTTTGGGGGGGGGGGGCTGGTGATGAAGGATATTTCCACACTGAGCTTTGCTGCTTGCTCTCAGGATCAGAATGATGTAGCGAAGTTTCATCAGCAGTGATTACCTTTGGAAGAAACTCCGGATCTTCCTCTAACATCAACTTTAGTTGCATGTTACCTCCATTGCAGTGGTGGGCGATACTGAACATGTCTGAACTTGCCTGGCTCTCACAGGCGGGAACCAGGAGTACCAAAAATGGAACTACTGCGGCGTGTTTGTTTCACATTGAGCTAACAGAATATAATAAGATTGAATTTTAGTGCGAAAAATTATGACCGTAAAAAGTTATGATCATTCTTTATTGAACAGCCCTCGTATTTCAGTTACTACTGTATTGGTATACAGTACGGAAATGCTACTACTACTATTATTACTACTACTATTATTACTACTATTATTACTATTATTATTACTACTACTGCTACTACTAGTACTATTACTAGTACTACTAGTTAAGCTTCAATGTCTAACATAATGTTAAGGAAGTATATGAAGTTTGCTAATTCAAAGTACGGAGAAGAAATAAGGAAACAAGAGTTGTACTGCCTTCGCGAAGTCTTAAAGGTCACTGCAAAATATTGCGATGAGAATCTGTTACCTACCTAGGGTTAGGATGTCAATAACTGCTTGCTGCCAAAGAACACTGTTATTATATCTTTCAAGATCCCTGTAACGCACCGTGTTCCTATCATTTCGCACGTTTTCTGGCTCGCGTCGAAAACATGGGTGGCTATGTTTTATTCGTATACCTATCAGAAATTGAATTGTTACGCAACATTAGGATATAGAGTGTGGAAGGATGAGTACACGCCTCTTTCAGGTGCCGGTGGGCAAAAATGTTTGTTCAAGATCTATGGTCATAGATTAAATTGTAGCCGTAACATGTAGGATACGAATTCAAAAGGTCCCAAATTCGGTTTCTCCGACCACTCATTCTAATTTTCGGTTTTTGGTGGTGTTCCTCAGTCGGTAGTTAAATACTTAGGTATGTTCTGTCTCACCTTGCCTGTCCCATCATTTTCTGTGTCTGATATTTCCTTCATTTGTTTCTGTGTTGAAGGCCCAAGTGACAGTGCTCGGTGTGTTTGTTGCTGCTGGGTTGTGTGGGTACTCTTTGTGAAGGTTTCTCCCGGACATGGCTAACTACTCAGGTCTTATTCTCCATGTACTCGCTGAAGAGGCTCGCCTTCGTAGGAACCTCGGGGGTTTGAGACATTTGGGTGGGCTCGAGGGGTGTCATACGTGTTCTTTTTCCTACTTTTTTACTGTCTCTTTGTTACTTCACTCTTTGTATAATTGTCTTAATTGATCATTTTAAATACCTCTAATAAAAGAAAGACTATTGAACAAGTGTATCCTAATTCTTTTTATTTCTTTATTTTATTTTAACTTTTTATTTTTTAGATTTTTTATTATATATATATCGGTTTTTGTTAAAGACGGGAACGGGTACAGGGTAAGTTATTCAGAACATTTCTTGTTTTATAAGCTTGTACTGTGAGACAATATGAAGGGTTCTATTTGTTTAAATGATTATTAGATGTGCATTTGTTCCAAGTGATAAATGTATGGCTCCAGAGAACGTAAGGTTTTCTTCCCTATATATAAGTTCATCTCTGCTCTTTTAAAAATATACGTAAGTGCTTTCCTAGCACAGTGTCTCCTCGCCGTACTTTCAGCAGCCAATGTAGAGTACCAGCAACCAACCACACTGCAAAATTATGAAGTTTCATGTCTTTGAAGCGAAACTCCAGTTGTACCAGCTGTGGTACTGAACGTAAGCATACTCCTGGACGGAGTTTATGTAGTGTGTCTCGGAGGGAGGCCCAAATCAAGTCAGCCCGCTGACAGTTGTACAAGCGATGCTCAAGTGTATCATCTTCCACACATACGCCACAGATCTTCGAATTCACTCTCCCGTGACGCCACATCTTTTCTGCAGTTGGAACCGTTTCATTAACAACTTCATAAACAGTTTCTCTCCAGATCGACGGAAGGTTACAGTTGGTTGCATTGGCCCAAATGCATTTCCAATCACGACTGTATTTTGTTTCCCCATTAGGTCGTTGAATACCTGACTCCATCAAGTGACGATAGAGGCTCTTGGTAGTAAGAAGCTTCTCCAGTCGTTCCCCGGAATTTTCAAGAGACAAAGCTTGGCGACCGTTCATTTTGGAAACGTTGAAGACACCATACTTGCTTTTGCTGGTCATCTGTGGTATCTTCGGATCTATCCCTCATCCTCCCAGAAGTCATATTAGAACCACAGGGCCTACTAGTGATAATCTGCTCCTGTTTCCAAGGTCCTTTGAATTTACTTTTACCATTAGTACAGATTGACTGTAATAAAGCCTTTATAATCATATTTACCTCTACTTCTCTTATTTCCTTAGGAATTTCTTTAAAATGCGTAATGGTGTTAACTTCCTGCACAGGAGCATGTGATTGAAATCTCATCCTTTTAAGTAAGAGGTAGGTGCGTGCAAGTCGCACGATGGAATTTCACATACATTCAAAAATGTTAAAGATTTATTTATTTATTTTTACAGTTTCCATTGCAAATTCAGTACAGTAAAATTTAACATATAACATGCTGTATTATACATCCTGTACAAATACATGAAATTGCTGACCTTAAGATTTACTGGCTGACTCAAGGTCCCCTGGCTATAAGCCTTTGGTTCCTCTGAGCAGTTTGATGCCATTTTTTCTTGAACTTTTCATCTTTTATCCTAAGCCAATTTTCTCCTATACTATACAAGAAATCTCCTATACATCTATTTTTCTTTTCTCCCATCCCCGTTAACATGCGTACTGCCAATATCTCTTTACTTACACTGTCCCATTTCTTATCCCATATTTTTCTCCTGTAATTTGTTAGCTCCTTACATTCTATCAGGTAATGAACAGTGCTTTCTTCATCTCCACAAAATTCACATATTACTACCTCATTACTTCTCAACCCTTTTAAGTATAATATTCCTACTCTCATCCATGCTATGCCTTCCCTTTCAGTTTTGCCACATTGATCTATATATTTTGCCCTACCCCATTCTGTCTTTAATTGCTTATAAACTTTCAAGTATTTATTTTCTTCTATACTTTCCCATATCTCCTGCCTATCTATGTCTTGTAGTCTAGTTCTCACTTCCTTCCAAAAACCGTTATAATTTGTCTCCTCTGCTCTTCATAGATCTTCCATGCCTATCTTTAATATCATTCTTTCCAATTCCGCCTACCAACTATTTGTAATTTTGATTCTTTTCTGTTGCTTCATGCACGGATTCAATAATTCCCCTTTCTGCCCTTTAATACACTTATACCAGAATTTCAATATTCTCTCTATTATTATTTCCCTCCTTGTTGTATTACCTAACTATAGTAATGCCACCTCTCTTTGTGCCGATGTGAAAGATACAACAAAAGTGGCTTATATTTAATTTCTCGGATGTCTTTATGCTCCTGAAAAGCTCAAATTTTAATTAATTTCACCCTATGGACTACAAAAACGTTGTGAAGGCAGAAAACATGGTAAGTACTCTAGTTTAAATGCTGATGAAGGAAAACTTTGTGAGAGACTTCTGTTTTTCCTACCAAGAAAGATGTAGCTTTTAGGAGTTCCTTTCAATCTTCTGAGGTGTTGTGTTTTTCTAACTTAGTATAATTCCCACGAAGTAAATTTTCAGCTGAATTACCAAAGAGGAAAAAGGAGAATAGTAAATATAAGAATTACTTTATTTTTCCTGGTACCTAATTTTTGTACATTAATCTATCATTCATTCCTATTATTAAAGCTCATTTTTTGCTGAAATGAATTATGTCCATCACTTTATTTTGTCATATGGTTGCTTAGCAAACAAGCTTTTATTAATTTACTCTTTTGAAGCAACTTTAAATGTATGTTTTATTTATAAGGACAGCGACAATGTATGCATCTCGTCTTCCTAAGTGTCATTTATTTTCAATTAAGGTGAAACAGTTTAGTAATTGTAAATGTAAATTAATTATTGCCTGTTAAATAGAATGTGTTTTCTAAACAACCAAGAGTAGTCTGGGTTGAAAGTAATACTAAAACCATAACAATACAATTTCAATGCAGAACCGCAGATTAGCGTATTTATGTTGTGGAAAGCTATTGCAAAACTAAACAAAACACATCACCAGCTGTGTATTTTCATAAAAGAAAGTTACCAGTTTACTAATACACTGTTACCTGGCAAATTCTGTGGTTTAATGGAGATTTTTCTGTACAACATTAGTTAGTTACTTTACATGGACGAATAACGAAATGAAACTTTTGCTTGTAAATATATTTCTCAATATATTCTATTAAACCAGACGTTAGGTGTGACAAGCTGTTGGTGTTTTATGTGGATAAGTATGCAAACATGTAGCTTATCACGGAGCGGTGAGCCTAATGTTATCGGGAGATTGAAGCCGGGCGACTGAGCAGTAAATAGATAAGCAGTATCATCAGGCAACTGTAATCTTTCACATGTTTCAAAATATCGAACGTTCTGGGAAGTTCCTAAGGATATACAAGCGGGCATTCTCTCGAAGCGATAGGTTTTACGATGTTCGATAGTTGTTCTGGCCAGTAGGGAGCGTCTGAGAGCGAGTTGGTGACACTTGTGTGAAGTGCAGTGATTGTTGTTACTACATGTAATTTTGTGTAGGACTACTAGCGAGTGAAGCGAACTGAAGAAGAGGCAACGTCGGGCATATTTCTTTATAGCGCAACGTCAGGAGGAAAATGAAGTGAGAGTGGAACTAGTTGTGAAGTGACGCAATGGACTAAACGAATTAGTGAGAATCATTAATATGTATGAAACCACAGTGTATATTAAACTAAAATCAAATAGTTGCATCCGTTCAGCAGCTACACTTAAGAACCTTAAATCGAATGCACGCAAATATGAAAAAAATTAGTAACAATATAAGAAAACTTTAACAATCTAGGTAACAAAACATTTGCTTGAACGTTTTAAGCCAACACAACAAATGTAAAAAATGATTTTTTATTTGTTTTTGCTTTTACTGTGTTCATAAATCAGTAGTTTCATTTGCTCATTTACTAATATCTCCAGTATTTATGTCACTTTTAAACACTCCTGAACATAGAATTGTAATGCACATCCCAATTTTTAAACCACAACTTTTCTTCATTTAAAGTCTGCTTAAAATTCTTGGCATACTCTTTTAATTTTCAGCAAACCTCCATGAATAAATGTTTTAGAGAGTTTTGAAATTTTACAATTACACAATTTTTTATTAAATACTAAGTTTTCTAATATTCATAAAATCTAAAAATGGCAAAATCAAAAAAGGTTATTATTTTTTCAATATAGCTTCCTTTTAATTAAAAAAGTCCAATGTCAGATCCTCTATAATGATATGTTAAAGGCAGAATAAAATCATTGGTAAGATAGAAAGAAATTCACATGTGAGATATTTTTAATTCATACAATAAATACATTAAATCCAGAACAAAACATTAATATTTCCAAAGGACACATATTTCGAATTCAAAGTTTGTTTGAGCCTTATATTACACTAGCATTGATAATAATTTCAGGTTTTCAAATATAAGTTCTGGATTTTTAGTTTCCTACAGAAGCGTCGCCTTTAGAAAAACAGTTTATTTATTCCTGTGAACTGGCAAGCCATACCTACTGGTTACTTACATTAAGGTATTTTAAAACTGAGATTGCATCAAGAGGAAGCTACAATAATGATAAACCTTAAATCGATTTTTAGATTTCTAATTTTCAAGAACGAAATTTAGGTCTGGTAATTGATACTGGAGCAGTTATAAGAAGTCACTTTGTTTGGATCATTCCTGAATTTTGAATGCACGATGGTCACACTTTTGAAAAGTATACAGGTGAGGAAAAGCTATCTAAGAAGTTTGGTTTTAAGATTTCATATATCTTCACTGTTATATCAGAATCTGTCTCTTAAAAGAATGGGCAACGTTAATGTTATCATTACTTTTATATGAGGAGTTTATCATTTTTACCCAAAGAAATCAGCAATTTCAAATCAAGAGAGAATAATTGAGGCAGCGGTTACTTAATAAAACCACTTGTAATGAATGTACTATACTATATGAATAAAACATTTTGACAGGCTCTGTAAAATAGATACAAATATTCAGATACTCAAGACAGAGCCACCTGTTAGTAAATCTTAAATGCCTCACAGGATACTAAAAGCATCATAGAATATTCCTAACCCCCTTTTAAATTTGTGGGTCGTGAGCTGTCAACGAAAAGTTGTAGAAAATTGTTGTTAATAGTCACTGCATCACGAATGACCAAAATCTGACACAGTTGCCGTCAGAATGACGCTCACATCCGACAGCAGTAGTTCATCTGATCTTTGATGACCTTGACGAAAAAATTGTTGCAGATCGACGTGTAATGATAAGACATTTGCGAGACATCAGGGTATCGGAGACAAAATATATTACCATTATTCAAAGCCTTAGATATCTTGCGTAAGAGAGAAACTCGATATATACCATAATTGAGAATAAAAACAATCTTTTTTATATATAGAATTCGAAGGAAGACTTAATAATACGGAGAAGCGACAGGAAAACTGGTGCATTGCATAATTGTTACTTTTGAGGAAGTTAGATTATATACGGAAAAGGTTCACTATGATTTATTGACTGAATTTATAGTGTTCCGGGATATCTGCGGCACATATAAACAGATGATTTCTAAAGTAGAGCTAATAAGTTTCATTTTCTCTATATATTTACAGAAAGTAGAGCAGTTATAATACGCATTTAACCCAAAATTTGACCATCGAGAAATGCATGTCTTGAAACATTCCAAATAAAAAAGAAATAGAAAAAAACTTGAGCCTGTGAACGCAAAAATCTAAAAAAGAAAAGAGAGTTACATACCAAACTTGATATTTATGTTCCTCTTCCAAGGACGAGACATGCAGTTTAAAGAAAAGCTCCTACCCCAAACTATCGGTTACTAGAAAACGTTTCGTATATTTTTTATTTTCTCAAATATGTTTCCAACGATTATGATTAATCTATGATATGTTTAATTGTATAATAAATTAAATGTATATTTTTAATTTTCTTGAAGTTCTTCATGTTAATGATTTTTGCATTACTGATAAACAGTAATAGATGGACAGTTTTACAACATAATGTTTGTTTATCTCGTTAAATCACACAGTTGTCCATTTTACTGTGGAGATAACGGTTTCGGTACCAGTTTCGACTTCACGGTGATATTTTCTCAAATAAGAGGTCGCATTTTCATGTCATAGTCATGCAAAGAAAGTGTCATTTCAATGTTATCATATAGCGACCAGCTCTTAAAGATGTGATGATCGCCTGGACCTACACTATTCTCCACTTACAAGGAAATATACTGTAGGGTTTTGTTAGATTAATTATGTGTATTATTTTGAGTTGATTAGAGTAGTCGTTAGTACAAATGTCCTTCCGTCCGTCTGTTACGTAATAGGCTGTTCCAACCACTGTTTGCTCCCTTGGCTCCACTCATGTAAACAACAATAATAAATAAATTAATGGAACAGCCCTTGTGGAAATTGTAAATAACGTATTGTATTATTTGTACATGATGTATTTAGTTATTGGCACGTCGCCCATCTTGTTATTTGTGTATAAATAGTTGTATGTTGGGGTGTGTGAGCGGGTGTGGGAATAGCTCAAGGTAGCTGTGTGTGTGGGTGACGAAGCGTGGTGTGTGTGTAGACAGCAGGGGAGATGGACGACGCTGGACATTGTAAAGAATTATTTACGGTATAATAAATATAAACAGTGAGTGTCAGTGTAAGTGTCTTTAATATTGTTTTAAATTGTTTATTAAACCTATGAGTGAAACCCCCAGGTAATGTATCCTCGTTCGCCAGTTCAACAGTGGTAATAGTTTTTTTTTTTTTTTTTTTTTTTTTTTTGGGTGTGAATGCAATACATTTTCTTTTCAGCATTCAATAAAATTAAGATCCCAGCATTACCTGGCAACGAGGGATGTTACATTTTGGTGGAGGCGCCGTGTTTATTCATTTTAGAATCAGTTTAAGTGTAAATGTGCTTTATTGATATATATTTCATTAATTGCGTTCAATTTCAGTTCTGCGGTAGCCATCTTATGATAAGCAACTTGGGTAGTGACGTCACCCCGGCATTATCTGTTCACGTATTAACATGTTCTTTTGTTTGGTGCAGAAAATGCAGTGCTTTTTGAGCTTAATCCTTGTGGTTCTGTTTGCGGTTATGCTCAGTTAGAAATTTTACGTTGATCTATCTTTATGCATGGTTTTTTCTCATTTCCATTTGCATTGTAATAATCAGCATTTTCTTCGCAGCATTTTGTGCAGTGCTAGTGTTATTCAGTCACGTATTTTGTTCTCACCGTGTTGCTATTTCTGCAGGAATTTCAAATCTTGTGTTCTATTATGAATAGTAGTCACTATCAGTGATTTTTGTAGTAATTTTGCATGTGTACATCGTTATCTTTTCTTTCACCATGGAAAATTTTGTGGAGAATGACACCAATGGACATACATCCTCTGTCGGCACAGATGTCGAGCCTAATGAACGTAGTTCGGTACCTGATCAGTCACCCCCTGAAATTATTGCACAGAATACTGACCTTCTGGTTGCGGTACAATCTACCATCACTAACACGATGGCTTCAATAAAACCTGGTTCTCAAACCTTTATACAACCATCTTGTTTTTCAGCTGCTCCTAATGAATGTGTTAACGATTTTATGACTAATTTTGAAATGGTTGCTCGTGCTAATGCATGGAACAGTACTCAAAAGTTGCAGTTTTTCCCATGCTATCTTAAAGGTACTGCAGTAGCATGGTACAAGACGTTTTGCCATAGGTGTCCCGCTCACGACTGGTTTATTTTGAAAGATGCTTTTCTTACAGCTTTTCAGGTAGCTCACCAGGATGATGTGTATGAGATCCAACTTCGCCAACGTGTTCAGCGTGATTCTGAGCCTGTGCTTAACTACATTTATGATGTGCTAGTATTGTGTGATAAAGTAAATTCTTTTATGTCTCAGTCAGAGCAAATTAAGAATTTGTATAAAGGATTGAAACCACAGTATGTCCAGTTTCTCTTACCTTTGAATTTGCTTACTGTAGAGGAGGTTTTACAAGCTATTAAGCGCATTGATAAGGCTGAGTTTTACATCCAAAACCGACAACACCTGGTGTCTAATCAACTGCATAGTAATGTGCCGATGTCCATACCTGGATACCCAGTTGTTTCTGCACCTCAATCTATATCTGGCCGTTCCGTTGCAGCGTCAGAGTGTTTGTCACTCCCGTCGCCATCACCAGCACCTTCTCAGGATATGATGTCAGAGCTTGCAGCCAAAATGGACCGTTTAGCCAATCAACTTCAATCTTTGCAGGTTCATGCTAATTCTGACCCAGTAACGAGGTCATCTCCCCGCCAAGATGGTAACTGCTCCAATGGTGGACGTACTGCTAACTTCGTATGCTATAAGTGTAACCAACCTGGTCACATAGCACGTTTTTGCAGACAATCTTCAGATGCTTATAGTTCAAAAAACGCCCAGCGCGGTGCCTCAAACAGGCCACGGTAGCAGACATTCATCACGACAGCAAGCCTGATCAGTCGTCCAGTTCAACTTTACCTTTTGGCCATGTTTTACAAGTTTCAGGGTCCATTAATAATACCCCTGTGAAGGTTCTTCTCGATACTGGTAGTGCTGTCAGTATTGTCAATGCTGTACACGTATCTGATATTTCTAAATTGCAGCCTGTGGACATTTTACTTAGAACTGCTGGAAACAAGCTTTTAGATGCTGCATACCACCTACTTTTGGATTTTTCAATTAATAACTATCTCTTTCAGGAAGATGTTCTTGTTGTAAAAGGGCTAGCACATGACTTGATTTTAGGTAATGATTTTTTGTCTGCACACAAAGCTATTATTGATTATGTAAAAAATGATGTGATTCATGTAGATGACAAGTTGTGTCATATTTCTATGGTAGAGAACACAGAACTCCCCATGTCAGATATTGCTGTAGTGCCGTTTACTGAGGGTGATGTTACTAAACCAGAAAACAAAGTGTTTGTTAAAGAAGATGTTCAGATTCCTCCATTTTCGGTTTGTCATGTAGCAGTAGAACTTTCTTCACCCATTGATTGTGATGTAATGTTTGAGCCTGTGCCAGGTATTTTGCAAAAGAAACAGATATCCATTCCTCAAATGGTTTGCTCACCCCGACAAGATTATATTGTGCCTGTTCAAAATGCATCACCAGAGCCTAAGACTTTGTTTTCTCGCACGACTTTAGCTAATGTCCAAGATGTTGCTTTTGTTCAGAGTCATTCAATCTCACCTCAGGATATCACGCCCTTGGAAGCACCAAACTTTCAGTTTAATGTAAATAATAAATTGTCTTCTAGCCAGAAAGATAAACTTCATGCTCTTTTATTGAAATATTCTCATGTTTTTGCAACCTCCTTGCAGGATTTAGGTACGACCAATGTTGCTAAATTTGATATACAGGTTTCTGACCCAACTCCTATTAAGCTGCGCCCGTATAGAGTTCCTATCAAGCAACGTGAAATCATCGATCAGCAAGTTCAAGAGATGAAAGATGCTGGGATCATCAGGGATTCTCAGTCTCCGTGGAGTTCTCCTGTGGTGCTAGTTAAGAAAAAGGATGGCTCGACCAGATTTTGTGTGGACTACAGGAAGCTTAACTCGGTGACCATTCCATCATCTTTTCCACTTCCCATCATCGACGACTTGCTTAGCTCATTGCATGGAGTATCCTGGTTCTGCTCGTTGGATCTTCTTTCTGCTTATTTTCAGGTCCCCCTTGAGGAGCACGCCAAGCCATTCACGGCGTTTGTTTGCCACAGTGGTCAATTTGAATTTGAAAGACTTTCCTTTGGACTAGCCAACGCTCCCCGTTTCTTTTCTTACATTGCTGAAAAGTTGTTAGGTGATTTAAAATTTAAGAAAGCTCTGGCTTACCTTGATGATATCCTTGTTTATGCTCATTCTTTTGAGGAACTACTGGATAATTTAGAGGCTGTTTTTCAGCGTTTGGTGCTTTTCAACTTTAAATTGAAACCACAGAAATGTTTCTTTGCCATGAACCGTGTCAAACTTTTGGGTTTTGAAGTCTCTAATGAGGGCATATCTCCAGACTCAGACAAGATAATTGTGATTCAAAGTTTACCTCAGCCTAAGAATGTCAGGGATGTCAGGAAGGTCCTTGGTTTGTTCAATTTTTATCGAAAGTTTGTGAAAGGTTATGCTGACATTGCCCATCCTTTAACACAATTGACTAAAAAGAACTGTGATTTTGTTTGGGGTTCTGACCAACAGCATGCTTTTCAGGCCTTGAAGGATGCGCTGACTTCTGCACCGGTGTTAGCACACTATACTCCTGGAGCGTACACAGAGCTCCACACTGATGCTAGTGGTGTAGGCATAGGGTGTGTTTTGTTGCAATCTGTAAACGACCAGTTAAGACCTGTTGCTTATGCCTCTAGATTGTTGTCAAAGTGTGAGCGTAATTATGGTGTTCCAGAGTTGGAGCTCCTAGCTATTGTTTTTGGTTTCACACATTTTAGAACATTTGTATATGGTTATAAAGTTCATGTGATTTCTGACCACCATTCATTGTGTTATCTAAATAATCTGAAAGATCTTACAGGGCGTCTGGCTCGCTGGAGCCTTAAACTACAGGAGTTTGATTATACTATCTGTTACAAATCTGGTAAAAAGCATAACGATGCAGACACTTTATCTAGGTTTCCTGTGCTGCAACCCCAGGAACATCAAGTGGAGCAATTGGATGATGTATTAACTTGTTTACTTTCTCCTATAGAAGTTGCGGAAAAACAGAAAGCTGATCCACTGCTGCGTCCTCTAATGGATACCTTAGTGGACGACACTAATGCTACTCCGAAGCTTCTGCGCCAAACTGCCACCTACACTCTTAAATCTGGTGCTTTATATAGAAAAAATGCTGGTTCCACGGGTCCTCTGCATTTACTGGTGATTCCAGAGTCGTTGAAGCATGAGATTCTTACCTCTTGTCATGATGACCCACTTTCAGGTCACCTTGGGTTTTCCAAAACTTATAATAAGATTCATTCCAGATACTATTGGATTGGCACGAAGAAAGATATCGAACATTTTGTGAGGACCTGCCCGAGCTGCCAATCGCGTAAAGGCCCTAAGAACTTGAAGCCCGCAGGATTACTTCAACCTCTTCCTGTTTTAGCTGTAGGTCAACGTTGGGGTATTGACCTTTTGGGTCCTCTTCCTAGGTCATCCACTGGCAACCGCCACATTATTGTGTGCACCGAGTATGCCACTAGATGGGTCGAGGCTGCTCCGCTTCCAGCGGCTACTGTTCCTCATGTCACCAGGTTTATTTTACAGAATGTCGTCTGTCGTCATGGTGCTCCTGAGACATTGCTATCCGATCGGGGTACTGTGTTCCTCAGCCAGGTCACGCAGGAGTTACTAAAATCTCTGTCTATTTCTCCTAACTTTACTAGCTCTTATCATCCACAGACGAACGGGCTCACGGAACGGTTTAATGCCACATTAGTTAATATGTTGAGCCATTTTATTGATGACAATCAGCGTAATTGGGATACGGTGTTGCCTTATGTTATATTTTCTTACAATTCTTCTGTACAGCAGACGACCAAGTTTTCTCCGTTTTTCCTGATGTATGGACGAGAGCCTGTTCTCCCTAATGAAGTTCAGTTACAGGCTACTACTAACGACTTGTTCGTCCGGAAGACTTTAGAGGACATCCAGAAGGCCCGTGAGCTTGCCATCCACAACATCAACAAGCAACAGATCAAACAGAAGTCTCAGTATGATGCCAAACATCGAGATGTGTCCTTTAATGTTGGTCAATTAGTTAAAGTTTTTACCCCCGTTAGGAAACGAGGCAAATGCACCAAGCTCCTACACCGCTATTTTGGCCCGTTTGAAATTGTGAAGAAGCTCACACCTGTGACTTATGTTGTACGTCGACCGAATGCCCCTAGGGCTAAGTTACAGTCCATCCATGTTTCCCGCATCTTCCCGTATCACGATCCTACTGGCCCTTATCGTGCTTAATTTTTTTTTCTCTCTCTCAAGTTCAGTTCATCGTCTGATAAACTCAGTTAATGATGCTTTGCTATGCTTTACATATAATTCTATTGATGCATATTTTGTTTAACCTCTTGTGTGACTACCATTTCTTCATTTGCTTAAGTTCACTTAATTGTTCATATTTCTGATTATTTATGACGTTCTCCCAGGAACCCCGTGCCAACCATTCCGTTTATATCAGAGCTATTAACGTTTTATCGTGACTGTTTCAGTGTTTTACTCATGTACCATCTTTATCGAAGTAGCAGTGTAGTGTGTGGCCCAGCTGCGAAGACAGCCGCCACATCCCAGTGGTTGTTCGAGTTCAATGTGAGCACCGTCGTGACTGCAGCACATTGTAGAAGAGGAGTCGTCCCTGAGGAAGCCGCTGCGCACCTGAGAGTGACCCCAGTATTGGAGTGACGCCTAGTGAAACCGCTGTGATGCGCTCACTAGTGCGAGGAGGTTTGAGTTATAAGATGCTTTAGGGTGGGTATTAAGTTTTGTCACTGGCCAGTCACTGAAGTATTATTTCATTTGCTGTTAAGATGCTTAGTCCTTTGTTTCAGATTTTTCTTTTAAAAATCAGGGTTGAGCTCTCTTCACCGCCACGGCAGTTCCTGGATGAAGAACTTTCTTAGTTTTTTTTTATCCCAGTGATAAAAGTCTTATTGTGTGAATGAGTGTGTGGAGATGGCCATCTCAAAAGTGTATTTAGTATCCGGATACACTACATGTTATAATTTTGTTTTGTTGTTTTTATGTTATTGTCACTTTTGATTTACCCCCTTACATTTCCCTCCAAAAGTATATTTAACTATGGGTAGCCTTATGTTATACTTGTTCATTGTTTATTGTATAATTGTTTAGTTTTGTGCGGGAGTGCCCCAGGAAGATTGTCGTCGTCTGCAGCTAGCATGAGCCCCGGCCACCCTCACCTATCAGCAGAAGCAGTAGTTGCAGCAGGAGAGGCAGCAGCAGCAACGCGGCAGCACCAGTACCAGAGGCAGTAACGCTGGCTATGCCTCAAAGTTTCAGGAGTGACCACAGGGGTCACTTCATCAGTATGGCAGACCACAATTCCAGCAAGTTGGTTACCTTTGCAGTTCGTTGTGGGGTGATGTGGCCAGTCTCCCACAGGTGTGTGGCAGCAGGAGAGCAGCACAGCTTGCTGGCTCCCCTATGTTTGGAACTGTCTGTGACATTAGGTATGTGCCATTTGTGGTAACCACCAGTTTGCCCAATTTTCATCTTCAGGGTCGGTCTGCTACTCCAAATGGTTGTAATCGTCGTGCTGCGCCTCTGTGACTTCCATCAGTGTTCCTGTGGTGTAGGGTTGGTTCGGTGGACTCTGGGACAACATCAGGCATCATTGGGAGGGGCCTCTCAGGAATTCATTTATTGTAATTTTCATGTTTATGTTTTCTAATAATAGGTTAGGGGCTACCCTTAGTGTTTTTCTTTTGTGTGTTTTGCTGTTTGCTATTGGTCCGACGAGCAGGGGCTCGTCTTTTGCTAGAGGGGAGGGAAATGTAGGGTTTTGTTAGATTAATTATGTGTATTATTTTGAGTTGATTAGAGTAGTCGTTAGTACAAATGTCCTTCCGTCCGTCTGTTACGTAATAGGCTGTTCCAACCACTGTTTGCTCCCTTGGCTCCACTCATGTAAACAACAATAATAAATAAATTAATGGAACAGCCCTTGTGGAAATTGTAAATAACGTATTGTATTATTTGTACATGATGTATTTAGTTATTGGCACGTCGCCCATCTTGTTATTTGTGTATAAATAGTTGTATGTTGGGGTGTGTGAGCGGGTGTGGGAATAGCTCAAGGTAGCTGTGTGTGTGGGTGACGAAGCGTGGTGTGTGTGTAGACAGCAGGGGAGATGGACGACGCTGGACATTGTAAAGAATTATTTACGGTATAATAAATATAAACAGTGAGTGTCAGTGTAAGTGTCTTTAATATTGTTTTAAATTGTTTATTAAACCTATGAGTGAAACCCCCAGGTAATGTATCCTCGTTCGCCAGTTCAACAGTGGTAATAGTTTTTTTTTTTTTTTTTTGGGTGTGAATGCAATACATTTTCTTTTCAGCATTCAATAAAATTAAGATCCCAGCATTACCTGGCAACGAGGGATGTTACAATACAAAGACCAATTTCTACAAAAGTTTCTTCCGAATAACACATAATACGGTTTTGTAAACATAGTTTGTTGAAGAATACGTATAGAAATTCATGTGAATGTAACACCATTTGTTTCTGAAGTAAAGCATTGTATTCTTGGCGTAAATGCTCCGAAATATGCACAAAACAGAATACGTCTCCTTCAGTGAGAAGTGAATTTATAAGATGAAAATTCATGTAGTGAAGGCTTGGTTCGTTTCGCTTTTCATACGAAAAGATTTTCAGTAATTCAAGGCTGTAGCAGATTGCAGCGTGAAATAGGCACCGTAAATCTAGTCTTTAACATTCAATGGCGTATATTACCGTAAACATTTTCAGCAGAACTATGTTGCATAAACATTTCTGAAAGTTCGTGCTTAGAGTTCAGAGCTAGCTGACCTGTTAGTAATTGAATACCCTTTAATTTAAGTTGCATCTGTGGCAACTGATTTGTTTATGTTGTGTGGCAAATTGGGAAAGAAGGTTGTTATTTTGGGTGTTCTAGTGCCATTACACATAGGGCGTCTCAGAAGTCAGTTCCAACAAGACATCCCTAAAATTTTTGTAATATTTAGGGCAGTAAACAAAAACATATCATATCGCCTGGTTGGCCAGATGTCAGGTTAGTTTCCATAAAATATGGTTAAGGTAGAAATTTCTTTTATCTTAATATATCATTCTACGAGTATGATGCAATGAATAGCAAATGTTAGCAAATTCTTTGGAACTTTCTCAGTTTCATATTCAAAGAAATGTTCGATTACCATAAGCCCTGAGGCTCGTTCTTTGATACAGGCACTACCGAAAATTGAACCTAGTTGTAGCGAGATTTAGAGACACAGAGGGTCCTTGATGGATGAGTCTAATCAGGAAATAGTGAATAATAATAATGCCTTTGTAAGACAGGGTAAACAGATTGACTAGAAACGTTGGTTAAAACCGAAAGTTTTATCCTTAGTTTACTGAAACATGATAATATCAGATAGTGCTTTGCTTCGTCCTGTGTTTGATATATATTTTTTAAAATTCATCCCTTAGATGGGAATCCAAATAACCACAGCATCGAAGAACGTTCCTAATGACTTTGTTTTCCTGAAATACATCTTGAATTTCTCTCACCAAGTACACACCGTATGAGCTGTTTTAAGAAACAACGGCCTCCAAAATAAACATTATTTTAAAATACTGAAGTTCCTTTACGGCAAGCTTCATTTCGCAATTGCCTAGAAGGGTTGAAACGTTTGAAGATTCATATCAGTAGCCAATATTAATCTCTATTATTAAACCAATTAACATATACGTCAGGATCAGATCGCCGTCACCCAGACTAGAATTGGTCTCAGCAAACTGACACATAGCTTCCTGCTCTCCAAAGAACTCCTTCCGAACTGTGATACGAGTAGATGCCAAACAAGATTTAACAATCACCCACATCATCTCAAGCTGCCCTGTGTAACAAAAATGGAGACAGAAGAACTAAATTCCGGAGATCCTACAGCTTTCAATGAAACCAGCATGGTGCCAAGAATACTACAGTTTTAAAGCAAACTATTGTAATGTCACCCGAACGTCGGAATTCCCGATAGAACCGACTGGCAGTAGGGCCAGACGGGAAGCATTCAGACCATGCCTACCCATTTGTCTCGTGTCACTAACTGAAGGGATGATTAGGAGAGCGGCACGAGCCCTGTACCGTCTCTTTCCCCTCCCACCAGACGTCTAGAAACCTCGGGATAATTGTGCGCGCCGCGAACCTTCCAGAAACGGCGATCTTCCTATAAAAATGGGTTGCAGTTGGCGAGTCAGCTCAGTTCTTGGCGAGCAGCCGTGAGGAGCGCCGTGCTAGTGAACGGAACTGGAAGACTGTGTACGTGTATCAGAGGAGTTGTACGTAATTGTGAGTGTAGAGTGGACCTGTGACAGATGAACTGGTGAATTGTAATTGTGTGCGCTACGTAATTCTATGTAATCGGCAAGTGTTCCAACTGTAATTCGGTGGAAATAAAGAATACTTTGAGTTTGTGCAATTGGACCTTTAATTTCACGAACCCAAAAAGTCACAGTAATAATGAATTCTAATATTGTGTATATGAATCACAAGTTATTACTCTTAACGGAAGATATACATGAATAATTCTGCTGTAAATTTGGTTGTGGTACTGAGCTTAACCTCAATTTTACATAAATGTTAGGTTGCTTAATGAATTGTTATTAAATCTGCTGTAATTATTGCTGTATTATTGTGTTGGTCATACTGTGTTAGTCTTATCTCGGCATATTCTTATCATTAATTCTTCCGTAACTGTGATTCAGCTATTACGTTTATTATTAATACCTTTATAATCTTATGTTTCATTTTTATTGTTAATTCTGCTATAATTATTGTTGTACTATTTCTTAACTTTATACTGTAAAAAACTCACACTGTAAATGTAAAAGTCGCTGAAAGACCTTGTAGTTAGGCGACCATAAATAAAACCTTATTACAAAAATAAACATAAATAAAGCATCGGAACATATCTCACTATTTCAGTTTTTTGTGTGTAATTTACGTCCTTCAACGTTAAGTCCTATCGGACGATGAAGGATGGGTGAAATGATGCTCAAATGAATCCGAGGTCCATGGAGCTTAGAGCTACCGGACATTCGTCTTTCAGGATAAGGGAAACCCCCGGAGAAAAACCTTATCCAGGTAACTCACCCTGGCCAAGATTCGAACTCGGGACCTCTTGAACGTAAGGCAGGCACGCTACTGAGGCGGGATATTTCAGGTTAGGTTAAGTTACAGAGCATGTGCTGTTGGTTAGGTTAGACTGGGTTAAATGTTGTTTAGTAAACAGTCAACAAAAATTATTAGTAACGCGAGCATACTTTCTTAATATGAACATAGCTATTATGGGCCAGAGAGAAATAGGGTAGTGCTCTCGTTCAGTGTGAACACGAGAAGTATACTCCGGTAACCAGAATCTTCTGTAAATTTCCCTTCTCTCCAACTCGAGAAGTTTTAGGAATTTTAATGAGATGCTACTAAGCAAGTTAATGCAATTCTGTGACAAAAATGACTATTCTCTAAGGCAGTTTTCTGGTGACTGCTGCGTCGTCAGTACTGCTAACTCAAATCATTACTGAAGTCTTGTGTTCGACTCCTCAGTGAGTGAAATGGTCGAAGGAGCGACGTCCTGAAGATAGCGAAGTGGCAGTAAAACATTAGTAAGATAACGGTAAGATAACATGAAAATGCCACAAGTTTACGATGCAGTATTTCTTTAAGCATTGCTATTCTTGGGGATTCAATCTACTGCTTATGCTGGAGAAGAAAAACTAAGTTTAAATGTGTTTGAATGAAATTAAATCGGAATAAGAAGATTTGAGAAAAATATCTAGTGTAAATAGATAAGGGGCACTGTTTAAGATTGACACAAAAATAAGGTGCAACTTCTGGGAATCAGTAGCTTCAATCACCTACTTGGGATACGACACTCTTACGTCTCTTGCAATATTTACATTATAAAGGAATTGCAACTGAGTAGCTATCTTGATGTAAAGGTAGTGTCCCTGAAAGGTCAAGTGTGGCCGCGGATTCGCCATGCTGACCCCATCGGACAATCTTACGTGGACTTGGCTGCGGTAAGCATGCTCTCTAAATAGGGTAGACGTCCTAGGGAATATTATTAACAAAGATTTACATAGTAAAATAATTAAAATTCAATAATATATGGTAACATCAATATGATATTACAAGTAAAGCAAAGAAGAACACATAAAATTAATTTTATGAGGTAATAACTGCACCGGTGCTATTAAGCGTCCCTCAAGCATCATCTTTAGACAAGGAATAAACCGGTTTATGTACGCGGTACTGCATATTTTGGTTTTCTAGCATTCATTCTAGCATTCATTTTCAAGCGCTGATGGTTTCTAGCACCAAGGAACAAGGAGCTGCCTGTGTAACTGTATGGTGTGGCTAGCGGAAGGACCGTATCATTGCTCCGTACCTTTTCAGACACAAATGTCAACATGAAATTTACCTGAAAATGTTGGGGGATTCATTATTGCCTGATTTGTATGTCATTGGTTCGCACCCTTAGTGGTTTATGCAGGATGGTGCACCACCACATTAGGCCATTCAAGTACTGACGTGGCTGGCCGACAACTTCCCGCAGTGGAATGGTCATAGAGGACGAGTGGAGTGGCCTCCTCGATCCCCTGATTTAAATCCAATGGATTTTGCAATATGGGGTTACCTGAAGTCAAAAGTGTACGAGGTACAGATCAGTGATATAAACAATCTTCGAGAGCGAATAGTAGCAGAGAACTATGCTATCACACCAAACTTGGTAGCTAATGTTTTACGGATCATGGTCGACCGTTTGCAGATATGTTGTGAGTTGAACGGTTCTCATATTGAACACATAAAATAGTATAATATTATAATTCTTATGGACTTTTGGACCAGCATGTTGTTATTTATGGGACTTGCGAGATAAGTTGATGTTTATACGTAAGTGAAAAATTTAATGCCGGAGGCTATAGCGCCGAGGGCTTAAATTTCAAGAGCATGATAAACATGAAACCTTCCTGGTCCCATAAGTAATTTTATCCGTTACCTAAGAAAAAATCGACTTGTACTATTAATATTAATTATGCAGTGAAACCAGAATAATACAATATACGAGGGCTGTTCAATAAAGAATGGTCACAATTTTTTTTTGACAACGTACCTTTACCCATCCTCATAATTTTGATGGCCTTTCTAAAAATAGTCTCCCCTGAATGCGAAGCACTTGTCCCAGCGTTTCTGCCAGTCTTCAAAGACATGCTGGAAACCATTTGAGAGATCCTTCAAAATCGCCTCCACAGCCTTCACCATTCCTTCTGATGATGGATAATGCCTCCCACAAAGGGGTTTCTTCAAGTTAGGGAACAGAAAATGGTGACATGGAGCTAAATCCGGACTATAGGGAGGGTGAGAGATGCACTTCACGTTGATTTTTGCAAGATATTCAGCAACAACATTGGCAATATGCGGCCGCGCTTTATCGTGGTACAGCATCCAGCCTGCTTCACGGAAATGTGGTCTTTTGCGCCTGATATGGACTTTCAATGTTTTCAGGACATCCCTGTAGTATTTTCCAGTTATTGATGTGTGTGCAGGTACAACATGCTGATAAACCAGTCCATGATTAGCAAAGAATGAGATGACCATAACTTTCCCAGCAGAAGCAACCACCTTTTGCTTTTTTTGGAGGTTGGTGATGAAGGAGATTCCGACACTGAGCTTTGCTGTTTGCTCTCAGGATCAAAATGATGTAGCCAAGTTCCATCAGCAGAGATTACGATTGAAAGAAACCCCGGATCTTCCTCTAACATAAACTTTAACTGAATGTTACCTCCATTGCAGTGGTAGGCGATACTGAATATGTCTGAACTTGCCTGGTTCTCATAGGCGATAACCAGGAGTACCAACAATGAAACGACTATGACGTGTTTCTTTCACATTAAGCTAACAGAATATAATAAGATGGAATATTAGTGCTAAAAATTATGAACGTAAAAAAATATGTCATTCTTTATTGAACAGCCCTCGTATTTTTCCACTCATCTTGTTGTAAGCATACTATTATGTATATTTTATATTTACGAGTGATTAGAAATTGCCTCTCAAGGGAATTAAGTCAACTTACCTCCCTACTTATTTCCCTACTTGCCTCCCTGCTATGAAGGACTGAATTTGTTTTAGGAAATGAAATAATTTACAGTATTTCTGTGCAATTCAGGAAATACTTACTTTTATTTATTGCTACCCAAAAAAAAAACAAATAATAGAAACAAAACTAAATACGAATGAAACAAAGTAACTTGGAAAACAATAACAGATGTGAGAGATTACGTTCTTAATTGCAGAAGTAACTAATTGAAATAAAGAATTAATAGAAACACGTTATAATTATTAAATTCGATATTCATTTACATTTTATATCATATAAATTATATAAAATTTATTGTAATGTTGCAGTTATTGCAGGATGTTATATTTGACACAACTTTTTGAGCCATTTCAGGAATTAATTGTATTTATTTCTTTACTTCAACACCTTTTTAAATTCCACCATGTTCATATTAGCAATTAACCTAGGTACTACCTCATTAGTACTAAAACTTCCACCTCGTCCGTTAAGAACCTTCTGGGCCACCTCTTTCTTGTTCACCAACAGCTTTACGCAATTGTAGAGGATTTACTCGAACTTACTAATAATTGGTACTCATAATAAGCATGAGTGGAGAAAATCTTATATGTAGTTCGGGAGGTAGGTAGAATGAACCAACCTCGGACTCAATATTGCTAGCCCTCACTAAGTTCGGGCGCAAATGACTCCTATGATGGTAAATTATACCTACTTCCCTTATAGCATAAATAACTATTCTATACATTGCAGATTTCATATGTTTGTTTCTTTTTTTTCAGATAACTGAAGAAAAATTGAATATCAGACTAAGCCAAATACGAGGTAATCAAAAGTCAGAGATTATAATTTTGACACTATGTTAGACTAGGCGTTTCGGAAGAATAATGTGTTTTTTCTAGCAAATTGTGACTTTATTTTTCTGCTCGACATGCTATATTCACTATGATGGAGAGCATGCAACTCTTTGCAGATATTGTTCAGGTGTAACAGTAAGACAGTAACAAAAGTATTGGGCAATAATGTGTTTTTCTCATGGTGGTGGATAAATCGTATATCTAATGAAGGTATCTATCTTGTATATAAAATCAATGACACCATTTTATATATCTGATGGGTTAAACCTTTTTCCTCACTTTATGATCATTGTTACTAACCAAAAAGCTTTGTGGTTGGTGTCTCTGAAGATGGTTGGGGTCATTGAAACGGACTATAGGTCAAATATTTTGGTCAGGGCCACTTGTTTATTGATCCAAGGTTCTAATTCATATTCTGACTCTAATGATTTTCTCTATTATATTTTAAAATTATTATGAAGAATTTGTTTGTATCTAATATTATCTAAGACACATTTGTAGCTCTTGGAGACTAATAAACATTTCGGTTCATTCAATTATCAGCATAGGATTACGAAATATGATGAATTTATGGTGCCAAATAAAACCGGAATCCATCTGTGCTTCAAGTCATTTGAATTTCAAGGTGAGAGAAAACTCCAGAGAAGCCTCACCTAGATGACATGTCCCTGCTTGGTAGTGGGAGAAGCAGATATTGCGATTCTCGTTTACTTTAAGGAGGGAAAAAGAATAAAGTAAGACAAATAAACCGGAATATGTGCATGCATTTCTCTCCTTCGAAGAGACAAAGACAGATAAAAGACAGCATAAATAGATAAAAGGAAATGTTACTTAAAACAGATTTTCTCCTCTGCTTATTAATTTTTATTTTATCTCCTACGTATTTGAAGTAAGTAATCATTTTATTTCATCCAAGAATTCAGTAATAAGAATTCACCGAAAAAATATGCTTTGAGATCCTATGGACCCCAGAACATTGTTAGAAAAATGGTGTGTGTGTGTGTGTGTGTGTGGGGGGGGGGGGGTTTGTGAGTGCACGTGTGTCTGCGAACAGAAAAATTGTAAGAAAAGCAAGAATTCCATCATTTCAAACTTGCTACTGAAACTTAGCATCCTAAGGGATACAAAACTTAGAGTTTTAAGTATAAATCCGCTTCAAACTACCTCTTACATGAACAAAAATATATATCTTTATTTCTTCAGAATGTGACTATTTAATATGCTTGAACATATATTTATTATAATTTATAAAATAATTTATTTTAAATATACGAGGCATGTTTTTTAAGTCAGTACCGTTTTGGAATTAAAAAAAGACGTGCATAGATATCGCAATAATTTTATTTCTACATGAAAACCTGTACCTTAATCTACTTTTCTACATAATTTCCGTGAATATTGAGGCACTTGTCATAACGTGGCACCAGTTTTTGAATACCCTCGTCATAAAATTCTGCCGCATGACGTGTTAACCACTGTATCACAACTGTTTTGACTTCGTTATTGCCTTGAAGACGCTGACTGCCCAGATGTTTCTTCAAGTGCAGGAACAAATGGTAGTCGCTGGGTGCCAGATCAGGGCTATATGGTGGATGATCTAGAGTTTCCCATTGAAAAGATTTGATGAGATCTTTGGTCCGATTAGCCACATGTGGACGGGCATTGTCATGCAGCAAAACGATACACTTACTCAACTTGCCACGTATTTTGTTCTGGATTGCACGGCGCAGATTTTTCAATGTTTCATAATAAGACGGTGCATTGATTGTCTCATTACGAGGTAGGAACCCCACTAGCAATACTCCTTTTCTGTCCCAAAAAGCTGTGATTTTCCGGGCACATGATTTTCCGGGCAGAAATTGTTTGCTTAAACTGCACTTTTGTGGGTGATGATGAATGTCGCCATTCCATGGATTATTGTTTCAATTCTGGTGTGACGTAGGCCACAGATCTCACGATGAATATCGATCGGTTTTACGCCTTTAGCACTAAGAAATCGTATAACAGCCCGTACTTCACAATCGGCGGGACTCACGATTGTTGGAGGCATCTTAAACACTCAGTAACCAACGTATACAATAAAGAATCAGACTTTAATGGCGTCAGTGAGTAGACAAGAGATGTAGGTAACCAGCACGCATGCGCGGAACGCCGACCCTAGCGCTGCGGCGGCGGAATCGCAAAACGGTACTGACTTAAAAAACATGCCTCGTAGATTTAACATATGTTCATGATTGATAAAACACTTTTATGGAGTTTTCTGGGGATCCCCTTGTTCTGATTTTCTTTAACATAATTGATAAATCGTAAGAGAAAAAGGTAATACTAATGCACAAAAATTAAGATCTTATTAAAGCATATAGTACATGTGGAATACATTTTTTGGACGTAAATCATATCCGAGGTATTCCTTATTATTGGTTTCAGTTTTCAAATATTACTTTTTCAAGTAGGAAATCTCTGTACATGTAAGGGGGCATGGAACGTCAAAGGTATCATTCAGATAGCAATGTATTTGTCTGTTGCTTAACCTACCATATAACCGTTGTGTCTGCAACGATTTTTTAATTTATTTTTCTACAAATGTTTAGTTTAATTAGTGCAAACCGTATAAAAAAAGATTTTGTAAGAATACTCTGTGGAAGAATGAGCAAAAAAGTCAAGTGAATAACGAAGAGTTCCGTAAGATTTTCAAAAGTACGCAGAGGCTTTTTACTGTATTAATAAATGTTTTCTTGAAAACTTGTGTGGCAAAGAATGATATCATATCGACCGATTCCGTCAAATCCTAAATTAAATATCCTGTTATGTTGATGGAATGAAGTATGGATATGTGAACGGCCGTGAACCTTTTAGCAGAGGAAGCTCTTTGACATTCACCTGGTGCTTGACCAAGGAAAACTACCTAAATATCACGGTCTTCCAACCTTTGTCTGCTTTGGTCAGATGACGAATACTCATTTTGGAAGATTACCTCCCGTAACGGCATTAGCAGATAATAAACATATACTGGACGTTTTGCATGCCCCGCGCTGTAGTGGACTCAACGTTGAGGCTCTTTGCTTTGGGAGGTCATTAGAAAGTACCCATGGTTTTAAGCCCGAGGCCAGTTGATATTAAAGTACCATTAGAAAAGTGGTATACAAGTTAATTTCTTGGTTATGTTTTGAGCACATAAGGACACAGTAAGTGAACACACAAATATTGACATTTTCTCGAGGTTTTGCATGAGTAAAAACCATTATTCCTTTCTAAGTGGTTTGAAGTAATGCAGATAATGCAACAACTCTTCGGCTCTTTCAGGTCAAGTTCTTTTGGAATCTGCTAGCGGACATAGAGAACGTTGAAATGATTTGCAGAAATGTCGATCTCCAATTCATTGCATGTTACTAAACTTTGTTGAAAATTATTGTTGGCTTCCCATTTAACATAATTAAAAATAACAGTTCTATATAGATTGCTTTTAAACCAATGTACTCTTTACTAAAATGGCTTCCTATTAATTGTCAAATACCGTATGTTAAATACTTATGTAGAAAACCAGTTCTAACAACTGTTTTTCTAAACACCACTGCTCGGCAACGAACTGAGTCAACCATTTCTCGTGTACCTAAAGCAAGTAATGTAGATCCCAATAATCATATCGATTTCACATATGTATTATGTCATTATATTCGATTACCCATTATAAATTTTGTAGATAGAATGGACTGGACTACGCAAAGGAGGGGCTTCGGCACGGAGGTTCAGCTTGGTCTATTTTATCTATGCCCCCAAGTGGTGCACCCCGGGAGGAAGGATGCGGCGGGAGGAGACAGCAGATGGACATCCCAAGGTGTCAGGACAATGCATAGGGCAGGATCCATACAACTTTTTAAGTTAGAAACTCCCCGGCAGTCCAGTGGAACCGGCATCTCACCCTACTGAAGTCGGAAACGGCCCCACCAGACCGATTTCGGAGCCTTAAATAGACCGTTCCACCTGAGTAGGAAGTTTTTACCAAGAGCATATCATCCTGCCATGCAACGCCGAGACAACTGCCGACGCTTCTATCTCGAAAGAGACTACCAGATGAGAGGTGGTATGAAACGACAATGGAAATGAAGTGGTGATGAAATTTGGGGCATGTGATTAACCTACCCAGCATTCGCCTGGTGTCCCCCGAAAATCCCCAAATATTTTCTGAGGCACTTCAGAATTGGCACCTGAAAACCTGAATTCGTTATTAAAACCAGCGTATGGTTCAGTCAATGGGGAGTTATCATGAAACTAGGTTGATTCAAGTATATAAAAACATATTATTCCATAATTTGTGGAAGAATCTATTTCCCGGGTCCTTCAGATCTTGCTAAATAACTAGAAATTTGCAGGTCATAGAGCTTCACTCGAAGAATGGGACATCGCAACCAAAATCAGAGCATTCTGTATTGACTTATACTCTTTCCAGTCATCTGAACATAGTATTTTATTTGTTAGTGGAATCAGAGGTACATAGCTGGTGGGTCGGAATATATTATAGAGGATTCCTCCAGGCAATGATAGAATATAGGCGGGCATCACTGATCAAGGGCAGCATATTTATGAAAACTGGAGTGAATGATGGAAGCAATGGATGGTCGCGTTTACTATCATTGGGTAGAATGCGAGGAAACAACCTGCGAGTTTAATTCTCGGAGAAGACATTACTGAGGTAAGTTTCAAATGCTGGTCAAGCTGTACCCTCCCAGCTTGGCTAAATACAGATTATCAGATTTACAAATCCCCTGTGAGAAATTGGTTTCGCCAAGTTTGAGAGCCTGAAAGTAGATTTCAAAAATGTTGAAAGTGATTCTGGGGAAGGCTGCTGAAGGCCTATGATGTGATATAAATTCAAATAATTTAAAGAGAACTGTATAAAGAGAGTGAATCGCACCACCCAGCTGTTAATTATGAATTACGTAATTATGTAGGCCGCGCCTTGGCTAAGTGGTTAGACCGCTTGGCTCTCACCTAGGCGGCCCGGGTTCGATCCCAGGCGACCGAAAAGTGGGATTTGTGGTGGACAACATGGCGCTGGGGTGGGTTTTCTCCGGGCTCTCCGGTTTCACCCGCCATCATTCCACCAATTGCTCCATTTTTTCCACCAATTGATCTCAGGCGTTGGGCCGAACCCGAAACCCTGATCTCATCTATCAGGTCAATATGCTTCGACTCCCTCGCTCTGAGGGAACCCAAGCGACTCCTAACGCCAGCATTGACGAGAACGCGGGAAAAAAGAGTAATTATGCAGGGGAGAATTAAAACGAGGATTAATACAGCATGCCCCTGAAATTGACGTACTGTCGAGCAAATTCTTCTTTATACTGCTGTACAAAATATTTCTATTCATATCTTACGAGAATTTACAATGTTAATTTTTCTTATGAGGTTGCTCATCTTCAGAAAGAAAACATAAGAAAGAATAAATGAAGTGATACCTGCCCCTAGTATTTTGGAAAAAAACTGAGGATGAACCTCTCTGGAATATACCAATTTCATAATGTAGCTACTGTTGCACGATATTTCTGTAATCGTGTATTAGGACAGTTCACAATAGAGTTCAAAAGAGCAGGGCAGTGACTGTTGCTTTATGTAAATTAGTTTGGAGACATTATAGATTTTAAATTGTCTCCGATACTGTTAATTTTGTCTTCTTGAGGAATCTTGTATGCAGACTGGCACACACATACGTGTTCCAATCGACCGGAATTGTGACACTTTTCGCAACTGAAAGTAATTGTTGGAGCTGGAAGGGATAAAGCTAGTAAGAATAAAAAGAGAATTTGAAGACAATTACACCGTCGTTCTTTATCCTGGACATTATAGACCCAGACACTGAGATGACACTGGGTTCCTCGCGTACTTTGTAACAAGGGAGCTCTTCCAACATAAGCAAAATCTGAGTACCTATACAAGCCTTCACGCAATACATGGATATAGATGATGTGATTTGAAACTTAAAAGCAAGATCAACAGTCTGATATGTACAAGATACTTATAACTTATCACGTAGATGACGTCTACATGTGGATTTTACTGTTTTCGGAATGTGGTAAAGTGGTCCAGTTCGATATTTCTGTAAAACAGTAACATTATTATACTCAAATTTAATGTTACATATTTCAGCTTGTTAAATATTTTGGACAATGTTGCATAAAAATACGTATTTATTTCAATCAAATAGTGCTTGAAAATGTTAAAGAGGTGGAAGAAGAACGAAAGGCAACTGAGAATATTGATGATATTCTAGTGGTATTAATTAACATTCACTTATTATTAGCAACATTCGTTGCTCTTTGCTATTCAAATACTTTTCTTTTCCTTGCTTTCATTTTAGCACTCACAGCAACTTCTGAAACGAATATCACACAATCTACCTTCGTGATCTTTGCATGAATGAAGATCACGAAGGCAGTGACGCAACTATCAGTGATACACGAATAAGTAATTATGGAAAGACTGCAGAACTAGGAAGCAAAGAAACGACAACCTGGAGGGTTGTTCCAGTAACTACTTCGGAAACTTAATGATTGTGAAGTAACAACTGAAGTAATATAGAAAGAAAAAATTATTACCTGCAATAAATATATTTTACCAGACTTAAATCTTCCTGTACAGCACTGGTATATATAACATTCAGAGTGTTTAAAGATATTCTTGTTTTAGAAAAGGAAGTGAGTAAAATTTCATAAAATATGTATTGTTTTGTAACATATAAATTTACTATACTTGAGAGTAACGTGTCATACTAAGCTGAACAGAACAGAATCTTTCTTGTTCCCTAGGACACGAACAAATGAAGCTATAGATTTATACTTGAATCAGTGTTGTTATACACTTTAGTGAATATCCTTAGCATTTTAGATCTTCATTGTGCCTTCATTCATTCCTAATCCTTCATTCAGTGCTCAGCATTTGTGATGCAAATCACAGAGTTATCCTATTGTAATTGAAATAACGTTTACTAATGATTTTCTAAATTAAATTTCAAATATGTTCGTATCTGAATCATCATACACACACAAATGTGTAAGTTACTTGCTATATTTAACTTATATTTATTGAATGCAATCGATTTGAAAGAAAAAGGGAGGGAAATAGGAAAGAATTACTCGAGATGGAAAATAAAAACGATATATTTTCTTACTACACTGGAAAATTCCCAAGTTATTGTGCCGCAGAATTTTGTCTTAACTCATAGACTCGCAACTGTGTTACCACTCGGTTAGATTAACCTGACCGCTGATCGATGAATAAACAGTCCTTTGTTTTTACAATAAAAATTCCGATAATAGCGCTAATTCTTTTCCTGTTGATGTTGACTTATCAAACAAAATTACATGTATGATGCAGTTGTAAAAGCGCATCTAGCCAAAGCTTGGTCAGCAGCCTCTGTGTTCACAGGAGTATTCAGACGAGCAAGTGACATTAACATATGAGTGACGTTAATATACGAGGACTGCAAAAGGCAATTGAAAGTTCAACAACTACTGTATGTAAGCCTGCAGTTTGTCATAAAGATTGCAGTAACCAAGTTGAAAATATTTTTCCATTTTCGTTAAGTAGGTGGAAATTATAGCAGACACCTGTGTTTTGGGAATTAAAATACATTCCTTCTAGGCAACCCCAGAAGAAATTTCTTGTCTATTGATAATAGACAACAACAGTTGGCGAACAGTTTGTACTCAATGAATAGATGTTATGATGATGCAAGAGAATCTTCTATTTGACCTCTCCGGAAAGGAACACGAATACAAATGAGAAAAAGTAGCATTAGTAAAAGAGCTATTAAAATACACTGATTTGGTGAGGAAGGTATGATGATACAGTTACGTAAACAAGATAAAACTTACTTTCATTGAAAAGAAATATCTGCGGTGATCAGGGACACAACTTTAATTACCAAACACACAACTGCGATATATTTATTAATTTTGTGAAAAGTTACCTTTCAGCACATGTAAAATATTTCTGGAAAGATTTGTAACGCTTGTTTTGGTTTAGGCCCCGAAAATTGTTAAAATTCAGTAGGTCATGAAATGATGCAACGTGTAAGTGATATGATTTTATCATTGGTAGTTTTAAAAATGAGATTATGTAATGTGTGACGTGGAATAGTAAAAATTAAGTTCGATTGGTAGTGATGACAACGAGAGAAAGAAAGATCAATAATTTTGGTAAAAGAGCTAGGAAAGAATGCGTCCTTTGATGGATGAACGTTATGGTGAACAGAAGTAAATTCAGTGCCGCGAAAGAGTAAAAGAGCTATTACCCATTTTCTGTTAATTGTATTCAAGGTATAAAATACTGTGACTTTGTGGGCTCGTAGAATTAAAAGTCCAATTGCACAAACTCAAAATGTTCTTTATTTCCACCAAATTACAGTTGGGACACTTGCCGATTACATAGAATCACGTGGCGCACACAATTACAATCCACCAGTTCGTCTGTCACAGGTCCACTCCACACTCGCAATTACGTACAACTCCTCTGATACACGTACGCAGTCTTCCAGTCCGTACGCTAGCACGGCGCTCTTCACGGCTGCTCGCCAAGAACAGAACTCTCCTTCAGCCCGGCGCGTCGCTTATATAAGACCAACTGACCAATCTAGAAGGTTCCGGGTTATATGAAATATCCTGATTGTTCCAGACGTCAGGGGGAGGGGAAAGAGACGGCTAGTGCCTAGTGACACTTTCCTAACCATCCCCTATGTTAGCGCTACAAGATAAATGGGTGGGCGTGGTCTGAATGCCTCCTACCCAGCTCCAGTTGGTCGTGCCTTCCGATAATTGGGTGACAATACTATTGTCAAGTTTTATATGAAAAATTGTATAAATAATACAAATTAAATTGAACATCTTGATTCTTTTGAAGTAAAAATAATTTAGTGGTTTTGGAGTTTGTTTAGAAAATGTATCCTTCATGACCACGTCTGAAAATTAAGAGTTCTCATTACTCAGACTGAAGCAGATCCGGAAATTTTAGATACATTGATACATCCGAGTGCCAGATTGGTCCAAGAAGAATTAGCAACTCGTGGCTTAAACATCACCATCCAGGAGGGCTGAATACAACCCACAGCCCCAGTCACAAAGTGGGAAGACATCAGGTGAGAATAATCCTGTTGCACATGATCACCGCAGACTCCGAGAACACCATCATCGCCGAAATCGTGTTACAGATTTCAAATTATTAAGTACAAAATTCGAAACAGCATTCAAAGTTTGCTCATGTTTACAATCTCTTACAATTGAAAATATAGATATAAAAACAAGTTATGTATTCAGGGAGGGCTTAAACATGGAAGACATAGTTTCCAAGATATAAAAAAAGAATTGACATAAAATTGTTATTTTGTGCAACTCTAGCTTTTCCATATTGCAAATTTATATCTTCTTTTATTTTCCAGTTACACGAAATTATTAAGGAAACAATTCTAATTAATAGGAACTTAGTTGTTTATTACTCATGTAAACTTAGGTGGTTTGTTTCTACACATTTTTAAACAAATCATTTGGGATGAGAGAGCTTTCTTCAAAATCTTTGCCTGGTTACAATTATATTTGACTCGAGATATTTATTGTTCAGGAGACTACGTATTTTGGAGTTAGGTTTGCATACAGACTTTCGGGCTTCAATGGTCTTCAAACCAGGTATTTCCAATGAGCTTTTGGATACAACAAAATACCTGATATCCTAATATCTAAGTAGTAACGGAAGCAGAAATCTGAAGTATTAGTTTAAAATATAAGTTTCTATAGGTACTATCATTTATGTTTATTTCTGCCCTATAAGAAAATTCAAATTACACAACTTATTACATGTAAACAATTTATTTTAATCGAAATCTTTGAGATTTTTTGTAGCATAACTTAACTCATAACATCCCGCAAGAGGACCGAAGTGTGCCAACTCGAATTCCTTACGCTCACATACACAAGACAGGGGTGGTAATCATCTGACAGATACGAGGAGGAGATGTGGTCAGCATCATGGCAACCCCAGCCGGAAAGTAGTCTTTCTAGACCAGGTTTCGCTACCTAGCGTAGCTCCTCAATTTTCTCACGATGCTGAGAGGGCACGTTCCTATCACCGAGACTTAAAATCCGTGCATTCCGTGGCAGGGAACCAAAACACAACGCTATAGCTCACTACCCTACGTTGAAGGGAATTATATTTTTTTTTAGAAAATAGGTGGTCTTCACGTTGAAGTTTTGGAAGAAGTTGATTTTAATACCAAGTTCAGTATTTATTGCAGTTCTTTTTTTTTTTTGAGTTATACTGTTCTAAGGCAGATACCAAAAATTACGCTTTCCTTTCCTAAGTTATTCTGATTTAGGGGATCTCGAAACATGTTATAAAATTTGGAATGTATAATTATGTAGTATAATAAACTGACAGAGAAAATAAAAATGAACATATGAAAGATTCTGTTGCTATAAATAATATAAATTATTCTCGAATTGTGTTTAGGTTATCGAAAGGCCAGGTTTACATTCAGTGTCGGCAGGTATATTACTAGGGTTATTACAATAGGCACCTGTTTCATTGTTCTGCGATAAATCGATGTTGAAGAAGCTACCTGACGCGCATGCCTGAAAATAAGCTATGTGGGACTGCATCTCGAAGGCCATCGAGAAGCACCGTTAAGGTGACAGACAGGTTTTCGAGGATTACACTTGGTATTATTGCGTATTCGCTGCACGGTTATGTTTGGTGGTTCTTTTTCCATCCAAGATACCGGCGGGACTGGGCAATAAAAAATGTTCCTGCCAGCCTCATGCAAACCGGCCTTTAGGGGCCAAGGACAAAGAGCACACCATCTTCGGAGCCAAATTATTCAGCACTGAAACAGTTTCTCAATGGGCGTTAGTCACCACAACTCTTGTATGGTTTTACTTCGTTGAAATACACTTAGTGTGACAAAGAATGAGTACTAAAAACCAATTGGAATTTTTAAAGTTGAGTAGCTCGCTTAACCATCCCAAAATAACCTAAGCAACATTATTGAGCTCACGTAGGACAATACTGCCATAGAAAACTTCTCTCGGAATTGAAATTTGCAATGTTTTGGCTGTAAAATACTATAGAGTAAATAGTTTTGGTACCATACTTTTAACAGAACTTACTTTAACCAAATATTAAATATTACAGCACTCACAATAGTGGAATATATTTTAAAAGAACTCCTTTGTTATCACCGATTTCTTGCTATAGAAATTCATGCACCTATGCTAAGTGGAAATTTTATATTGATTAATGTAATTATGAGGATAATGCTTGAGTAATTATCATGATAAACGTAATATATCTAGTAATAAAATTCTTAAATTCTGCATATTTATGTTGGTCAAACTACCTACAGATTGTAAGAATATTATAATTTTATAAAACATTCGGTTGTAAGCATTAATGTTATCAAGATAAAACAACGAATGCCAAATAATAAACACTACAGCTCACCATTGCACATTTCCTAATACATACTTCTATTTCTGCACAAATTTCAGCTGGATATTTTATAGCTTTAATATTCTCGTCTGTCTAAAAGTAGTATATTATTATAATGTTAAACGTGATACTATTTTAAAGATAAGACCTGAAGCTTTCCTGGAGACGAATTTGTTCAAGTTCTTCTCGGGAAGTAAGCTAGGTGAAAAGACGATTTGTTGAGACAGTTAAGGAGGCTCTGGCCATTTCCTCCGAGAGGAGCACGCTTAATCGTGATGCTGGATTTCAGTTTAGCTCCTCTTGGAAACCGGCCTAAAAATGGAAATCCGTCGACTAAGGAGCACAGATCTATACAGCTTGATAATCAAGTAGTTGACCCAATAAATTTCTATAGTCACGCCATCGCCTGACCTGGCATTTAAATGACTGAAAACAGTCTTTTGTTCAGTAATACAAATATTGATAGTATTTTGTCTTTGTTTACATTTGTGTTATATCCAGTGATTCTATCATTTGTGGTTACAACATTTAATAAATATTCTGATGATGGGAGAGATGTACACTCACGAAACGTCGATTTCTAATCGTCTTTTTACCTGGCTTGCTTCCCGAGAAGAACTTGAACGGATACTATTTTGCTCTAGGGTCCTAGACTTGATTTTTAATATAGCTCCTTAAACATAATTACTTGCAAATTGAAACTGCTGTTTCACAACTTTTAAGACTACTATAAATATGTATCATAAGTAATGTTTTTTTATGAAAAATAATTATTTGAAATGTGTTCTGACAAGCAATTAACTGATTTTCAAAGTATAGACCATTAGATGCTATGGCAGCCACAGCCAACTCGCTTGCCGCGGTGTATGTGCTGGGCTACAAGCACCATGTTGCCCCATTGCTTGCTTCGCACGGTTTGTCTTCCGTAGCAGTGGCGGTCCGTAGTTCAGTGTCAGTTTGATATGGAAGGACACTCATTAAAGCGAAGGATACCCACACAGTCACATCTCAACCCCGAATGAGAAACTGAGTCTTCTTCATGGAATGTATTGGTGGTGCTATTTGTTTAATTTGCCAGAAAAAATTGTAAGTGCTGAAACGATTTAATGTTCAGCGACATTTTAATAAATTGTATGTTAATGATTATTCGGCCCTATAAAAAGAAGAACGCACTGCAGACATACAAGAGCTCAGAGGAAAGATCACATCGCCGGAAGAGGAACAGGAAGAAGGGGTTGGCGGAATGGCACAAACCTCAGTTTATGTGAGTTACGAAATAACACTAGAAATTACCAGATCTTCTAGTAGTTTTTCTGATGATACACTTATTAAACTATGTATGCGTATAGCTGCAAGTAAATTCACCGCTGTCAGTGTTCAGCAATTCGAGTGTCAGCCTGTCACCTCTGTAACCGCAGTCAGTATCAGACAGCGATTAGGAGGCAACAAATTAATAGAAATATCGATATTGAAGAAAGAAATATTAATAAATAAAAAATGCTGTGATAAGCCAATATATAAAGAAATTTTATTATATTAATATGAAATTAGAATGGTTAGGATGATGAATAAAATAGCGGTTTAATTAAAGAACATAAAGAACATAATTTAATATAGCAAGGCATGTCAGCATCAAGGCAAGGTAGGAAGAATACTCGGGTAAAATCTACACGCTGTAAGCGACAGGAAAGAGGACCGTTACCTTCTTTGTGTCAGAAAGGGTTGAACGTCTTAGAACTATAGAGAGCTTGTACCAAGGAATACATTGAGACAAAAAGGCTTTCAGGTTGCGATGAAGCATGAAGGTTAGAACGTCCTAGTTTACTGATGTGATAACGATGTATACCGTAACAAAGAGCCCAGGGTAGGCGTGTCAGAACTCAGGGTAGGCGTTAAGTAAATGAGTTAGATGAGTTTTGGAAACCAATGAAAAATAAGTCGAAATAAAGCAGATACCAATAATAAAGTAAAATTTGAAAAATGGAGAGAAGGGTGAGCTATTTTGGTCATGTGATAAGTGAGAGTGGGGAGCAGAATTAGGTTCGAACTGAATCTCGAAGTCGAGGAAAGTTACTTGCTAGATCGTCCTTCAAGAGGTGAGACGTGTTAGTGTCGGTCGGGAGAAGAAAATGTAACATTTAGTAAAAGACTTGCTACATCAAACTTGAAGGAGTCAGACGTATTAGTCGGGAGAAGAAAATTAATACTTTGGTAGAATTTAATTGGAAGTGGTCACCGTTGCAACTCAGTCTTAATGGAACAAACACACTACAAGATAATTAAACAAAATTTCACAGTCATCTGAGAAGCATTGATTCCACTAGGCAACCAACATCTACAAACCCATTTTCCTATAACCATTCACCTGAGAAGAGAACTCATAGCTCCAAATTTTAACCACAAGAACCCAAACAATTTATATAGTATGCGGTTTTGCAACTTAATGACACTGGAGTCTGCCGCACCTCATTCTATTTCACGCAGAATTCACGATCTGCCGGTCAACATTTACGCACAACTTATTGAAAGAGTAAGAGAATTTGTTGCATTCTCTATTGCCATTAATGAGAGCACTGACTTATCAAGTATGGCTCAATTATGTATTTTTATTCGTGGAGAAAATAAGCATTTGGAAGTTGTGGAAGAAATGCTAAATATGATGTCAATAAAAAGGCAGAACAACAGGAATCACCTTGAAATGTGACACTGAGTTAGCTGAAAGTTACAGATACAGAGAAAGTTTGCTAGACTTCTACAGGAGATTTGTGAATCCTTATTTTGAGCTATCGAACGCATTGAAACCCCACAGAGAGCCAACATCAATGATCATAGCTTGAAATGTGCTTAAAGGGTCCAGAATTATTTTTCATTGTATCCAAATGTGGCGAATATTGTGAAAACTAAAGGATATCAGAAGGTAAGAGTGTCTACCGAAAACTAAATGTATCAAATTCTTAACTAAAACGTGTATATTCGTTTAATAAGAATTATTCTGTGTAATATTAAAATTATATAGTAAATATTATTTTGTTATTTTGTATTTTTCAATTGTCTCAGGATCAAAATTGTGCTAATTTCCAGAAAGTAATATTTCGTTCTTATAATTAAAAATATTACTTTTATTTTTATATGCCATCATTTCGTTGTATAGAATTGAAGGCTATACTAATCTTACTGGTATTGGATTGATTGATATATTATTTAATAAAAAGTACCACAGAGATATTAAACCACGCACTATAGAGTTTCTGGAGTGTTCCTTCACTACTAACAGCTCCTTAATTATTTAATGGTAACGCAAGTGCAGACTGCAGAACACCGCTGCGCGAGGTAGTGATTGGCATATCTCCCTACCACTCGCCAGCAATGACCAGGCACGCCAGCACCGTGCGAACTATAGGCACACTGTGCATGTCAGTTGGTGGAGCCTGTTCTATGGTTCAGCGAGGTTTATTATCCCACGATGGTATCAGTCTCTGGTTTTTTGATGCGAACAATTCGGTGACACCCACTTGCACGGCTTCAATGTTGTCAAAATTTCTTCCACGTAGAAAATGGGTCATGGATCGAAAAAGATGATAATGGTATCTTTGTGCGAGATCAGGGTTGTGTGATGGGTGTGGTAGCAGTTCGATTCCTCTCAATTCCTGGTTGTTCGTGCAGTATAGTGTATTGAATTGTCCTGTTGCAATAGAACTCTATTTCAGTTAACTAATGCTGAGTATTGTCACCCAATTATCGGAAAGCCCGACCAGCGACAGCTGAGAAGGGGCCAGAGGCATCCAAGCCACACCCACCCATTAGTCTCAGTCACTAACTGAGGGGATGATTAGGGAAGTGTCACTTGTCGCTGGCCGCCTCTTCCCCTTTCCACTGCCATCTGGAACCTTCGCGGTGATTCACTGAAACCAGAGACTTCTAGAAAACAGTGATATTCCTATAAAAAGTGCTGCAATGAGTGAGGACAGTCAGTACTTGGCAAGCAGCGAAGGAGCGCCGTGTTAGTGAACGGACGAGAAGACTGTGTACGTGTATCGGAGGAGTGTACGTAATTGCGAGAGCAAAAAGGGAACTGTAACGGATGAACTGGTGAATCGTAATTGTGTGCATTACGTAATTCTGTGTAATTGGCAAGTGTTCAACTGTCAGTCGGTGGAAATAAAGAACATTTTTGAGTGGTGTAATCGGACTTTTAATTTCACGAACCAACAAAGTCACAGTTTCTTTGTCCCAAAACTTCATGACCTGGTTTCAGTTGTTGAGAATAAAGATCCGCATCAATTGTCCGCCCATTTCGAACAAACTCCCAGTGAATCACACCTTCAGAATTACCAAAGATACACATTACTTTGGGATCGAGCTGACTTTTTTAATGATGATTTTGGCAGGTTGGCGGGGAATAAGCCACTGTTTCGAGGCATCAGGGTTTCGGAAATATACCCATTTTGATCACAAGTGTCAATTCTCCTGACCAATCTATCATCCATGGAATTACGGATAAGCTGACGACAGATATACACTCTACGTTCAGCCTGTTCAGGTGTCAGTTCATGAGGCAAATCTAAAGCTTCTGTATGATTTTCCAGGTGTCTTAATTTGGCGATGTATAGTATCTTTTGATGCACCAAGTTCTTCTGAAGGCATACGAGTACCTTTTTGCTGATTTGCTCACCAAACATGGGGTGTATCCTCAACATTCCATACCTTAGGTCTTCCAGAACGTAGTAAATCTTTAGTGTTTTCGTTTCCATTGTTGAAACGTTGGAAACATCATTTTGCAACACGCTCACTTACGACACCTTCTCCTTCAACTTCACATATTCTTCGAGCTACGCAGTGGCTTTATAATCTTGTTTCCATTAGTGCTTTAGGACTGCAAGTTCAAACTTTGTTATCTCCATTTTGTGATTGTTTATTAACGACTGAAGACTGACACATTCACGCAATTTATGTAACATTAGCTATGGCATCCTGTAAATAGCATTGCCAAACCAAAGAAATATATTTTCCAAAATTCCAAAATATAAAAACCGATGTTACGTATTATTATGTATTAATGATAGAAAGTGCGCGATCGTGTTCAGACAACACTCTTATAACTAATATTTTTTATTTATTTAATCGATATGTTATTTTTTTTCCTTATTCGCATGGAAGCAATTAATAAATAGACTGAAGTGCACTCAGAATATTTATTTATCTACTACTATTGATCCAACGTAGCCTATTCATTACACAACTTGTTTTCAAAGGCTGTGTTTTATGCTTCTCCAAAATCGCAATTCTCAGCATTTATTCCAGGAACATCATTTGACGAAATTACAATTTTTGTACGTAACTCAGATAGGCTATTTACAATACGTTTTGAAAATAGCCATCAGTAACTTGTTGGTCAAGAACAAAAATTGCTATTCTTTCCATTTGTATATAGAACATATTAAGGCATTGTGACTTCGTGGGTTGGTAGACACAAACGTCTTGTTTGCAGACATTTAAAACACTTTTTTATTACAGTAAACAGAAGCTTTGTACAACCCTGGTAACAGCAAAAAGATAAACATCAGTCTTCAAGTTCGACTCAAGACTCCGCTGCACGTAAACAAATAAAGGTTTCCACTACAGTACAGTACAAATGTCCACACAACTCACACACTGCACAACTGCTCGCTCGCTCGTACTGGCTGGCTGTATACAGCCAGAAGGTTTATGCTGCGTGCCCACCCGTTAAGGGTTTTACCGCAGGTAGGATTTGAATTGAATTTTGTAGGATGAAGATGGTGTAGGTCTTTTGGTTGGGAGTTAATTTAGAGGTTAGCGAAGTACCTTCGGGTTGAAGGGGAGGATGCAGTACTTTGCAACCAAATCTTTTGTTTGTTTAATTTTTTTAATTGGGGAAAAATTTAGATGCCAAAGGGCTTAGAAGAATCATGAGGAGCTCAGCTTTAGCTGCTGATAGGATTAGCTCCTGGGTTATCTAGGGTGCCCGCATGCCATACGGGGGACCCGGTGCAGTCGAGATCGGCGTCTAGTGGGGTCATAATCTCCCAATGATCTAACAAGGGCGCTTCTGTGATGGTAAACTTTCGTATAATTTTGAAGCCCGGCGCCTAATTTCATCCTCCACGTATGGAAGACCCGATACTTCGTGGAGCAACCTGGTAGGGAAATAACGTCCCACAGAATAAATAGACCGCAGTCCTTTATTCTGTGCACGTTGAAGCTATGCTATCCAGCTGTCTGCTGCCATGCCCCAGATCTCGCAGGCATATAGCATCACCGGGATTACCAGCGCTCGGAAGAGATACAACTTCATGCCGACTGGCATCGAGGCAACCCCAGCATTGGGTACAGGGAAGCGATTGCTCCCTGTACCTTCGCCGAAAGGTCCCTGATGTGTCGGCGAAATGATAGACCTCTGTCCAAGTTTACTCCTAGGTACTGGACAGAGTTAGACCACTCTATCCTTCGACCTCGGTAGCTGAAATAGGGGCAGTCTGCGGGGGTGTGGCGCTTTGTAAAAAGTATGGCGTGGCTTTTTTCCGGATTTATGGACATCCGCCAACTCCGGCACCACTGTTGTGTTAGGCGGAGATGTCTTTGAATGGGGTTGAAAGCTCTGAGGATGTGTTTGTTCTTGCAGAACAGAAACACGTCGTCAGCGTATTGTGCCATCACGACTCGTGGTTCCGTGGGGAAATCTGCCATAAAGACGTTGAAGAGGGTGGGGGATAGCACAGAGCCTTCGGGGACTCCGCCTCTCACTGGCCTTAGTGTTGATGTTTTCCCCGCGACTGAGACTTTGAATGAGCGATGTTGCAAGAAGCTGTGTAGGATGTTGATCATTTGTGTTGGGAGCCCCAGGTGGATCATTTTGTGTAGGAGTCCGGCATGCCATGTCGTAGAGAAGGCCTTCTCGTCATCCAGCGAAACTGCGGCCGTGAAGGCGACATCCTGGAAACCAGAGCGGCGGTCTCCACCACATGCAGCAACTGCTGAACTGTCGAGTGCCCAGGACGAAAACCAAACTGGTGGTCAGGAATGACTTGATTGTCTCCCAATATTGGGGACAAGCGGGCGAGAATCAGCCTCTCGAGAACTTTCGAGAGGGTGGAAAGGAGGCTAATGGATATGTAGGTGGAAGAGTGTACCGGATTTTTCCCAGGTTTCAATATGCAAATTACACAGGTCTCTCTCCATTTTCGTGGAAAGTACCCAAGGGCGAGGCACATATTGAAAATCCTAGTCAGGAAGAGAACCGCATTGTAGGGAAGATGGCGGAGCATTAGGGGAGTCAGCCCGTCCGGCCCCCTGCCTTCTTTGGTTTGAGACGCTGGAGTGTGCCTTGCCCAGTCTTAGCCACAGCTTCTGATGATGGATAATGCCTCCCACGAAGGTGTTTATTCAAGTTAGGGAATAGTAAAAAGTCACTTGGGGCTAAATACCGACTATAGGGAGGGTGAAGGATGTACTTCACGTTGGATTTTACAAGATATTCAGCAACAACATTGGCAATATGTGGCCGCACATTATCGTGGTGCAGCATCCAGCCTGTTTCACGGAAACGTGGTCTTTTGCGCCTGATATGGACTTACAATGTTTTCAGAACATCCCTGCGGTATTGTGCAGTTACTGATGTGTGTTCAGGTACTACATACTGATAAACCATTCCATGATTATCAAAGAGCGAGATGACAATAACTTTCCCAGCAGAAGCAACCACTTCTGCTCTTTTGGGAGTTGGTGAAGGAGATTTCCACACTGAGATTTGCTGTTTGCTCTCAGGATCAAAATGATGTAGCCAAGTTTCATCAGCAGTGATTACGTTTGAAAGCAACTTCGGATCTTCCTCTAATATCAACTTTAACTACATCTTACCTCCATTGCAGCGGTAGGCAATACTGAACATGTCTGAACTTGTCTGGTTCTCACAGGCGGGAACTAGGAACATACCAACAATGAAACTACTACGGCGTATTTGTTTCATACTAAGCTGACAGAATATAATAAGACTGAATTTTAGTGCGAAAAATTATGACCGTAAAATAATTATGATCATTCTTTATTTAACAGCCCTTGTGTATTTCTTAATCCGTAAGAAAGAAATGCTTCATATCTTAAATTAAGCGACACAATTAGACAATTCATTTGAATGTTTGGTTTTCCAAACTCTTAAAAGGAAGAAAATGTTGAGACGTATAACATAATTCCAGTCCTCTTTAGCTTTTATCTTGAAATTAATGTCCCTTAAATTATTTAAGAACATTTCGCTTATGCTAGTCACACAGCTTCCTTAAATCCCCATTTGAGTTACATTTATGGACTTTTACCCGAAGCCAGTTTCTGTTAAAACTGCATATGAATAGCACTCCTGTTGTCAGAAATATTTGTCAGTTATACTTAGGACAGAAAGTACTAGTTGATTGAGAACCAGGGATTCAGTAAAATGCAGTTTGTCCTCTCAAACGCCTCTTTACCTTCTCCTCTTTTATACTTCCGAGTATTTGATTGCCGAGTTGCTTATTTCATCCCAAAACATAGACGTAACGTACCCTACCGAGCAATCTGGATCTCTGAAGGCACTTTTTCCGGTGCCAGGCGTGAATTATTTATGAGACCTTTCTCTTGCGTAGCTGGGTGTGAGAATAAACATATAATCTGACTCTACTTTCCTAAGAATAAATCAGCGGTAAATGATATAGAAACTTGATGTCGTTCCTGTATTTGTGTTACTCACTGGGAACAATACAACTTTCTACGGTAACTAGAAGACGACAATACAACGTGGATGAGGTGTGCGCTTTACGTTTGGGTGGGCGAACATTTTGGTTTTGAGGGGTCTCATTCAGTAGAATTGTTTGTTCAATATTGCATATCAAATTTTAACCACAGAAACAAATATGATTTAAGTACTGGTACAGGAACTTGAATATCAAATAAAAACATCTTCCCATGTTAAATACGTGGATCTATGCAGCAATTGTTATCACAGTTTCACGTGCATCTTTCGATTACTTGTGCAGTAATCAATCCAGATGGTGTAGTAAGGAAAATTGCCTACCCGCCTCGGTAGCGTAGATAGTAGCGTGTCTACTTCACCTTCAAGAGGTCCCGAGTTCGAATCTCGGTCAGGGTGAGTTACCTGCATAAGGGTTTTCCGTGGTTTTCCATTATCCTGTTAGACGAATGTCGAGTAACTCTAAGCTCTTTGGACCCAGTACTCATATGAGCTTCATTTCATCCATTCCATTCATCGTCCGATATGACTTAACGTTGGAGGACGTAAATTACAACAACAACAACAACAAATTAACTCCTGTTCCTACAATAACTATCTGTAGCAACTGTGAAATATGCTGGTATATCTAAATACCAGGGTCGTTTGATAAGTTTGGTAAATTTCCATGAAGGGATGAAATATTTTGTTGCAACTTTGTGCTGCAATATACAGTTCATTATTCACAGCCATCTCAACTGGTCATTGTGATAGCTGCGATTGAAAATGGAAAAAAGCAGTTTCGTGCTGTTGATAAAAATTTTCATTTGAAGAGTTGCACTGCCGCAACTGAACTTGAACTTGATAAAGTACACGTGAACTCTGCACCAACATTGAAGGTCATTTACTTTTCAATCAATGAATTTAAACCCGTTCGTAGAAGCACCGAAGTTGATTCGCGTTCTAGTCACACAATTGAGGTCACCACACAGGACACAATTGAAAACATCCACGATCTGCAGGATCGCCGAATCAAAATTCTTGAAATTGCTGAGGCTGTAGACATTTCAACTGAGCGAGTGCACACTATCCTGCATGAAAAATGGGTAGTGAAAAAACTGCGCGCAAGTCATAAGTTGCAGTTTGCTCACTGCACATCCGGAAGAACTTCTACCGAGTGTTTGGCGAGTTTAATCGCAATCCGCAAGATTTTTTGTACCGATTTAAGACCGAGTATAAAACTTGGATCCATCGTTATACACCAGAGTCAAAACAGCAGTCAAAACAGGGGACAAAAGCTGGTTGAAGTGCATCAAAAAAGGCAGGCAAGGACCATGTTGTCAGCTGGTAAGGTGATGGTCACTGTTTTTTGGGATTCTCAAAGAATAATCCTCGTAGATTACTTGGAAAAAGACACAGTCATAACTGGAGCCTATTATGTTTCACTGTTGGATCGTCTGCAACATGAGTTGACTGAAAACAGACCGAGACTGAAACGCAAAAGGGTGCTCTTTCACCAGAGTAATGCACCATCGCACACATCAGCTATCGCAATGGCGAAAGTGCATGAGTTGGGCTTTGAATTGTTCCTTCATGCACCTTATTCACCAGAATTAGCCCCAAATGACTTATTTCTATTCACAAACTTGAACATTTGGCTTGGTGGTAAGAAATGTTCATCAAATGAAGAAGTGATAGTACCGTCAACGACTAATTTGCACACCTTGACGGAAACTATTTTTCCGACGGGATGGAAAAAGGTAGAACATAGCTGTACCAATTATATAGCCATCAGTGGTTGAGAAATAAGGTGAGATGTTCACGGAAAGAAGAATTATTCTGGGGTTTTAACTAGATTAAATCTAGACTAATCTAGACTAGACTAGATCAAACAATCCCCCTATACGCGTGTGTATGTGTTTGTGTGTGTGTTTGTGGTGTGTTTTCCGACGGGTTGAAAAAGTTGGAAGCATCGCTGCACCAAGTGTATAATCACCAGGGAGACTATGTCGAGAAATAAGGTGAGCTGTTGAAGAAAAAAATTATTTTGGTTTTTACCAGACTTGTCAAACGACTTTCGTATAGTCCTACAGTGAACATATTGCCGCGAACCCATTGTTGCAACGATGTGCGGTTGGCGCACACAAAGGGGCAGATAGTGCAGAGTGGAGATGAAAAGCTTGCCGAAACAGATAAAGATAGATAACTGGAAGTTTCTAGAGTCGACTTGTTCATTCTAGAAATATGAGTAGAGGTATAAAAAGGAAGCCAGGGTTAGTTGTTGGGTGAATCGAAATGGAACTGATTCGTGTGCCTGCAGCTGTGTTTTGAAAGTGAACTCTTTTGTTTGTTTACGTGTGTAGAAGCGACGAAGATTGTATGTGTGTATGTTACGTAATTCTGTTACTGTAAGGGTTGATCAAAGTGTGTTTCTACAGAAATAAAGAGCATTTTGAATATCTGAAACTTGGACTTTTAATTCTACGAACCCACAGTCACAATATGATGAGCTCATAAAACAAAATGTAAGAAACTAATTCCTTACATAGCTCAAATTATACCATAACATCCGAAGGCTTCTTTTTTATCTCTTACATGTGAGGTGTATTAGCTAAGAGCAATTTAATCAAGCAGACGATACAGGAAAGTGACTACTGGATTAAGCCTAACTACCATACACTTAATATGTTTCTTTTAAAGATCCTAAAGGTCGATGTTGAATGGAGACATTAAGAAAGAAAATAAGAGTGACGAAAAAAAAAAAGAAGAGATAATACGGCAATGATTCAGAATTCTAATTCGTCGAATTAATGTCCTTACACACATACTGAGCTACCAATTGGCAAATCTCACTTTATTGCGTTAACTCTTCTAGTCTCATTTTCCTCTCTCCAATCCGAAAGGCAATAATGAGTAAGTGTGAAAAATATGTATTATTATGCACTCTTGTGAATACCGCATTTTCCGCCAGTTGCAGCGCTTGTGTTTTATGAACGGGTACCGGAAATGTGTACAATATTGGTATACTAGGCACTTAATATCATTTTGAAGCATCTAAATTCAGTCAGAAAATGTCAAATCAGGCACTAAGTTGAACACCATTTTAAGCTATACGAGGGTTGTTCAATAAATAATGATCATAATTTTACGCACTGAAATGCAATCTTATTATATTCTTAATGTTAGCTTAATGTGAAACGAACACGCCGTAGTAGTTTCATCGTTGGTACACGTGCTTCCCGCCTGTCAGAACCAGCCAAGTTCAGACATGTTCAGTATCGCCTACCGAAGCAGTGGAGCTAACACGCGAGGAACAATATGCGGCATTAAAATTCTGCTTTCGTCTCAACAAATCTTCAGTTGAGACCTATACAATGTTACAGGAGACTGTTCTTCCCTACAGCACAGCTCGAAGGTAATTTAAAATGTTTAAAGAGGGGAGACAATCAATTTCAAAGGAAGGTGGACGCGGTGCTCCAGTTACTGCTCTTACGGAAGAGAACATCAATGCTACTGCTGCCATTGTGAAAGAGGATCGACGAATTACCTTAAGTTCACATTCTGAAATACTGAACATTTCATTGGGTGCCACCCACACGTTGGTGGCAGAAACATTACACACGAGACGTGTTTGTGCGCGATAGTTTCCAAGACTGTTGATTCCCGAACAAAAGGACATTCGCATGTAGGTCTGCATGTAGTTGAAGTTGTTAGAGGAAGATCCGGAGTTTCTTTCAAACGTGATGAAACTTGGCTACATCATTTTGATCCTGAGAGCAAACAGCAAAGCTCAGTGTGGAAATCTCTTTCATCACCAAACCCCAAAAGAGCATAAGTGGTTGCTTCTCCTAGAAAAGTTATGGTCATCTCATTCTTTGAAATTCATGGAATGGTTTATCAGCATGTTGTACCTGCACACACATCAGTAACTGGAAAATACTACAGGGATCTCCTGAAAACATTGAAAGTCCATATCAGGCGCAATAGACCACATTTCCGGGAAGCAGGCTGGATGCTTCAGCACGATAATGCGCGGCCGCATATTGCCAAAGTTGCTGCTGAATATCTTGTAAACATCAACGTGAAGTGCATCCCTCACCCTTCTTGTAGTCCGGATTTAGCCCCATGTGACTTTTTTCTATTCCCTAACTTGAAGAAACGCCTTCGTGGGAGGCATTATCCATCATCAGAAGCAGTGGTGAAGGCTGCGGAGGCGATTTTGAAGGATCTCTCATATAATGGTTTCCAGCATGTATTTAAAGATTGGCAGATACGCTGGGACAAGTGCTTCACATTCAGGTGAGACTTATTTTGAGGACCACAAAATTATGAGGATGTGTAAAGGTACTTTGTCCAAAAAAGTGATAATTCTTTATTAAACAGCCCTCGTACATTTTGACGTGTTAATATCACTCTGATAAGTATAACGTTAGTAAGACAAAGTAAGCTTTTCTGTGAAATCCAATATGAAGGCTGAAAATGGATTGCTATGTAAGTGAATTTAATACATTGTGTCAATTTGTGCCCATTTCTAGAATTTTTCCTTAGCATCCACAAATATAATCATCTAAGATTTTTCAACAAGCTTTGGACTTCAACTGTTATCCAGATGCGCGTTATTTGTGCCAATAGGCCTTAACATATGGCATTTCACCATATGTTTGCACCAGTATGGCACGTTTCTTCGAATCCACATTGAACCAGTGAGTCTATGAGTAAAGTAAATATAAAGATAACTGACAATTTAAATAATTATTTAACCTGTTTTACATGTATAACAATAGGCTGAAGGGTTATAATAATATTGAGGATTGCCTCCGTTGTATTTCCATTTTATGTGAGTGGATTTTTTAAGTGGTTTCTTTATATATTTCGTTATAGGGAGGCTATTGGAAGATAAGCGATAGTCATGTGTTAAAAATAGGTGGTTTTATGCTTTCTTTGAAATTTAATTCTTTCACTACATTGCTATAAACAAAAAACAAGGAAGCATTTAAAAGTGTAATGCAGAGTAAATAATGTAGGAAGATCTACGCGTAGCCGAAGCTCCGTTTCTAAACAGGGAGAGGCAGGCACCAACCGAATGCCACTCCCCTCCATGGAACTTTCCATTAGGGCAATACTTTAATATTAAAATGCTCCATTACTTTCACAGAGACATCTGCCGCGTCAATTCTAAAACTGAAAACTTTAGTAGGTTGTCCGACTTATTGGCTCTCCATTGAGGAGCATTGAGGCGTGTAACAGCCGCGGCTGAAATGGCACCTACACGCACCCAATCTATCATGAATATCGGAAACTACAACCTAGTCCGAACAGCTCCGATATTCGGCCCGACCCCTCTCCTAAAGTGATTACACAGTAACAAAGAAAACTCCTTGAATTCTCATTTTGAAGTGATACATATCCAAGTGTCCTGCCCACCTCCCAAAATCTTCCAATTTTTGGAGATGACGTGTAGTGTAGAAACAATTACCATACTAATGTCATACCTTATTTTTGTTTCGCAGGATTTCTTTTGTTCCATTTATACCCCACCTTTAAGTTCAGAGGTCATATCAGCGGCCGTTCTTCTTTGGAACATATCGCTTATGGGCAATGCTGTTGATTCGTATACGTTGGGTTGCTGGTACTGCGGTTTTTTTAATTGTTAATCTCTCTCTCTTTCTCTCTCTCTCACACACATTCGAACTCTTATTCATACTCTCATCGTAAGATAGGGAATCATCTTGGTTTGAGAAAAATTTCCACCCCAATTGAACCCGGGACCCCTCGTAGAGCATACCGACCGAGCCGCCTCGCAGAATTTAATACTAAGGACTACACATATTTCATTGAATACACATTTATATGTAACACACTCGACTATCATTATGGGAATGGCAGTGATGTGCAACCATCTAGAAAAGTCATCTTCTCATTTCTTTATGAGTGATTTGTGAATTACGATGTACAACATTTTCTTAGTTATGTAATTATTTAATGAATTCCATTGCAGGTTCCAGAGGAAAAACAGTACAACTTTATTACATAAGCGTTTGGCATCAGTACATTCCTATACCCTTATAATCAGATCCAACTGTCCCTCATTTTGCTGTCTACTGCCCTTTTGGTTAGTAAATTACGACCATTCATGTGTAGTGTAATGTAATAATATCTGTTTTCTATTTAATGGCTTGTTTCTTTGCAAGCATATTGGCGTTCGAATTTCTAAGAATGATACATTATTTATTCGTTCAGTAACTTAAGAATTTAAATTAAAAACTTGTTATTCCTTCTTTATTTTGGGAAGAATATTATATCCAATGGTGAAAGAATTACCGTAACTCACACACTCATATCTTTTGTATATTAATACTGATTATAAAGTCAACATGTTCTTTGATGTATGTAAATTGAGCTGCATTTATAGGACTCTAAATGGTTCTATTAACACACTTCGGCGCGGCTGACGTAAGCTTCTTCGGAATTATAACCGGAAGATCGTTCTCCTTCTGGTATGCCTGTTGTAAACGCTTGTGAAGAGGTGAGCCGTGAACATAACCCACACGGAAGGCTTGTGCTTTTGTTTACTTTGCTTTCACTGGTACATACGTAAAGATAGACATCGTAACAGGATGAAATTTGCAAGACTACCTACTTCTTATGATGAATTTGCATAACTTCGGATAGATATTTGGTAGCTTGCGAAAATATTAATGACAAAATAGGAAGATTTAACTTGTAATGTTCCTTGCATTAATTTAGCATTGACAATGAATGTGAAATGTGTAGAGAATATATAATCCTACCAAAAATTTATTGCACCCAATGGTCTTTCTCCACTTACCGTTAAAGTTTTTATTCCTATCTCCTTGCATGTTGAGGGAACACACAAGGAATATAGATTTACCACTCGAAAAAGGTCAACTATTGGAAAATTTAAACCAATCGCATTTTTTTAACTGCATAAATTTCTTTCAACTTATGTTGTATCCTTTAACGAGAGGGACAATTATTCTGTGGAGTAAGCTTTTATCTCTTAGGTCCACCAGTTATGCAAAATTCATCCAAAATAAAGAAGAACTCAGTGTTTCTTCTCAGAACATATAAATATATACATTTTATTTATCACAAAAACATATTAAGCTTGTAAAAGGGCTGTTCAATAAAGAATGATCATAATTGTTTATAGTCATAATTTTTCGCACTAAAATTCAATCTTATTATATTATGTTAGCTTAATGTGAAACAAACACGCCGTAGTATTTTTATTGTTGGTACTGCTGCTTGCCGCCTGTGAGAACCAGGCAAGTTCAGACATGTCCAGTATTGCCTACTGCTACAATGGAGGTAACATGCAGTTAAAGTTGATGTTAGAGGAAGATCCGGAGTTTCTATCAAACGTAATCACTGCTGATGAAACTTGGCTACATCATTTTGAACCTGAGAGCAAACAGCAAAGTTCAGTGTGGAAATCCCCTTCATCACCAATCTCCAGAAGAGCAAAAGTGGTTGCTTCTGCTGGGAAAGTTATGGTCATCTCATTCTTTGATATTCATGGAATGGTTTATCAGTATGTTGTACCTGTGCACACATCAGTAACTGGACAATACTGCATTGATATCCTGAAAACATTGCAAGTCCATATCAGGCGCAAAAGACCACATTTCCGTAAAGCAGGCTGGATGCTGCACTACGATAATGCGCGGCCGCATATTGCCAGTGTTGTTGAATTTCTTGCAAAGATCAAAGTGAAGTGCATCCCTCACCCTCCCTATAGATTTAGCCCCATGTGACTTTTTTCTATTCCCTGACTTGGAGAAACGCCTTCGTGGGAGGCATTATCCATCATCAGAAGCAGTGGTGAAGGCTGCGGAGGCGATTTTGAAGGATCTCTCAAAAATGGTTTCCAGCATGTCTTTGAAGACTGGCAGAAACGCTGGGACAAGTACATCGCATTTAGGGGAGGCTACTTTGAGAAGAACCATGAGAATTATGAGGATGAGTAAAGGTACGTTGTCAAAATAAAAATTGTGATCATTCTTTATTGAACAGCCCTCGTAATATTTTAATAGAAATAATCAGAGCTGTTTTTAAGAAAACAAAAAACTTAAGGATCTGAGGATCGTATCCTCAGAAAACGCTCAAGTTAGATTCCCAGTTTGGGTTTTTACTGTTTTATTTGTATTGGAGTTCAGAAATACCTAGTAAAATGATTTTTGTGAATCTTAGAAGTCTCAGAACCTACTTTCGGTGAAATCCTGGTACCACTATTCATCTGGAATCAGAGAACATATTATTAAATTATTAAATGGGCGAATATTAAATGTACTTTTTTTGAGAAATCTAATTTCATTCGTTACATTTTAATTTCTCTATCTTTTCCCAAGATTGAAAAAAACACAGCATAAGCTCAGAAATAAGTTTTTAAAGAGTGAAAGCTACACTAAAAATATCACACATAACTCTCAAAATGTTAAAGTGAACTTTCTTATGAAACTAAAATCAGTTTTACTGTTTACAGTAATTCCTTTAAATTATTATTCTAACTGTAGGTGATATGATAAGTAATGTCAGGTTTAAAGAATCATATATTTAAAATGTGTTAATGTAGGAAATTCTAATCTTCGAGATAAACAGCAATGGATTCCGTTGTCCTAAGCCTCCTTTCAGCGAGGTCTATAATTTCTCATCGGTGCCATTTTTTTGGGTTTTGATGCGAAGAATTATACTGCTTAGGTGTTTTCAAAATTTCTTCCACGTAGGCAATAGGCCATGGAGGTAATCTGATCAGGGAAATATAAGTGCTAAGGGTTGAATGAGGTCGTACTTCGATAACTTCCAATTCCTAAATTGTATTTGTTGTTATTTGAATTGCACGAGATCTCGTATTGTCCTGCTGGAAGAGAACACATGTCTATTAATTAATACCGGGTACGTCTGCTCCATAGCTTGATGAATCCGTTGTAGTTGTTGAGAATAAAGATTTGTTTTCACTGCACATCCTTCAAAACAAATTTCCAGTGAATCGCACTTTAAAAATTCTATGATTATTTTGAGGACATTTTAGCGACAATGTTTGCGAGTTGACGGGTAACGACAATGTTTCGAGATATCCGGGTTGCAGTAATACATCCACTTTTCACCACACGTAGAATTTCTTCTGATAAATCTTTCATTTCAGGGATTAGGAATAGGCTGACAGCAGACAACCACTCCAGGTGAGTTTGGTCAGACCAAATTTGCGGTTTCTGAATGATTTTTAAGTGTTAATATGGCAATGTATGGTATGTTTCGAAGCATTAACTTCTTCTGACAACCTCCGTGAGTTTCTTCCAAAATCCGGCGTGTATTCACAATATATTGTATAATTTGGGTGTTTCAGAAGGTTGTACATTTTTAATGCCTTTGTCTCTATTAGTAAAATTCTGGAAGCATCATTGGGTACTCCGTCACTGATACCTTCACGTTCGCCTTCATATTTTCTTCGAAGAGCAACAGCAACAACATTAATATTTTATTTCCAAAAGTGTTTCAAAAGCACTCCAACGTCAGACTTTCTTTCGTCTATTTTAAAATCTTGCATTACTAACTGCTGGCTGCAAACTTGTTAACAATATGAAAAAAAAAAGAAAGCCATAGCACTCTACAAATAGTAGATACTATCAAAAATTGGTAAGTACTTAGATATAAATCCAAATAAAACCGAAATTGCTTGTAAAGCAACATAATTAGCAATAATTATTTATTATTAACCGTATGTATATTTATTATCACAAGACAATAAATGAAACGAGCCATAAATAATAAACCTAATACATTGTGCTGAAATAGTTACGAGTACATAAATACTGTAATGTTATTTATAAATAAAAGTAAACATGGAAAAGTGTGACAGAGAGAGAGAGAGGAAGAGTGGAAGAAGTGATATATAAATCACTGGTTTAAAACAGTTGTAAATTTTTCTTTGATTCTCAGATGTTTTTACACAGTCATACACTACGTTTATATGCATTAATCACTGAAGACTGACACCATTAAAGCTTTGGAATGATAGAAACAAACTGTTGTGTAATTTATAGAGCTTGAGTTGCCTCAAGCACACTGGGAACCTTTCATTAGGCCTTCTTCATCTCGTCATCATCAGCACCGCCAGATACAGCCTGGGGAAGAATGACTTTGTCCAACAATGTTAACACTTGCTTAGTAATAATGCGTAATAGCAGTGCCTCGTCCAACATGCCTACTATTTGGATGAGAGAGCCAGACTGAATAATTCAACGCCACAACCGGGATTTGAACCATGGATATCCCGGTCTCCGTCCGATCCGTGGTTCAAATCCCAGCTGTGGCGTTTAATTTTTTCAGTCTGGCTCTGGCTCTACTCATCCAAACCTTAGCCTACACACGGCTAGTATGGAAGAAATGATTATTTCCATGCCCACTATTTTTAGCTACACCAGCAAGAATAGAGTAGATGTACCGAAAAATACATTGCAGGTATATTAACAAAGCATAAATATAAGGAATAAATGAGTAAGTAAATTAATGTGTTTCGTATATTTAATCCATAAAATGCGATGTATTAATGAGAGTATAAGTAACTCTAAACCACATATTTTAGCAAAATGTTACTGGACAAAGTTCAGTGCCTAACAAATTTAGCATAGGTATACCTATTAAAACATAGAAATAAATTATTTATATATTATAATATATAGGTCAAGGCAAATTCTGATGTATCTAAAGTATTGTTTCATTTAATGATAAATGTGCGGTTTGAGTTCCCTGAAAGGCGAACATAACTCATAAGTAAGATTTCGGATTAATACAAAGTTAGGTATTCCGGTATCTTTCAAGGATAGAAAGCGAAGCATTTTGTTTCCAAATATTTTTGTATGACATTTTTGTCACTTTTGTTTCATTTAAACAGTCTCAATTTTAATACAACACTGCAGAGTTGGGAAATAAGTGGTGAAGAAAAAGAAAATGTGCAGAAAAAGTTGTCTCTACGGTTAGATGATGTGAGGTCCATATTTGATAGCTTCCGCCGCCTGCCGGCACTCTGACCACGGTTTTTTTGTTTTCCTAGTTGGCAGGAATGCTTTAAAGATTCGTGTTCTACTACGGATTTTCTATTGATACTTTTCCAAATCATTTTCTTATGTATTTCATTGATATTATGACACTTCCCTGTTCTTTGTGCCGTAATCAAGGATGAAACAGTTCTTTGGCCTATCGTAACTTGCTGAGTAATCGAACACAGGGCGTCTCTAAGCTCCCGCGCTGGCAGCTTTAGTGTATGTCATGTAGTCATCAGATACTCGCTTGTTTCTACTTAATGTCGTATCGAAACACTCCAGCTCAGCTGCTGACTGACTTGCTCATTCGCAGAATGTTTGCTTATATAGCAGCCGAAATCTTTCTCAGATTTCCAGAACAATTGAGAAGCGGAAAGAACGGGACTTTACAGAAGTGTTTCTTTAAATGGATACATCTCTTCTAGTATTTTTGCTCAGCGAGAGCGTTATAAACTAGAAATATTAGTCACTAAAAGGTCTTAATAACTTTTAAGTCTATATTCAACAATTTCGTTAAAAATAGTTTGCTGTGCCACATTTACTTTGGCAATATAGCACTACAGAATTAGGTAATGAAGGTCATCATTCGTCGTATGAGTGAAGTAAGAAACTTCGCTCTCGCTCGGAAGAACTGGTAGCGCTATGATAATACACATCCAGACTAATTCATTAAGAATATCTGAAAAGATGTACACCAAATACTTGCTATAAAGCAAAATACATATTCAAGTCAGATGTAAGGAGAATCCTTTAGATGGAAGAGATGGTGCAAAGAGCAAGTCGTTAGTTAGTAATTGGGTTTTCTCACAGCAACAGAATAGAGCTGTTTGTATCTCGCGGTTGCTACGGACAGTTCCTATTAGACAGCTTTTGTTTTACTTGTCATAATAATTACGTTTATGTATTTTAGTGTTGTCTACTGCCTACTACGTTGCCACCACTCATTTTTCCGAAGTGACAGTTATGTTTCGACTCATTCTGTGCTCGTGAACCCTGAAAGAAATGCATGTAGACGATTACGTACTGACAGAGACATCGCGATGGTTGTAAAATTTGCTGAAAGATAAGATGCAGCGTACTCTACATTAGCGTCCGTGTCAGTTATCCGATTCTGAACCTCTGTTTTGGACATGCAGAGGAAGAAGAGGGTAAAGAGGGCTTTCCGCTTCTTTACGAGAAGTTTTTACTGTATATCAATTAAATTCCAAGTCTTTTAAATATGTCTATAGCAATACGCCTCTCTCCCAAAATTCATTCACACGTTTTTCTACAGTCTGGGAAACCTCAATCGGATATGGCTACTTTTGAAGGTTACTTCGTGCAGTTTCTTTAGAGAGAGCTCGCCAATCGCCTTTTTTGTCGCACCACTCGCTTTATTTTAGCTCAGTCAAGCTCAATAGGGTCTAGGTCGCATATGTAAGGTGGCCAGCATATTTCTTTCGTGCAATTATTTTATATAGTTCTGGTTTCGCACAGATGAACTGCATGGATGCCATCAGATATCAGACACAAAATGGACTAAGTAAGGATGCCTTATCTTGTTCAAAACTGTCCTACGACGCATTGTCTACTGCAGGTGAGAAGTTACCTTGCAATTGGCACTTGTATGGTTTAGGTCAGCTGGGAAAGGGTTTGCCGATTCAGGTAATAAGAATGCAATACTGTCAGAGGCATGACATCATTCGCAGTGCAACAGCTGCGGGTTCTTAGAAGTTTACACACGTTTTGATATGCATGTATTAATGTAATTGTTTGAAAGTATTTCTTTTGGCGAAGTGTCATGTAAAGCGATTCTGTGAGGATTCAAATATTCTGTGTGTTGCATTATGAACCTTAGTGTCTTTTATATCTCATGAATCATGATATGATTTTATCGCTGCAGACAGATAGACTAAATGTGGCAGCGTTGCAATACGAATGTCAATCATAACGTATTTATCAGCATCTGCATTGGGCAAAGTAGGCTACCTATATATTGCATTTAAATATAGACTTTGGCCCTACTGTCCACTCTATAGACCAGCGATGCCCAACCTCGTCTCTTATGTGTTGAGGACCTCACCTTGTTGCTCCACTCCACTACCTTTGTGTTGTGAAAACATTTCCCCTTCACTCATTCAGGTAATTATACGTTAGAGAGATTGGTTTTCGAGTTCTATGAATGCATCTAGCTTGGTGACAGGTAGATCGAGTAAAATATATATTTCCCTCTTTTGCATAAGTTATCACTGGTAAAAATGGTCGCTGCGAATTTGCCTTTAATTCAATTCAGAATGCTTACAAGCCAAACACAAATTTTCATGTGCATATATTTTAGGAGAGTGTCTATACTTCGTTGCAATGCCTGCTAAATCTACTCTAAAACTTCACATGATAGTTTTTCTCCAACGTTAATGTGCTAACGGTTTCGATTCTTTACCGAAGTCTTTGAAATTTCCTTACTTTTTCACTGGCTTAAACAGTTAAAGTTTAGAACATTTTAATAAAAAAAATTCTGCTAAGTTGTTCTTAAAGCAAGACCTTCCGTACGTTCTCCCTAACTGTCATTAGGAGCATATTTGCATCTTCTTTGTAATACTACAACACATATATCCTTATTTTGCTAATAAAGATTTACAAATGTAGGTGGTAAATACATGCAAAGCGTCTAATTTGCTAATTTCGTTTACATTCTTTCTCTACCGAACATCTTCATATTCCTTTACTGTTAAGATTAACTGATTAATCCTACTTTGCGACGAGTTCTCTTGGGTGGTGGGATGAATGCTGCCCTCTGGGATAGAGATGAAGCTGCGGATTGCTACGTCTTCTGTGCCTGATGTATTGCTCAATCCGCCACTTCCATGTAGCGATACTTCTAGACGATCTCTGGCGCTGCTTCTGTTGTTGCATGAGATTCTTAATTTTTCCTAAGGATGGTCTGGGACGAGAATCTGTTGGAACTAAGTGTTATTAGAAGAAATAAATTTAGTCCTTTTTAACACCAAAATGCTTCAAACTTTTATTTCTTTGTGATGAATGAACGTTATGCGCCGAAATATTTATGCACAATTATTAGACTAATGTAGTTGAATACTCAGTATCAATCGAAAATAATTTGATAATATCTCATACTTCAATATTTCTCAGAAAGTAAGCTTTACATCGACTTTACGACATACAGAATATATTTTATGCCTTACACTTCTGATGTTCCAACGCAGAGCTTATTTTACGTCTTAACGATACGACGTTCCGATAATCAGAGTGATGCTAACTTCTTGTTAGTCCAAGTTTATTGATTTCATCGTTTCTATGACGATTAAACAACTTTTTATTGGTTCACGTCATCTTTAGTGACCATATTGGGCAAACCAATAACACCGGGAAACAAAAATAATTTTTGAATGTTTCGAGAATTTCATGAGACAATTCCTACTAATTTTGGGTTGATAAAAACAAATATGATAATGAAACATTTTTATTATCTCTAGTGTCTATGATATACACAAGGTGGAAGTATTACATATTAACGGATTGAGAGAAGAGGATACATTTTAATTACATACATGCTAACAACAATGAAAGTGCATTTGTATTTTTAAGCTGGTAATTAATTACATTCTAAGAGTTCTAAATTGCTGGAAAAATACTTCGCAGATAGTCGTGTCTGAAGAGAATCATGTGGTGGTCTATTGACTTCGTCGTCTCTTAGCTTGCCTCTTGTGATGGAGTTCCGCAGAAGCCCTGTGCAAAGACCAACAGTAATCCGCAAGCATTACTTCATTCCAACGGCCCTGATATCTTTGTTCCATAACAGAAATGTCCTGATGGAATCTCTCCCCGTGTTCATCACTAACAGCTCCACAAGTAGGAGGGATAAAGTCTAGGTGGGAGTGGAGAAAATGGATCTTAAGGGACATGTTGCATCCAAGGTTACGGTATTTTTGCAGGAACACTGTCACCAAATGCTTGTAGTTTTCATCTCTTTTGTTGCCTAGAAAACCATGAACAACACCCTTGAAGTCTTCCCAAGCTTTCACCCTTGAAGTCTTCTCAAGCTTTTTTTTTTTTCGTTCCCCTCCATAATTTGGTCAAATGCAGTATCCTTTACAAGTTCTCTTATTTGTGGTCCGAAAAAAATGCCTTCCTGATCTTTTGCATCACTTAATTTCCAAAATTTCTCTCTGATGTTATTTGACAGCTGTGCCAACACCCCCCCAAAAAAGTTGCCCCAAATTTAGAATCTTCACTCTAAAAATGAAATGTTACTTCATCTTCAAAATAAGAGCTAATCTATCATTTTTATTGTGATTTTTGAATTCAGCAGATGGAAATACATGTCAATTCACTATTTTAAAGCCCGAAACATTTTCATTATTGCCCAGTGTAATCTTTTCTTTAAAACTTAAACAACTTAACACTCAATTAACATTTCACATAATTATTTTAAATTACTATAATAATTAACACTGTTTATTTTCTTTCATGACCCACTCAACCCCACACTCTCCTTTCAAGTGTCACTTAATCTCGACACATTTTTTACTAAAGTTTCTATCAATGTATGGTGAATTCTTCTCCATAAATTTTAAAATAACAATATTTAAATAATGACAATTTTTAGGGACATGGGATTAAAATAACTGTCTCAGCTTGTAATTAACCGTATCATGCACTTTACAGTCACATCCACTGATATATGATGAATTTCACTGATTATATGATTGAATGCAGATTGTTGAGAGGCGACCAGTACATGTCATGCTCTTTTAGAGCTTTAGCTTACAGAAAATATATTGATTTTGGAAAAGTATGTTTGAACCGGAAGCACTTAAAGCCACATGTGTTTTGAGACTACATTTCTTGGTAAAATGTGCAGGAATACTGAATTAACTTTACAAGGATACAGGTAGCACAATGAACTTCTGAGGCAGTGACAAAATGTGCATAGAATAAAACAAGAAAAGACATTCTATTGACTTCAGATACTATATGTGCTGGTATGATTTATGGTTATTTATTGCTTTAGGAGAATTACTTACGTTTGATGTATCTACTAAGCGCTATGCACACTTTTTAACTTCACGAGGAGAAACGAAATGAAACTTGAAATAAATGTAAGCTAACCACTCTGAAAATGTATGTACGTATTATTAGAAGTGCATATTTTTTCCTGCACATTTACTTTTTATGTCTCCATTCCTCACCAATGTTGGTGTTAGGAGTCGCTTGGGTTCCCTCAGAGCGAGGGATCTGAAGTATATTGCCCTTAGAGATGAGTTCAGGGTTGGGGGGTTGGTCCAACGCCTGGGATAAATGAATGAGGGAGCAATTGGTGGAATGATGGTGGGGGAAACCGGAGGACTCGGAGAAAACCCACCCCAGCGCCATGTTGTCCACCACAAATCCCTCATTGCGGTCGCCTGGGATCGAACGCGATCCGCCTAGGTGAGAGCGAAGCGGTCTAACCACTCAGACATGGTGTGGCATATTTAAAAATTCTAAAATATCATATTCTGCATATTACACTTCATCTAACACTTAGAACCGAACAGTTGATTCTGCTGCGACAGTATGAGAAATCATAGAAGGAGTTCAGAGTATCTAACACTGAAACATTTTATACGTTCATAATGTTAAACACAGCTGCTTGCATTACGTTTATTGTATGTCCATAAAACAATTAGTAAGGAACGTCGACTTCCCAAGCTATTATTATTTATCAGGTTTCACTTTCTCAGCAGCGGAATACACTGTTCTGAATCTGGATTCTCTTCTGTTGTAACGAGTCACATCTTTCTACATTGAACATGTAAAGATAACCGGGAGGCTTCTGATAGGAAATATATATCTAAAATTTTCAAAGAGTTGTTACATGCGAAAGGTTGCGTAGCTTTCACGCCGTACTCTGACGCACCTCACCTCTGTGCTGTAGGTATATGCTAGAACTGTATTGTCAGCTGAGTTCACTATGAAAGTTTTCGATTCTGAGAAATTGTGCGAAATAAGTTACTTCTACAAAACAATTGATGCGTTAGATTCACATGAAAAAACTTGATAATATTTATAGCATATTGCGTTATTAAAGTTATTACATGGCTGCATTCGTATATGCCGTTTTTGGATACAATTAAATTATCTACCTTCCTACCAAGAAATTACATGTAGACCTGGGCTGACACACATGCCCGTCACGTGTAAGACAACTGCAGGCGCAGCCAGTGAAACTTGGTGAAACAAGATGCGAAAAAAGGGCATTGTTGCGTGAAACAATGTATCTGATAACGACTTGTTCTATATCCAATTGTATTACCATTGTTGATGTGTTTATTCGCACTGGATCCTTTTTTAAAAGCAAAGAATGTTTCACAACAAATTTTCAGGACGTTCTGTGACAGCAAAAGGCACCATCAGGAATTGATCGCAAAATTGATCAGTTCAGAAAGCACTCAGAAGCATCTGTCTGCACACTTTGCTTGGCTCTCACCAAGGCGCCCTGGGTTCGATCCCAGGAGACCGCAAAGTGAGATTTTTGGTGGACAACACGGTGCTGGGGCGGATTTTCTCCGGGATCTCCGGTTTCCCCCGCCATCTCATTCCACCGGTGCTCCATCTTCATCTCATGTACCATCAGTGTCATCGCCTGCGGTGCCGTATGTAGTAAAAGCGGGCATTGAGCACTACACACATTTGTCTGCACACTTGATTTACACTGAATTACACTGAATTGTCATAATCAGTGCATTACATTAAATAACATTTTATGTTCATTTTATGCATTCGAATTTATGGGTCGGTTTTACGTACTGCACCCTGTATTACGAATTGTCATACTAAGTACATTTTTTTTTCTTTCAAAAATTGACGGCCTCGGTTTCCACCCGTGAGCAAAACCACACAGTTGTCAAGCTTTTAGTGATTCAGTTATCCACGCTGCTTCGTTAAATATAAAACCGAAGTAACGCTCCAGAAAACAAACTGATTTGTAAAATACGAGGGTCGGCTGATAATCCAAGGCCTCACATAGGGATGGCGCCAATGGTCCATCGTATTTTAACTCTTGACTAGCTTGGTGAAATTAAACAGATTCAATCAAATGTGTGGGGCTATAATAAGAACGCTGAACAGGAAAAAACGAAAGGAAACACAGATGAAATTTTATAAGATAATGGCAGTCCCAACGTTAACATACGGTTCCGAATTATGACACTGGCAAAGCACCAACGCAAACAGCTAGAATCGGCAGAGATGAGATTTTTGAAAAGCGTGGCAGGTTATAAAAAATAGACCACGTAAGAATAGAAAAAACAAGAGAAGAGCTTGGGATTTTTTAATTTAAACAGTAAAATAATAAAGAACAAAAATGAATGGAAAAATCATATTTTAAGAATGGACGCGGAACGACCTCCAAGAAGAGTTTTACACTATATGCCGAAGGGAAAGAGAGATGTGGGACGCCCAGCTCTACGCTGGAAGGATCAGTAGGCTCTTGAAGAGATCAGAACGGGTCCATAGGGCCCAATCCGTCGTCGTCGTTGTCGTCGTCGTCGTCGTCGTCATCATCATCATCCTTCATGCTTTAGGCAGTACTGTCTGTTGCAGTCTACATAATTTAAAATATTGGTTCCACCGTTTTCTTGGTCTTCCAATGCTTCTCTTTCCTACTAGTCTATAGTTCATAAAATAGAGTGGTAATCGTTCTTTATCCGTTTTTTGTACATGGCTTACCCATTTACTTCTATATTCCTATACTCTGTCATTCAGGTCGAATATCTCTAGCTCTTCGCGTATATCTTCATTTCGTTTGTGGTTGGTTTTTCTATATCCCGCAATGCTTCTTAGAAATTTAATTTCATTTGCCTGAAGTTTTCTTTTATCTTTTTCAGTTATCACCCATATTTTGCTGCCTTACAGTATTTCAGATATTTACATTACTTTGTAAAATGTTAGAATGGTATCTTTACTTACTTTATTTTTTAGACTTCTTTTATTGTTCCATTTATATAGTTGAATATTTCTGACTTTTTAATTATGTCTGTTTCTTTCTTATATAACATGTAATAACCCATGTATTTGAACTCGTATATCTGCCCTTTATTATTATTTTCTATTACAATTTTGGATCTAATACTCCTGTTACATTTAAAAGCCATCACTTTATATACATTTTTGTTCAGCTCGTATATTGCCTTATGATGATTTTTTTTTCTGAGTTAGAGATAATAAGCTGGTCATCTGCGAATGTAAGAGGTATCAAAAAGTTCTTTACGTTAAGATTTGTGGTATATATTCCTATCTTACTGATCCATTGTCTCATAATTTCGTCCACATAAATGTTAATAAGTAGCGGAGACATACTGCATCCTTCTCTTAAGCCTAGATATATTTTCTCTATTTTGTGGTTTTGTGTTCCATGTATTTGTATCTTTGTGTTCTTATAGATATTTTAATAGTTTCTATTAAGTGGAGTGCAATACCTCTCTTTTCTTTAATTTTCCATAGTCTTTGTCTCTTAATCTTCTCAAAAGCCTTAGTGTAATCTATAAATAAAAGATGCATTTCTCTTTTGAATTCTCTATGTTTTTCTACCACTTACTGTAGTATACATATATTGTCTATGCAGGACCTTCCTACTCTGAAGCCACTTGCGTTAGTTCATCAGGTACAGATCTACAGCTTCTGTATGATTTTCCAAATGGCTTACATAATGTGCGATGTATGCTATCTTTTGATGCACCAAGTTCTGAAAGTCTACGAGGCTCTTCTTTCTAATATGCGACGCGGAGATTTTCTTATTCCTTCACACTTCTTGATGCATTTATATACAAACATGATTTTTAATATAATTTCTTTACTTTTAGTGAATTTCGTGTTGGAGGGCATTCTTTTAACACATTAATTGTTTGCTTATTTACTTACTGCGTAATGTACCCATACTGAAGAGTTCAGTGCAGCCAAACTATGCTTGTTTCTCCACTGAAAGCAATGCTGCCAACAGTCTTACTTGTCCCGAAATTTACTATCTAGCAGACTAAATGTATGAGCTCACGGACTGTATCGGACTGTATCGAACTGTATCGCTGCAGTTAGACTGTAGAGCGTATTTTCACCCCTCTTGTTGTTGGGGCATATCGCCATCCGCACCTCATTCGTTTCCACGTCGATCATTCCCAAGATCCGGTTGCCCTCTACGACGCGCCCACGACGAAACTTGCGTCGTCTAATTTTGCATTCGTCGATTTGAGCGACGTGACCGGGACCGCCAATTTTCTCCCTTGCAGTATACAAGATGTATTATTTTATCTTTACAGGAATCCTGCGCGGTAGGGATGAGTAGCAACTGTGGTGGGGATAGTGCACCTATCGCCACAATGCGTCACACGCGTAAGATTACGAGAGGGGAGGGCGGTGCATAAGGTGTCTAAAAACAAATTTCATTCTCGAAGCCAGTTTTGCAGCTCTTATAAACTAAGTTGTAATTCTTACTATGGTAGTAATCTCCACGCTTTTGTTTGGATCTTAAATAGTGCATAGGTATTTGGAACAAAACCCTGTTCTCTTCCAGCAGGCATGATAAACAACTGTCGGCCTTTCAATATCGCTGCAGAGTCCCTGTAAGGTATTTCACTCCAGGCATATGGTCTAGTATGTGCTGTATTTATGTAAGTTTCATCCATATAAACTATATAAACTTCACTTCGCTATCTCCGAATATTTCGTAAATACTTAAGCCTTTTTGCACGTATGGTGCGATGTTCCATTAAAATTCGTCTGTCACGCTTAGTGTTTTTTTTTTTTTTTTTTCAAATAATCCTAGCTTCAAAAAAACTCTTCTTAATGTTCAGACACTGCCTTGGAAGTCAGTAGAATTTTTAAGCTTCATAAGCACTTTCTTCAAAGTTGGTCTTTGTTTTTCTGTGCTTTAAAAATTATTCATAGTTCGCCTAACTACTTCTGAATTAAAACATCCAAATTAGATTTTGTGCATGTTCTTAATCTTTGTTTACTGGGTATAGAGAAGGACGTTGTTGCACTAGCACCAATGGCTTTTCTTTCCTTAATAACTCTCCTAAACTGCTTTCAGACACAACTGTTGCCTCAGATACCCTTCCCCAGAGTTTTATAGCTGACCCAGACCATTTATAAATCTATGGATATTGGTTATTACTTCTCGTGGTTTTAAAAGTAGCACTTTATTTATTAGTGTGCTGCTAGGAGGCGTCATTTATAAATGCTCTCTTGGAACCAGGAGACAAGCACATTTTGAAACAAGCTATAGTGTTACTGAGTAGCTACATGTGTTTCATTGCTCGCAACTGATACGTAACTGACCTGCCCTCCCCTCCAGTTGCAACCGTTCTGAGGTGGACTCGTCCAGATACCACTGCGCATCGCTCTGCAGTTTTCAAGATAAAAAATACCTCTGTACTTGGTGTCATTTGACATCATGCACACTTCGCGGCAGTAGCCGAACCAGTCTGATTCAGTTGCGAACTCATACATGTATTTCCTACGGAGCACTTCATTATCGTCGTGTCGTAGGACTGTTTATGTACAAAGCAGTGCATGAGTAACAAAATTTGACCGGGCGATAACTTAGTCTGCTCAAACCATGTTCCTTTGCACACCGACTGCGCCACATGTCTGGGGAATTTTTTCAGAGGTTGGCTACAAGTTTTACATATCTTTCTCATGTTGGCTGCAACGCCAGAACCGGCTGTTTGTCTGCTTGCGCATGTGTATACGTGCACCTTTGGACATAGAAAATATTCTCGCGTCGCACAAAACGAAGTTTCTCCGTCTTGGGTACCTTTTTGCTTATTTTCTCCAAAAACTTGGCGTGTATCCTCAATATTCCATACTTTCGGTCTTCCAGAACGTGGTAAACCTTTACTGTTTTCGTCTCCATTGTTGACACGTTGGAATCATCGGTGCCACGCGCTCACTACCGACACCTTCTCCTTCACATATTCTTCGAGCTGCAGCAACGGCTTTATAATCTGGTTTCTAGTAGAGTTTTAGGACTCTAAGATCAAACTTTGTTATCTCCATTTTGTGATTGTTTATTAACAACTGAAGACTGATACATGCTCGCAATATACGCAACACTAGCCATAGCATCCTGTAAATAACACTGCCAAACCAAAGAAACCCAATAAAGTTTCCAAAGCACCACATAAAAACTGACATTACTGAAGAGACTACCCAATATATACACGCATATACTCAAACACAAACAAATTTTTTCTACAATGAGTTTTTTATGATTTAGGGATTCTCAAAATGTGTATTTCCAGCGATGGGTGGAATGCAAAGTAAGCAAAGTTGTATTAGATTTAAACAATCCAGTACTACACTCAGAGCTCAAACCCCTGATCGTTTGCGTAGAGCGTTCACACATAAACCTGATTCAGTTTCTATGTTAGCCTACAACGATGAAGCCATGAAGTACGAGTGCTGTTCAATAAAGAATGATCATAATTTTTTTACGGTCATAATTTTTCGCACTAAAATTCAATATTTTATATTCTGCTAGCTTAATGTGAAACAAACACGCCGTAGTAGTTTCATTGTGTGTACTCCTGGTTCCCGCCTGTGAGAACCAGGCAAGCTCATACATGTTTAGTATCGCCTACCGCTGCAATGCAGTTAAAGTTGATGTTAGAGGAAGATCCGGAGCTTCTTTCAAACGTAATCACTGCTGATGAAACTTGGCTACATCATTTTGATCCTGAGAGCATACAACAAAGCTCAGTGTGGAAATCTCCTTCATCACCAACCCCCACCCCCAGAAGCAAAAGTGGTTGCTTCTGCTGGGAATGTTAGAGTCATCTCATTCTTTGATATTCATGGAATGGTTTATCAGCATGTTATACCTGCACACACATCCGTAACTGGACAATACTACATGGATGTCCTGAAAACATTGCAAGTCCATATCAGGCGCAAAAGACCACATTTCGATGAAGCAGGCTGGATGCTGAACCACGATGATGCGCGGCCGCATATTGCCAATGTTTTTGCTGAATATCTTGCAAAAATCAACGTGAAGTGCACCCCTCACTCTCCCTATAGTCCGGATTTAGCCACATGCGACTTTTTCTATTCCCTAACTTGAAGAAACGCCTTCGTTGGAGGTATTGTCCATCATCAAAAGGAGTGTTGAAGACTGCGGAGGCGATTTTGAAGGATCTCTCAAAATGGTTTCCAGCATGTCTTTGAAGAATGACAGAAACGTTGGGACAAGTGCATCGCATTCAGGGAAGACTACTTTGAGAAGGACCATCAAAATTATGAGGATGAGTAAAGATACGTTGTCAAAGAATAAATTGTGATCTTTCTTTATTGAACAGCCATCGTAGTTACATATCAAATTTTGAAGTTTAGTACCATTTACACACTCTTATCATGAACAGGTAATTATTATTATTATTATTATTATTATTATTATTATTATTATTATTATTATTATTATTATTATTATTATTATTATTATTATTATTATTATTATTATTATTATTATTATTATTATTATTATTATTATTATTATTATTATTATTATTATTATTATTATTATTATTATTATTATTATTATTATTATTATTATTATTATTATTATTATTATTATTATTATTATTATTATTATTATTATTATTATTATTATTATTATTATTATTATTATTATTATTATTATTATTATTATTATTATTATTATTATTATTATTATTATTATTATTATTATTATTATTATTATTATTATTATTATTATTATTATTATTATTATTATTATTATTATTATTATTATTATTATTATTATTATTATTATTATTATTATTATTATTATTATTATTATTATTATTATTATTATTATTATTATTATTATTATTATTATTATTATTATTATTATTATTATTATTATTATTATTATTATTATTATTATTATTATTATTATTATTATTATTATTATTATTATTATTATTATTATTATTATTATTATTATTATTATTATTATTATTATTATTATTATTATTATTATTATTATTATTATTATTATTATTATTATTATTATTATTATTATTATTATTATTAATATTATTATTATTATTAATATTATTATTATTATTAATATTATTATTATTATTAATATTATTATTATTATTATTAATATTATTAATATTATTATTATTATTAATATTATTAATATTATTATTATTATTAATATTATTAATATTATTAATATTATTATTATTAATATTATTATTATTATTAATATTATTATTATTATTATTATTATTAATATTATTATTATTAATATTATTATTATTAATATTATTATTATTAATATTATTATTAATATTATTATTATTATTATTATTATTATTATTATTATTATTATTATTATTATTATTATTATTATTATTATTATTATTATTTTTAACACTATGCATAACAGACCTTTTAAGGCATGCTGCCAATAAAGTAGTGTTTTAGCGGTTTTACAGAATGCCTTGGATTATAAAGGGAAGATGACACCATTTTCTGAAATTCGTTTCTCTGAATAACTTATATCAACTATCTTTCTACGCTATTAAATTAGAATAAATAAGATTTTGAGCTGATAATTACTTGCCAAGATGTGCTGATAATAGGCTGGAATAGAGTCCGTAACATCTGCTTATTTGTCTACCAGAAAATAATTGCATTTAAGTGGCTGTCGTGTCTATAGGTTCAGTAAGATAGATAATAATAAATTTGAAATGCTTTTATGATTTATTTACTAAAAATTTCAATGTTAAGGTAACGTAAAATGTATTCAGTTATTAGATGATAATGGTAATGTGACACTCATGGTAAATATCCAGTGTGAATTAATCATCAAGATTATCCACTTACTGCATAAATTATGCCTAGATTGTGTTGAACTGGTTCAGTGCATGCCTGAAAAAACAAGAAGCTACAGATCAACGACCTTGAAGGTAAATAAGCTACCTTCGTGATATAAAATGTTTTATGGGTTATGAGTGAGTGGTAAAAATGTATGTAATTAACAATTTAGAACCGCATTTCACTTAGTACCGCATTTTTATAATGATTGTGCTAGTTTTCTTTAAAGTGTAAATGTGATGTAATTTTGCAAACCTGTTCTTAGCTGTCATAATGGAAACAGAGCCCCTATCTCAACATTGCTGTAAAAACATTAGTGTTTGTGGCTGAGAAACAGCTAATGACTCCATTCAATGTTCTTTCATTCATGGAAAAGTGTAGAGTAATTATGTGCTATATAAAATATTATTTCGTAAAGTGTTATACGGCAGGATTGCAACTTATGCTGTTTAGAACTGATGCAGAGCATGTTACGTTGGTACAAAGCGTCACAGACTTTATTAATGTTTAGAAGTAAAATACGAGTATTGTAATATAAATGCTAGAAATATCAGATTAAGCAATTTAGTGTTCTCTTTCCTACATTTATAAAAAACCTTGGAATATTTGTAATTTAATTTACAGAGAGCACCAACCTGGGATAAGAAAGTGCTGGGATTTAAAAATAAATATGTTTGTATATTTTAGGTTACAGATAAATGTTTAGAAGAAACCTAATGTGTTGTACTCCCAAGTCTCTCTCTCTTGTCACATGCCTAAAACCCAGTTCAATTTTTTTTTTTTTTTTTTTTTTTTTTTTTTTTTTTTAAGAATTCTTGTTAACTTTATTCTACATTTACAGTATCCGTTATGGAAATAAGGATTGCGCAAAACTAAATCGAGAGAGCTTTTTAAAAATCGCATCGCTATGTGAGGATTTATAATTGCATGCTTTTTGTATGACCACAAATATAAAATCCTGTGAGTTATATTCATATGGTTTCATATGAATGAAGATGTAATTCACATAAACAGTCTCTGAAGGCTTAACTAGTTCACTGTTCCTTGGATAAGGCTAACTGGGAACGAAGTACATGACAAATGAAGCTTAAGGATGATAGCTCAGTGATTAGAATCCACCTCGTCAAAAGAGTATATGCATAACGGCTAACTAATATTCTTGAAAAGTACTACAATTAAACTGTACAGTAAGACAGGACTGTAAGAGAGGACGTAGTGTCTTTCGGGGCCGCCAAAGGAAACACCTTTCAGCAGGTCAGTGAACAAGATCGCAGAGTATGGAATAGAAAACACAAGCTGCAGACCCCCTTCGTCCAATTGAGCTGAGGATAGTTGATTTAAGGTATAATCATCCCCAGGCTTGGTTGTTCAAGCCTTAAGGCTGCACAAAAATATGTCATAATTCGCCAATTTGGTTTCAAATCAAATTTTGCATCGCGGGTAGATGTATCAACGTGGTAATCAGGGAAAATGAATTTATCATAAGGAAAGAAATGCTTTTCAGAGATACAGACTGTACCTGCATTATGTTGAGGTAGATATTCCAGAAAAACTATTTGCTTACATTTGATAATGTTTATTGCAGCGAAATAGTCATAATGCAGTATATACACATTTATAGATTCAGGCGGTAAAATGTCTGCAAGATGATATCCAAACCGAACAGCAATATACAAGAGGGAAACTAAATGCGGTATTTATCGTCTACACAAAAGCATTTGACCTAATGAACAGGAAGCCAATAATGGATAAAGTAGAAGAGATAGCAGGAAGAACATACGAAACAAGGCTATTAAAGAACATACTAGCAAGAAACATCGTTGAAACAGACGACGCTGTGACAAGATCTGACCCAATGGAGCAAACAAATGGAGTACTACAGGGATACTCAATCAGCCCCCAGTCATAATAACCACAGCTGAAAATCCAAAAGCCACTGGTACCGAAAATGTATATGATACGCCGCTAGTATCACCTAGCATAAGAAACCTAAACTAGCTTTTGACAAACTGACCAAATGGACAGAAGAAAATTATCTAAACTTTAAATGAAGACAAAACTGGGATAGTAACTCTCTGGAAAGGAGGAAGATGGACAGCGAGCGACAATATCACATATAAGCAGTCAACATTAAGAAATTTAAGACGATTATGTTTGACGACAGCTTTGACTCTCTTCCACTTAAAAATATTGCCCATACTGACGTATATTATAGAAATTATATGGAAACATCTCGGCAAATCGAATCTAAAAGACATAGAACATATGAAAGGAACGTTTCTAAAAAGCATTATTCCTGTGAAAATATAGTCCAACTCAACTGGTATATATCCTGGCCAGCGAACCTCGCTTATATTTTATGATGTTAGCATTCCAGTTTGGAACACTAAATGGAGAGAACGAATGATATTCCCGTGCTAATTTCGACAAAGTTCATGGAGTAATGCTATTGGAAAAGATTTTTAAAACCCTGATAAACACACGTCGACGGTTAATGAAATGGGAATTGGGCATAGGACTTTTTTTCTGAGTATCTGTTCTGAGAAGCTCGAGATGTTTTATTAATAGGCCTTTTGGGAGGTGCAATATTTACACCAGCCCTATTTCCAAGTCAGGAAAGTACTGTGCATCAAGACGGTGGATTTGGATTCGACACTTTGAGTCGTTCAGAATTTAATAGTAATTAAGGAAGTTCCTGGTTGCTTTAGAGGATTTTAGTCATAATAACAACCTTTGTAGATATGGGAATGGATATCGTTGCAATTTTCGCACGGAGGTACGTTCTGTTTGAGTTTAGTTCAGACGTTGTAAGAAAAGGTTTCAGGCACCTCATACATAAGGAATTAAGACCAAAGGAATATGCTCATAAAATTTGCTACATGAAGTATCTAAAATCTACAGAAATATTCCAGAAGGACTAAGGCATTTCCGAAAATTAATTCATTTAGCTTGAGGTTTTCAATACAACCGAAAACAAGGCCATTTCTTCATATAGAACAGTTGCACAATCATATGATTGGAAACTTTTGAGGGAAAGTTTCTGAAAGATTTCTCCATATTGTGTAACATTCTGAATAAACTTCCAGTTTTGGGGGCTGTGATCCCCAAAGAAGCAATACTGTAACTGAGATCAACTAAAAGCGCAGTTGAGTGAAAATCTTATCTCTGGGTGAAATTAATTTTTAGGGCTTTCGCTTTCTGTTCAGCAATAAATTCAGTGGTCGTTATTCGACGTAAATCTTAATTGTTTGTTTTGTAAACAAAAACAGTGCAAATTAATATCAAGTTTAGGAAACCACTTCATTTAACTGGATTCGCGAATAATCTACACTGTAAAACCGATACAACCAGATAATAACTGCTTTCAACTCACAGATGAATATAGGCCGCGCCGTGGCTCAGTGGTTAGACCGCTTGGCTCTCACCAAGGCGGCCCGGGTTCGATCCCAGGCGACCGCAAAGTGAGATTTATGGTGGACAACACGGCACTGGGGCGGGTTTTCTCCGGTTTCCCCCGCCATATCATTCCACCGGTGCTCCATCCTCATCTCATGTATCATCAGTGTCACCGCCTGCGGTGCCGTATGTAGTAAAAGCGGGCATTAAACACTGCACATTTCATTTCACAGATGAATATAAATTACTCCAATTATCTCGCTGAAACTTAAGAATTGGTTGAAAAATTGCAGCAAAAAGTTAGAAACAATTGAATTGTTCAAAGCTCGAGATTGCTACCTAAACCTTGTGATCCTGATTTCGTTACCATTTAGCTCTCCCTTCCTCGCATTCCTTCTTTGGAAGGGTCATGTTGGTAAAAAGGTTCCACTATGACCTACGTGCGGTGCTGTACTTAAGTTAATGGAGGCTTCTCTTCTTGACTACTTCTGACTTTTAAATGTATGTAGGCGGCTGGCAAAATAAATAAACTAAATAAACGGCACCCGAAAAGCTGCCACACTACTGAGAAGTAGTCACGCAACCAAAAATGGATTATTTGTACCATTTTGCTGAGATGCCATATAAAATATGGAGAGTTAATTAACTCTACACATTATTTCTGACTTTAATCACGTCTAATAATGCTAGTATAATTCTGTATGGATGAAATCATTTTCTTAGACCTTCAGGTATGTTCAACCAATAAACAAAATTAACTTCTCAGGTATAAAGTACTAACCTTAAGAAAGCTATTTTGACGGCCTTCTGGATTTCGAAACAATGCGTAAAGCACGAAAAAGGTTAAAGTAAAAACGTTGTAACACAAATGCGTGCTCAGCCATTTGAACATTTTTTTTTCGCAAATCATTCTCAATTTGTAAGCACCTAAAAGCTTTTAAAATTATGATGTTTTCGTGATAAAGTGTTCTTGAGATTTATTACAATCAGCCTGTCACTAGATCGTTACTGGAAAACGCCTGTTTATGATGATGTATTTGCAGGCCTTATATAACAATGTTGTTGGGGAATTCCTAAGAAAATTTCTAGAAATGTTTTCTGAAACATCTTGAGATATCTAGCGCTATACTTGGAGGCTTTTGTCTCTTCGTTTAGATAAAACATTTAGTCCAATCTTTATGAATATAAACGGGTTTAAGTTATTTAGCGACTGTAGGCAACAGAAATTTGTCTTGGATAAAGACATTTGGATTGCTAATAAAGCACTTTCTATAAGGTACATTGCCACCAAGCTAGATGACTCATGGTAAAGTGTGAGACTTACATTCTGGAGGTCCCGGGTTAGCATGTTGTGGACTGCCCATTCTGACCTCGGTTTTTTGTGGCGTTTCCTAATCCCAGGGAGTAGTTTCCCAACTACCACAATTTCCCTCTTCTCTTTTACATTTCCTTTCCTTTTCCTGTTTCAGACCTACTTCTAGGTTTCATGGCGTATGGTGGTACCGTACACATGGCATGGATGTTTGCTTAAAGGATAGACTACTTCCTGTGATTACTAGCGAGCTTATTGGACATTATTTTCTCTGGAGAGCTCCAGCAGTGGAAATAATGTTCGAACCTGGACTTGCATGTACATTTTTTGGAGCCTTTGCCTATGGCCCATAGACTCCTGCTTTCCTTCACGCCATCTCTTCCTCCTGGGGGTGTTGGTAACAATAGTCCTATCTTGGTGACAATGCTCGAGGTGTCTGTTTCCGTTGTATAAGCTTACAGCTAAATCCTGTCTCTCTTTGCTTCTGCAAGTTTCTTTCGTATACTTTTTTAGTATTTCTCTGAGGAACTATTGTGGATAAACATTCATATTCATAGTTTACAAAGTGAAAACACAGAAAACTAAGAGCTTTTGTGACTAAATAACACTGGGGAAAGTCAGCTTAACCCTTTTCATATAACTGTTTCCATATAACAATAGTATAATAGGATAGATAACAATAGGATAGTAAGATTATTAAAACAGTCCTTTTGTGCTATATTTACAGATATCTATATTTAACCCTTTCCCTATTGAGAGATATTATATTGGCTTGAATACCTTTAATTGTGTTTTTAAAAGCTAGTTAATTAAAACTGTATTTATAACATCAAGGGGTGTCGAAATGCCCTATATTGCCATTGTTAATGGTTGGCACATTATCTCACCAACTATGTAATGTAATGAGCTAAATTTTTAAGGTATATTCAACCGTAATTTCACAGTTTATAGATGGCCGCGTCGTGGCTCAGTGGTTAGACCGCTTGGCTCTCACCAAGGCGGCCCGGGTTCGATCCCAGGCGACCGCAAAGTGAGACTTGTGGTGACAACACGGTGCTGGGGCGGGTTTTCTCTGGGATCTCCGGTTTCCCCCGCCATTTCATTCCACCGGGGCTCCATCTTCATCTCATGTATCATCAGTGTCATCGCCTGCGGTGCCGTATGCACTAAAAACGGACGTTAAACACCACACACACACACACACACACACACACACACACAGTTTATTGATGAAAAATAAAATAGGTGTATATACATTAGATGGAATGTTATGATTTTTAATTACAACTCTTAATATTTTATTTAAGAATTATGGCTTTTAAATTTATAAATACAGCTAAGCCATATACTTAATTCTTTTTCATTAAAATAAAGCCATTGTTAAAGCAAATGTGTGGTAAAAGTTTCAGCTCTCAGTGTCCAATAGTGTGAGATAGTGGGGCATTTGTATAGACAATTATACTTTTTCAGAAATTGCCTTTAAACATAAATTTTTAAGAAACTCGCCAATTTTAATGCCAGAATGTCTCAAAATCCTCCAGCTTCATAGTCCTCTGTATCATCTACTTGCCTATGTTTCCTTTTTCTTCCTTTTAGTGACCTAGCCTCCTGATATCTTCTGCTTTACGTACCATTGTCGCATAGAGCTCTTTTAGAATATTTCTAGTATTATATCTAATAGTAATTTCCATTTCACTCAGCATTCTACCAGCATTCGCTTCATTAATTGTGATAACTGCATCATTTGTACCAAAATGACGGGTTTTTAGACCAACGAGAACATTTTAGGTACTGGAGACCAAACTAAAGTATTAAAAGATTCATTCACATTTTGAGTTTTCCCTGTCAAAAATTTTTGTCACTAATTCTGCATTAGCCAGATCTATATAAATAGGTTTCAATGCCAAAATTACAGCCTTAGGTATGGGATTCTTGTGATGAAATTCTCCAGATTACTCCTAGGTTATGCTTTTTTATATTTACACCAATCCACAGAACAGAATTAGTGCATTGGTTCGATATCAGTGGAAGCTTTGAGAAAGTATGTAGCCCACACTCTCTAGCCATGTCCTCAAGGTTATTTGAATTTTCTCTGATAGCCTTCCATAATATTCAGTTAACTGATTGATGTTTGAGTCTGATTGTTTTCAGTTAATTTTGTTTACCCATGTTTATAAGTTTTCTAAATCTTGTATATTATTTTTATACATGGCATAAACATTCCAGTTTAATTTGACAGTAAATCTCTATTTAGCTGCTATCACTGGTTTGAAGGAGCTGGAATGACCAACTTGATCAAAATAAATAAAACACATCTTTTCTAACACTAATTTTTACAAAGTTATTGATGTTTTAGAAGAGAGTGTACCAACATTTTCTAATAAACTACTACTCACGATAAGACCTGAAGCCTTCCTGGCGACGCATAAGCTCAATTTCATCTCGGGCAGCAAGCGAGGTTTTAAAGACGATTAGAAATTTACGTTTCGGGAGTGTGCATCTCTCCAACCATTAGGATATTTATTAAATGTTATAACCACAAATGAAAACCTGGATATAACACAAATATAAACAAAGACAAAACACTATCAAAATTCGCATTACTGAACAAAGACTGTTTTCAGTAAATTAAATGCCAGGTCAGGAGATGACGTGAGTATAGAAAATTAATTGGGTCAAAGAAACGTAAGTACTTGACGTGATTATCAAGCTGTACTGATCTGTGCTTCTTAAATAGACGGATTTCCATTTTAAGGCTGGTTTCCAAGAGTAGCTGAACTGATCCCATCTATATTAACTATAACTATATAACTACATATAACTATTTTAGTTAATTGATTGAAATTAATCATTTCTCCACACTAGCCGTATATAGGCTAAGGTTCTTAATAGATAGAGTCAACATGAAAAATTCAATGCCATGGCCGGGATTTGAATCACGGATCTCCTGGTTTCCGTCCAGCCGCTCTGAACCTTTGAGCTACCATGGCCAACATGCCATCCTGACATTAAATTCTCCATTTGACTCATATATTTCCCTGGTAGACCACCAGGGGCTCTTGCATCCGAGATACACCGTTTGTGGCGACTTACTATCGTAAGTACTTAAGTCCCAGGCTTCATCATTTAACTCTTAATATTTTAGTTAATTGATGGAAATTAATCATTTCTCCACACTACCAGGGAAATATATGAGTCAAATGGAGAATTCACTGTCAGGACGGCATGTTGGCCATGGTAGCTCAAAGGTTCAGAGCAACTGGACGGAAACCAGGAGATCCGTGGTTCAAATCCCGGCCATGGCATTGAATTTTTCATGTTGACTCTATCTATATATATAACTATCTCTGATCCCAGCCACTTAAAACAGGAATTACAGCACTGAGACTCACTTTCCGTCAAAACGGCTACTCCGAATATGACGTTGAAGCCTTGATCACCAAAGCTAGGAAAGGGAAACCTGTAATACAGAAAGCTACAGCCTGTATCCCGTTTACCGGGAATCTATCTGGCAGAATCAGCAGAATTCTCGCCAAATACAACATCAGGACCATCCACAAGCCACCTCCGAAGATTAAACATCTGTTGAGACCAGTGAAAGACAAACTGGACTTCCAAGTTCCGGGTATCTACCGCTTCACTGTGAATGTGAGACACCGTATATAGGACAAACCGTAAGGAGGCTTTGGCCATTTCCTCTGAAAATAGCACGCTTAATCGTGATGCTGGATTTCAGTACAGTTCCTTTTGGAAACAAGCCTTAAAAATGGAAATTCGTCGATTACAAAGCAAATATCAATACAGCTTGGTAATCAAGTTAAGTAGTTACGTTTCTTTGACCCAATTAATTTCCTATACTCATGACCTGACATTTAATTTACTGAAAACGGTCTTTTGTTCAGTAATGCGAATTTTGATAGTGTTTTGTCTTTGTTTATATTTGTGTTATATCCATAGATACATTCGTGGTTATAACATTTAATAAATATCCTGATGATGGGAGAGATGCACGCTGCCGAAACGTCAATTTCTAATCGTCTTTTCCCCTGGCTTGCTGCCCGAGAAGAAATTGAGCATACTACTCAATATTACTTTCAACAGTATTTTTAAATTATTTACAATTAACTACCTCTATAAAATTTGAGCGGGTGATTCGAGATATTTATAAGCAAGTATAACAAGAAAATGTTAAAAAAAAAACATTGAAAATCTGATTTCGACTCCCATTAAGGCAATTATTATTTTATTATAATATATTGTGTTTTAATTCTATATATTTTACTATAGCTCATAATCACGAATGAGATTACGTAACAAGTAAATTATTAAAAATGAAGGAATGTAGCATATGTCTTGGAATTCATGTTTAATATAAAAATTGTATGACCAAAAAGATAAAATATACAACAAATTAAAGTAACTTTTCAAATAAAAGCTAAATTATGTTTTGTTGAAAATTTCGCCATTAGACTCTTGCTAACTTCCAACTTAGGGGACCAGATTACCTTATTTATGACTCCAGGTCGTGTGGGTTAGCTTTAACCTCTATCAACTGGTGGTTAATGGAACAGGGTTTGTTACTCGCCGGAGACCTTGAGCTAATCAGAGGTAAAGTCATTTCTTTTCTTGCGTCCTAAGAGGTCATTCGACTCTCTTCCAAAGTTTCTGGGACAGCACTGGAATGATTTAAATTCGGTGGATGAAGCGAAACAAGGCAGGGTCTCAGTCAGTGTGTCAACAGCTTAAACTTAAGAATCAGATATTTGGCAGCTCACGTACAATTCATTGCAGGCTTGCCAACTACCCGACATGTTACGTGTTACATGCGAAGGCCGAGTAAATCCTTTCTAGTGCCCCGTGTTTGCCGAGAAAGTGTATGTTAATGACGTAATATTTGACACTAGAAGTGTGTTGCTCCCAAAAGTGTGACGTAATACATCCATGTGCTCAAAATGAATGGTTGACCTTTTAAAGCAAATATTTAGCTGCCATTAATTTTAATTACCATGCAAGGGCTCCTCTTCCTTGCTTAAAATGTTTGACATTACTTTCTGCCATACGCAACAGGCAACAATGCTTTAAGATAACAATATCTTTTGATGAACAAAATGCAGTGATTCCAGAAAATATTATCCTCTGACTGAAAATCTTATAGCTGCCTAATTATGGAATAAAATAGGTAGTTGAATGTGTATGTTCAGGTGTTTTCCATAATTTATTTTGATAATTTTATAATTAATGTCTTGAAATTTGCACGACTTTTTGAGTGCAATCTTACAAAATCATTTTAAATACTTTGAGCAGAGCAAATTTTCATCTAAAATTTAGGTAATTTAGGGTTTGAGCTGACAGAGGAGTCTAAATTTTATTTCAGAATTATCGATTTTTTTTACTGTTTTTCTTAATTAAGGCTTCTAGTTGGACGACTTAATATATTTATATATCACGCTAATTGGAACATATGCCAGCGACAATGTCAATTTTGAAAAGCTCATAAACGTGATACATTAACTGTGTTTAAATGGTTCTCCCAGCATTTTAAAAATAGTACTTTTTTGCACCCTTAATTCATCAGTTACTTTCTTTAAAGTTGGGATAAGTACTCTCTAGAGTTTGTGTACAGTTTTAATAGATGTGTATGACTTACACAGTATTTACATTAAGACACAAATACGGAATCATTATCATAAACCACTGGTTCGAAACTAGGTACTCGTACTCATGCCAGACATTTGTTTTCAATGCAGCGTGAGAGTTACGACTGACTGATGGCAGGTAGAATCTAAATGGCTGGCGCGTAGAGTGTGTGAGTCGACCTTGGAGCCAAAAGTAACTTTTATGTATTTATTTTTCTTTTCTTTCTTTATTGCAATGTCAGATGAAGATTTAGACCTGTTGTGCTGTACAGTACCTCTGGGAGGAGGTATTACCTGAGCTGAGTTTATGCCGAAATTAGAAACCGTACATCCATCACACAACTAGGCAGGCCTTATAACCCTTAAAGATGAGGAGAAAGAATTAAAGGAGAAAGAGGGGTTGGGAAATTCGTAGAAAATAACTATGGAAAAATTGGGGAAATGAATGATGGATGGCGGAACTTAGTGTAAGCTGCATATGTTGAAGATGGGGTTACGGTTTGTTTGATTACCTACCATACTTTCACCCAAAGTGCAATGGTTACCTGTTATAAAGGAAAGGTTGTTTATTATTATGGTTGCCTATCCTAATTATTGTGAGTATGATTATATTATTCCATTCTATTTCATTTATTGTATCTGTAAAATCATTTACATGACATGTTGATTCTTTCAGGATAAGGGAAAACCTCCAACGTTAAATCATATCAGACTATGAAAGAAATAATGCTCAAATGAGTACAGGTTACATTTAGAGTTACCAGACATTCAGCTTTAAGACATATCCGACCAGAATGAAATCATGTTCGAATGAATCGAGGGTACATGGAGCATAGAGATACCAGAAAAACCTCCAACTTTAAGTTATATCGGAGATCAATGAAATTATGTTCAAATGTCTCCAAGATACATTTAGAGTTATCTTTTGTCTTCCACGATTAGGTAAGACCTCCAAAGTTAAGTCATATCAATCAATGAAATGATCTTCAAATGAGTCCAGAGTACATCGAGCTTAGACTTACCTGACATAAAACTTTCAAAATTAGGAAAACCCTGACATGAAATTCTCAAGTAAACAAATTACACATGTACACAAAAAGAAATACATTATTTTAAAAAAAAATTAATACAATTTGTATTCCTGTTACCAAAGTTGAATTAAATCCAACAATTTAGTACTTAACATGATTGGCACTGTTATAAATAACATTTATTCTCTCATATGTAGCAATATTTTGGACAATATTAAAAATGTGGAAAATGATGTGACTCTTCAGTTTGTTATCCAGGTATTCCTCCAATGAATAGTAACAGTTTTAACAGACATATCTTCAGGTTATTTTTGAACATTATGAGGTAATTAATTTGTTTTATTTAAGCAGGCAGTTTGTAGTAAATATGAAAATATTAAAGTTGAAATTACGCTTGTACATGTTTTCTTTACACTGAAGGCATGCAGGTTTTCACTACTCCTTGTATTATGATCATCGATAACACAGCCTTTATTGAATGTATCAAAATTTGTTATTATTAATAATAATATAATTATATAATAATTATTATATAATTATCATTATTATTATTATTATTATTATTATTATTATTATTATTATTATTATTATTATTATTATTATTATTATTATTATTATTATTATTATTATTATTATTATTATTATTATTATTATTATTATTATTATTATTATTATTATTATTATTATTATTATTATTATTGTTATTATTGTTATTATTGTTATTATTGTTATTATTATTATTATTATTATTATTATTATTATTATTATTATTATTATTATTATTATTATTATTATTATTATTATTATTATTATTATTATTATTATTATTATTATTATTATTATTATTATTATTATTATTATTATTATTATTATTATTATTATTATTATTATTATTATTGTTGCTGTTGTTGTTATTATTGTTATTATTATTATTATTGTTATTATTATTGTTGTTATTATTATTGTTGTTATTATTATTATTGTTATTATCGTTATTATTATTATTATTATTATTATTATTATTATTATTATTATTATTATTATTATTATTATTATTATTATTATTATTATTATTATTATTATTATTATTATTATTATTATTATTATTATTATTATTATTATTATTATTATTATTATTATTATTATTATTATTATTATTATTATTATTATTATTATTATTATTATTATTATTATTATTATTATTATTATTATTATTATTATTATTATTATTATTATTATAGTGGCATAATTCTTAACTGTTTAAATCATTCACTATGCTGTCCATTCTCTTAAAATTCATCACAACTCTGATTATCCTTTTTTGCTACCTAAATACAGTAGAACCTCGTTTACCGGGGATCAGGACCGATCTGAGTTAAAGAAAGTCCAGGTTATCGGGAAAGTGATAGAAAAACAATAAAAACACGCACATCACCGAAATATTTTTAATGGAGTTCATAAATTACTATTGGCATATTTACACTTAAAAATACATAGACTGTATGTACTGTAGTAGCTTATGTATTTGCACTGTATAAAATATAGTTAAAAACTGGTCAGTAGTAAGAAAGGCAGTGAGCTTCTGCTGTCTCAGTTTAGTGTATCGCTTAGGAGCAGTGATCTCGCATCCGCTTTGGCATTAGAAGTTTATTTATTAATGTTTTAACTTGCCTTAGGTTTGCTACGGCTTGTATGTGGGTCGTAACCACAGCTGGTTCATCAACACTGTCTGACACTGTATCCTCATTTTTTCAGTAACACTGTCTGATGTAATCGGTTTATAGCCTCCGTATAATTGTCAACGACTTCATCATCATTGGAATAGCCATCGATAATTTTAAACGTGTCTGTAAAACCTTATACACTTATTTTTTTTTTCTTTTTCGGTCTTGTTTTCCGGCAAGTCGCACACACCAGGCGACAACTTCTTCCATGACTTTATCAAAGTTTCTCTTCCAAGCAGGTCTCAAGCAGGCGGGGTGAATGCAATGAATTCGCCCGCTAGCAAGAGAATTCCAATAATGTACCTACTGAGAATAAGAATATATCGTCTGTAAAACAAATCTTCATTAACAACATTTTTTTTTTTTTTTTTTTTCAAATCCGGTCCGGGTTACCTGGAGTCGCGGTTAAAGAGGTTCGGATTAACGCAGTTTTACTGTAATCTAATTCATGTCAGTACTATTTCCCCATTTTCTTATACGGCATGTAATGAAGGTCTGAAAATTTGAGAAATATTTAACCACCTTCGGTTACTTTAATGTGTTAACTTTTATACTTCAAGCGCGGAACATTTTGAATGCATAAAAATACACAGAATATTAAAAGCAATAAAACAAAAGCTTGTAGATGTGTTTGGAGTATTACAGTGCGACAAAAGACGTTCTTATTGTTATTTTCGCTTTTATCAAGGACACTTTAAATAATTCAAGGTTTCCAGCCGCAAAAAAGGTTCACGTTTTTGTTGTACCTCAAAAGTTAAGTTCATCTTAAGCATTTTTATTTAATTTTACATTTTGTAAACTGCATAAAAAATAATAAGGATTTTTTTTAGAACACAAGTTCATTTTGAAAAGCATGCATTTTTGTGTGATCTGTGTAATGTTTCGTAATGTGTTCCTTTTATAACTTTTTAAATTCATAGAGTCAACATGAAAAATTCAATGCCATGGCCGGAATTTGAACCACGGATCTCCTGGTTTCCGTCCAGTTGCTCTAACCCATTGAGCTACCATGGCCAACTTGCCGTCATGCCACTAAACTCTCCATTTTACTCATATACATATTTTCCCGGTAGACCACTGGGGCCCTCGCATTCGAGATACTCCGTTTGTGGCAACATACTATTGTAAGTACTGGAGTCCCAGGCTTCATCATCTAACTCTTATTATTTTAGTTAATTGATGGAAATTAATCCTTTCTTCACACTAGCCGTACATAGGCTAAGATTTTTGATGGAATGATGTTTTTGTTTCACTGCTTTAGGTTTAGGTGAATAAGCCAGCTTAAAGTGTATTAGAAGGCTAAAAAAAGATAAGCAAACCTGGAAGTTTTGCTCAGTATACTATAAATTAGAATTGCTTATAAATTACTGAGGCTTCAGCTGCGAAAATATATGGGTGGTATTTAGTGTATCAGAACCAAGCAGCGAGTAATATATAATTCGCAGTTTACATTTATCCCTCTTATTTATTACTTTGGATTTTGAGTCATAGGGCGAAAATTTACCATGGATGTTACAAATAATGAGTAATAAAATTAAAAGCGAATGGAGTTGTTTAAGCATTGGAATTAAGTAACTGAAAAATTGAAAGTATAACATTTGGTATCAAACCGAAATAGTGATTTTGAAGTAGGTTGTACATGCCACATTCCAAAATGCATTTTTAACTCTAAATTTGTATTTTCAGTGAAAGAAATGTTACCTTAATAAGTATCAACAATAGAGAATATAATAAATAAGCACTGTCATTTTTTTCTCACTTCAAATAAACTCCTAAAGCCTGAGTAATATATCCATTGCTAAAGCAAACTGCCTTTTTTTGATGCAAACATGAAAACGACATTATTATATCTTTCATCTGTCTCTTGCCTGATGGAACATGCCACGAACAGCTTCTCAGATTTCGCAGATTGAAGGAGAATGCTGCTCTTCACGTGTTTCTTAACCTTCCACACTATCTTTCATCGTAGAAGGAAACTAAGAATTCAGGTGAAAGACATGAACAAAACCGTGAGAGTGCACTGGTGGACGAGTTTCCGACTGGAGGTATGAGCGATTTTGATGAATTGTAGGAAAGTTGCAAACCAACGTGCACCCTTCATCATCGAGTTGAGGATCTTAGGTGTGGCCAAGTGTGCAACGAAGCGCGGTAGCGCCGCTTTCCCAAAAATTTCAGGAGGGGAAAGAACAAGAAAATTCACACAAAACATTTGCTCTGGAGGAAGAATTTTAATTAAATATAGATTAAATTATTATTTTAATTTATTTAAATATTATAGAATTATTATTTTTTCAGGTTATATATGATTTATACCTGAACATCGTGAACATCCGCGATGCTGCTGACTTGATACTGCTTAGATTTGAGTGAACAATTCCGCGAGCTCATTTAATACTGTATTTACGCATTCATAACCTTGAATACTATGCTTCGGAATCAATGGCGACTCTTCGATGTTATGGAGCACTGAGGATTTTGTCACATGTATTATCTGTAGTTGATGAAGAAAAGTTTATTTTTGTTTTATATGGCGCTTTGTAACGATTATTTCATATTTTTTTTCATATATTTGGGAATTTGTTCTTGATTGTTCTAGAAAATGTGATTTGTATAAAATAGAATGTAAAACTGGGTAGGCCACAGAATGACACAACTAACTTAGTAGTGTTTTTATTGGTTATTATAATAATGTGATTACGTAATACTGTGACTTGGATCAATACGATAAACGTAATTTAGATTTTCTAGAAACTTTGTGCGCAGAATTTCGAGAATATGCGGATAGTTTTGGAGTCATTCTGCATAACATCGGCGTAATGAATGAATGTGTAGTGTTTAACGCCCGCTTTTACTACATACGGCACTGCAGGCGGTGACACTGATGATACATGAGATGAAGATGGAGCACCGGTGGAATGAGATGGCGGGGGAAACCGGAGGTCCCGGAGAAAACCCGCCCCAGCGCTGTGTTGTCCACCACAAATCTCACTTTGCGGTCGCCTGGGATCGAACCCGGGCCGCCTTGGTGAGCGCCAAGCGGTCTAACCACTGAGCCACAGCGCGGCCAACATCGGCGTGTTAAGACGTGTTGTGGTAGTGCCGATCTGCAAGTCTGCAGAAACTTACAGTGCAACAATGCAGTGCCGATCTGCAAGTCTGCAGAAACTTACAGTGCAACAATGCAGTATTAATCATTTTGTGAAGGTACATAATCTGCAAGTCCTGCGCCGTGGATGCCCTGGTCCCTGGCCACGGAAAGCGGACCGGATTCGATCCCAACCATGGGGTGCGGATTTTCGGTCCCGGGTATAGAACCGGTGCCCACTCAGCATCGTGAGGAAAGTGAGGAGCTCACTATAGGTAAGCGACCCTGGTCAAGAAAACCAACATTCCGGCTGAGGGATGCCGAGATGCTGACCACATCTCCTCCCCGTATTGTTGGATGATCGCCCACCTCTTCCGTGAGGAACTAGGCGTGAGGCCGGCAGTCGGGTTGGAAGGCCTTGCCCTGTTAGAGCTGTCGCGCCAGTGGTTAAATTAACATAATCTACAGTTTACATTGTGATACGATATACTGTATTAATGTTTTTTTTTCGGAATAAATTACAAGACTTTTAAAGAGGAGAAAGTTGTTATTTTCTGATGGATAGAGTCAACATGAAAAATCCAATACCATGACCGGGATTTGAACCACGGATCTCCTGGTTTCCGTCCAGTCGCTCTTAACCTTTGAGCTACCATTTTCCCGGTAGACCACTAGGGGCTCTCGCATCCGAGATACACCGTTTGTGGCGACTTACTATCGTAAGTACTTAAGTCCCATAACAGCATAAAAATGATTCTGACCCCAATACTGCGGCCAGACCTCATTGCTCCAGAGTGTTGAGGCATACATCTACAAGAATTATACCAGATCGACACAAAAGGTGAAATTAGTTCATCATTTACCTCGCTCGCGCATTTTGCACAAATTAATACCGTTGCAGCTTTTAAAAACAGCTATAAGTATATTTCAACAACGTTAGTAATAGTATTTTACGTAGATTGTACTTAGTGCTGACAAATAGGAAATTCTTGTGAAGTTTTAAGTTATTAGCGTAAGTGTGGGAATTGCATACTTTCTCTATTTTAGGCGATGTAGGCCTAGGCCAGCTGTAGGGAAAATTGGAACGCCTGAATGGAGAGGGGAAGCAGGAATGTGCTTGTTGTTTCAGCAGTCTTGCAAAGAAAGGAGGGCCTACGTGTGATTGCACAATAAATAGTACTAAAGAATAGCCTTATTCAGCTATTTATGCTGCTGTTGCTGTTATTTCTAAATCGGTTCTCATACAGCTTTCTGCGGTGCCTCAACGCAATTGATTCAAATATCCATAGTCGTTAAAGTGATAGTAATTGACTGGCCATCCATTCAGAGCTTATCGTTCACTCAAATATGCAGTCAATTATGCGTGTGGTAAAGGACGGGGAGGGCTCAAGTAAAATAAATGGTGTGATGGCACGCATCGATGTTGTCGGGTTATCATTTAATTGCAGTTACTTGGATTTTTTCTTTTGTTCTAAAAAGAACTAAAATACGAGTACTATTCAATAAATAGTGATCATAATTTTATTACGGTCATAATTTTTTGCACTAAAATTCAATCTTATTATATTCTGTTAGCTTAATGTAAAAAAAAAAACACGCCGTAGTAGTTTCATTGTTGGTACTCCTTCTGTCCCGTCTGTGAGAACCAGACAAGTTCAGACATGTTCAGTATCGCCTACCGCTGTAATGGAGGTAACACGCGAAGAACAATGTGTGGCTTTGAAATTCTGCTTTCATCTCAACAAATCTTCAGTTAAGGCCTATACAATGTTACAGGAGGTCTATGGAGAGTCTGTTCTTCCCTACAGCACAGCTCAAATGTGGTTTAAAATGTTTAAAAATGGGAGATAATCAATTTCAAAGGAAGGTGCACCCGGTGCTCCAGTTACTGCTCTTACGGAAGAAAACATCAACGCTGCTGCTGCCATTGTGAATGATGATCAACGAATTACCTTAAGATCACTTTCTGAAGTACTGAGCATTTCATTGGGTGCCACTCACACGTTGGTCACAGAAACATTACACATGAGACGTGTTTGTGCGCGATAGGATCCAACACTGCTGATTCCCGAACAAAAGGAGATTCGCATGTAAGTCTGCATGCAGTTAAAGTTGGTTTTAGAAGAAAATCCGGAGTTTCTTTCAAACGTAATCACTGCTGCTGAAACTTGGCTATATCATTTTGATCCCGACAGTAAACAGCAAAGCTCAGTGTGGAAATCTCCTTCATCATCAACCCCCCAAAAAGAAAATGTGGTTGTTTCTGCTGGGAAAGTTATGGTCATCTCATTCTTTGATATTCATGGAATGGTTTATCAGCATGTTGTACCTGCACATACATCAGTAACTGGAAAATACTAGAGGGATGTCCTGGAAACATTGCAAGTCCATATCAGGCGCAAAAAACCACATTTCTGTGCAGGCTGGATGCTGCACTGCGATAATGCGCGGCCGCATATTACCAACGCTGTTGCTGATTGTCTTGCAGAAATCAAAGTGAAGTGCATTCCTCACCCTCCCTATAGTACGATTTAGACCCATTTGACCTTTTCCTATTCCCTAACTTGAAGAAACGTCTTCGTGGGAGGCATTATCCATCATCAGAAGCAGTGGTGAAGGCTGTGGACGCGATTTTGAAGGATATCTCAAAAATGGTTTCCAGCATGTCTTTAAGACTGGCAGAAATGCTGGGATAAGTGCATCGCATTCAGGGGAGACTATTTTGAGAAGGAACATCAAAATTATGAGTATGAGTAAAGGTACGTTGTCAGAAAAAATTGGTTAGCGTTCTTTATTGAACAGCCCTCGTATAAAGGTAAAAATAATATAATATTTGCAATTAAAAATATGTAATATTTTGTGTGTATAATTGATAAAGGCCAGTTCAATATTATAGAAAAGAACGACACTAATGCTTTTTTCAAGCTGAATGCAGCCAGATGTTGCATATCTGCTACACCATGTATTTAAGGGTGAACCGATTTTTATTTTTTGAGTTATGTTGTATACATTGACATACCGATGTTTTTACACACTTCTTTTTTGGTATATTTCCACTGATACCTAGGTATCGAGGTTTAAGGGGGACCTCTGTGTATTTCTGCGTCGTAGAGTAAGCAGTATTTGGTTGAAATTAATTGTTATTTCTTACTAGCCGTGTTTAGGGCGCGCTAAGAAAGGGTAGAGCTATGTTATAGCAATGCTATAGCCGGGATTTGAACCACAGATCTCCCTGTCTCTGTCAGGTTGCTCTTAACAACTGAGCTGCCGTGGCCAAAATGCCGGTAAGACATTAAATTCTCCAGCTGACTCGTGTTTTTCCTGATAAACCTCTAAGAGTTCTGACAGATACATGAGACAACTAACTTAATGGTGACTTACTATGCTGTAAGCCCAGGCTTTATAGTTCTGATCACTATTAGGTCAATTAATAGAAGTTAATTGTTCTTTTACACTAGCCATGTGTAGGCTGAAGTATGGAAACATAAAGTGCAAGTAATATTTGTTTGTGTAGGTTCAGTATTGAAGATAAAAACAATCGAACAAACACAACGTAATTTAACATTAAGGAGAAAGGCGATTCAGTGTTGGTTTTAGGGAACGCTCCATATAAAACGGCTGCCATTCTGAACTCCGAGTTTATACCACGTGACTTGCATTTGTTTCCAGACACGCCTGGTGAGTCTGTCATATTACTTTTGCTGCACGTTGACAGCTTATTATCAGCATTGTCATCCTCGAGGCTGAAGACGAAAGTCATTCTCTGTGCGAGAGTTTTCATTGCATTTTTCTCTACGGGGTATATAAATATTTGACATTTAAGAATGCTGCTGTAACATACCTTTCACTATCTGCCGTAGCTTGAATGTACCGTTAGACGATGCATTTGTGCCAGTAGTACGCGAGGACTTATCTGTTAGCACATGCTTATGACATGCTTCTTGTTGTCGTAGGTTCGGAGTGCAGCATATTCTAGGACAAATACGTCTTTCTTTTTAATCTCTTTATACTTCCCGTTAGTGATATCCATTCATTGTTCTCAGAATCAGCTGGACTTCTAATTTCTCTACCCCTATGTAGGCAGAGGAAGTATTGAACTCTGTCCAAATATTCGATAGCAGGATTTTCCGGGAAGAAATATTTTGACATCGATGAGCCAACTAAAAAGGATGTGTTTAGAAAAATATCATGTGCATGAGAAAGAGGGTTACAGAGAGAAGGCAGAATAACCAAAAACTGAAATGTTTGGGCACACATGTAAGAACTTTTATTTACTGTTAAATCGGTAGGTGAATTTTTTTCAGAGGATTCCCCGAACCCAGATGATCTGCCTTCTATGTAAAATTTTATTTAATGTTTACTTTCTATTCTGCTTTCTTATAATAAGATTCAACGCCAAATTTTCGTGAAAATGCATCTTGTGGCTCATTGAATCCAAAAATAGCATTTTAGAAAAGTTGCACCAGAACCAATGCTATAAAAGAAACAAAAGAAGTCCAATAAATAGAATTAGGAAGAATCTACTTTATGAAAACCATAACCATACACATATTTGAAGTCACACGACGATTTGTGTATTTCATTTGAAACAAAAGTGATCCTTATTTTTTGCACTTATGTATTACAGGAGAAAGAGTTTTTCAGCTCAGTGTATGAAAAATCTTGTATTTAGAAACTCGGGAAAGAAAATTTTATTTTAAGGATATAATGCAAATGAAAAATGTGTAAATGCAACATAACCTATATTATTATGCAAGGTCTTTACAGCAGTTATTGACTTACAAATACAGCTTGGTAATACGATTTAGGTGTTTGACAATAATCAAGTATAACTGTAACAGTATGGCTGTATTTCATCTAGAGCAGAGTTGGGAAAATTACTCCCCCCCCCAGAAACAATGACCATATCAAAGTAATTCGAAGAACCTAAGCACCTTCGGCACAGCAAAGCACTCTTGGTTCACTGCTAATTGGCTGATTTGGTTTCTTTCGAATATAGAGACACAAAATTTATCATAAATATAGGCACAATAAAAACAGAAGAAATAAAAGTAAATCATGGAGTAAGACAGGGATGTAGTCTTTCTCCCATACTGTTTAATATATACTTGGACGATTTGATAAAAACTTGGGAAAAAAACAAGTGGATAAAGGAATACAACTAAATGGAAATAAAAACTTAAATGTGATACTCTATGCTGATGATGCAGTAATAATACAAGCAAATTAAGAAAGCCTTCAACGTTCCATTTATAAAATGTACTTATTGGGAAAAGAATACAATCTAAATATATCCAGAATGTAACGAAGATAATGGCACATCGAGGAAAATATCCTGTAAGATCAAAATTAAACTTGGAAAACAAATGCCTCGAATTTCAGCTATTAGGGCTGTGATGTAAGCTTTGGCTTAGAAAAAGACATAGAAAACAATATAAACAAATGTCAGTAGATATGTGGAACTGTAGGAAGAACATTGAAAAACGAAGCAGGGAAAGAAATAAAGTTAAAATTTTATAAAACGATGACAGTTCCAGTCCTCATTTATGGAAGTGAGTCCCGGATATTAAAAGAATGAGATAAAAGTAAGATACAGGCAGCAGAAATGAGATTCTTAAGAAGAGTTAAACAATGTGATACACGATATTTAACAAGAAACGAAACTATTCGAGAGTAACTAGACATATATAAATTACAGGACAAATTGCAGAAAATACACAGAACTGGAAAGGACATATAAATAAAATATACGAAGAAAGAGTACAGGTTTTAATAAGAAGATATAATCCTCGTGGAAGAAGAGATGTAGGACACCCTAGAAAGAGATGGGAATGATTGATAGAATGCGAAGACTGAACAGGCAGAAATGCGTAATCCCTGAAGTGAAGAAGTAGAAGAAGAAGAAGAAGAAGAAGAAGAAGAAGAAGAAGAAGAAGAAGAAGAAGAAGAAGAAGAAGAAGAAGAAGAAGATTTCTTTCGTATCTGGTGGTGCATCTTCGCTTCTCTCTTATCAGCATCACACATTGAGACATGTAAGAGCTAATTTGTGACGGTGCACATGCCATGTTATATCTTAATACCATTTATATGTGCGATTCTCTCATCAAAAGGAATCCTGAAGATCTCAGCTGTATCTGTTTTATTCCCAGGCTTGCTCGGCAGAGCTTATGGGATTTCACCTTCAGGGCATGCGTCGGTGGTTTGAAGAAAGGCACGGAATTTTGTGCATCTAATGAAGTTTTAATGCTTAAAACATTCTTGCAGTTATTTGATATATGCCGATTACACTTGTACTGATAATTTACTCACTGTAAAATAAATAATTCTACAAATTTAGTATTTATCGGTAGTTTTCTGATACGCAATGCTACCCTGGTCTGCTCTCCAAGACTATCAGACGAGGAGTAAGTTGGCGTGACGCTAACTAGCACGGCTGACCCTACTTTTAACACATGTCCGTTGGCCTACCACTTGTTTCAAAACAATCTTTATTATTTTACTAACTTTTAAGTCCTTCTTTATTACTTTAATAGTCGGTGATCATGTATATTATTTTTGTTGGTTATGTTTCTTATTTTATAATTAATTATAGGTATATAAATGTCTATTTTAATGTATGTACATATAAACTTTATTTGACTTATCCAACGTAACGTTACACTGATGAAGTCAAACGAAAGTCTCTGACTACTGATGTCAAATGAATTTACGTATCATTATAATGAATTATAGGTATATAAATGTCTATTTTAATGTATGTACATATAAACTTTATTTGACTTATCCAACGTAACGTTAGACTGATGAAGTCAAATGAAAGTGTCTGACTGCTGATGTCAAATGAATTTCCGTGTCAATCTAAATAATTGTAGCTAATGCTCACTTAACTCGTGTTAAAGGGATTAAGTTCCGTTGCCGGAGTAACCGTCTGTTCTCAGTTTCTATGATGCTAAGGAATATATGTTCTAAAACAGCATCTCGGGTGGTTAATATTTTTATTCCAAAGCAGCATCTAGTTAACCTTTGCATTACTGAGATGTATAGTACAGTTAAATCTGCTTGGCCAGAAGTCCTCTGTATGAGGCAGGGAGGTAATAACTTGTATTGGTTATATTGTAATGCAGCATACTAAGATCGAAGCGTTAGTTTTGGAAATAATTAATAACTTACTCGAACAACTACATTAGTGTAAAATGTGTGACTGGACTGCACAACTCTACGGAGAGGTTTCCTCACGGAGGTCCAAACTTGGTCTACCGTGCCCAAGTTGAGCACACCTAGGAGGAAGGATGGAGGATGGCCCTCCCAAGGAGCCACGACAGAATAGAGGTTAAGATCCTAACACTTTGTCATTTGAAAACTCCCTAGAATATCAACCCGCCATGCAAGATCGAGACACCCGCCGACTCTTCTAGCCTGAAATTGACTTCCAGAAGAGAAATGATTGAAGATAAAATGGAGGGACAGAAAAATCAGTAGAAGTAATTAGCCTACCCGGCATTTGTAAGGCGATCCGGCAGACCCCCGAAGAAACCCATGGGTCATATAGGTCGGTCACGGGAATCGAACCCGGACCTCCGGAATGTAGGCCACAGACCTTCCCGCCTGAACCACCCCGCTCAGCAAAATGTGTGAGGTAATGTTATAGAGGATAATTTCGGTATTTCAGTGCATGTCAGCAATTGTGCTTCTCTATAACTCTTAAAGGAAAACGTGAAGCGGGTACAGATTCAGGATGGCAGCCTCGGACACACTTGGGGTTGCTTAGGTCTCCAAACATTACATCCTGACCCCATCATACTTCCCGTAGGCCTACCTCCCTTTAACGAGGGGTCTGTTTGAGGGCCCGTGCTGCCCCGAAGGCCAGAGTAGACAGATGCTTAAAGCATTCTCCACCATCAGGTTGTGACCTGCATAAGGAAGAAATGAAGTGAAGGAATCATAACAGTTTTTATGGTGCAGACTGAGACAGCGTCGTAGCTGAGTACTTAGACCACTTGGCTCTTACCAAGTGAGTTTTATACTGGGGCGGGTTTTCTACGGGATCTCCCCGCCATCTCATTCCTATGGTTCTTCATCTTCCTCTCATGCATATTTAATCTCACCACCTGCGGTACCGTATGTAGTAAAAGCGGGCGTTGTGCACTGCTAATTCCATTTCATTGGTGCTCGCCTCGGTAGCGTGTGTGCCTAACGTACAAGAGGTCCTGAGTTCTATAGACCCTGGGCTCATTTGAACATCATTTCACCCATTCATCGTTCGATTTGACTTAACGTTGGAGGGCGTAAATTAGAAATATATATAACTGGTGCAGACAAATAGCCAACAGAGACGCACAGTTCCAGCACTTCCAACTTGAAGGCATGTTCCACTGCTGGAGCTGTCTAAATAGGGCGATGAACGACCCGACGACCAAGCGGCCCTTTAGTATCCACGGAAAACGCTTTCTTTCTTTGAGCAAGCATGCAACTCATTGGTTCGACAGAACCGTGTGCACGAAACGTAAAATCACATCTGAAAGATGAGAAGAAAACGGAACGAAAGGGAAATGGAATACAAATTCTATAGAAAGAAACTAGTCCAGCATTCACTTATTGATCAGGAATAATATGAATAACCGTAGTAAAAGGTGAGCGGTAGACGAAAATTGAACAGAGTCCTCCCAAAAGTGAGCCTCACATAAGGAAAGAGTTAAAAGGAGGAAATTTATATGTTAAGTCAGCGAAAGAACAGTAGAAATGTGACTGGATAATTTAAGACCATGATTCATGGGGAAGTACCTAGTCTATACTGGTTTCTGAGGCATTCACAGTTATAGGTGGACATACAAGATAATTCCTTTTACTCTTAAAACGTTCTCAACACTATTGTAGTATATGCTTAGGAATGTACTTTCGTGTTGCTGTAGTAAATGAGCTACACTCATTCCGCACTTTCTTTTTACACCATCGGTAGTAGTTCACGAGCTGTGTCAGCTGATGGTTTCAATTTGTAAGCTGAACAGTGTGGGTTGCAATAAGCAAATGAATGATTATCTTCTTTAAACTTTACAGATAATTTACACAATTGATTTGAGGTGGCTTATTTCTGTTACCTCCCCTTATATTAGACAGCAAAACTGATAGCCTTAGTGGTCCAGAAGATGACAGTCGAACTAGATACCTGGGTTGGCGGGAGATTGAAGAAGTAGTTTGGCTCAATTTCCTTAAATTTGTATCACCTCATCTGCGTTGGTTTCTAAGATTAAATGAAGTCTGTTGGGCTTTCGGCAGGATAGTGGAATTTGCATTCTGAAAAGATATCACCCCGGTCATTGTCGGAATTGCTGGGTACCCGTTCCTTTATGGGAGCATCTCGCATACACTTGCAACCTACCCCTCCCAGGTTGCGGGTAGCTAAGGCAGGGCTAAACTGCGGTAGGATTCTTACCATCTTGGGATCTTTAGGAACCTGCACACATCATCGTCCCAACTTGGTCACCTTACGGTCTCTCCTTTAAACCCTTTTGCTAGAGGTTACATCAACTGCCTACTTAGGTCAAAGTATGCTGCTGCGCTCCACTTACTGGAGGTTCCTCCATCTGAACTGCAACTCCTAAATTTTTCCCAAATGCCATCTAACAGTGCCATTCATACAGATCAAAATAGTCTATTTCTTTAGAATATTCCTTCCTCTTCTTTTTTCATCTAGGCTAAAAGCCTGTTTTACCAGAAAAAAGTTCTTTCATCTCATTTTTTGTATACCTGCACTAAGTCTTCCTTCTGGTGTTCCATCTCTGGCCTGGCCGCCGATATGACCATAGTAGTTAAAGCAAAAAAAAAAAAAAAAAAAAAAAAAAAAACTCTGGCCTTATGCACTAATCTGTCAGGTGCCATTTGGTTCACATGGTCATTCCATTCTTTCCCTTTCCTATCTACCAACTCTGCTACAAGTTGCAATTTACTGACGTCTCTTATTGCTACATTAGGTACTCTATCCCATCTGCTATTTCCTTGTATTTTTCATAATATATTCATTTCGGTTACATTGAACATTTGTTTTGTTTTTGTGATTTCAGGTCTGGTTTCTGCAGCATAAGTCATTATTGGTCTGATAAATCCTGATTTCTGTTTCTCTATTAGGACACCCGGAGACAACAGAAGCCTTATTAACTTTCTCTTTCAAAAATCCATCACTACTTATTTTTATGCCTAGATAATTAAAAGCCATAACTGTTTTATTATATGTTTTTAATTGTAATTTACATCTCAATGGCCATTTATGTATTGTTAAAACTTTGTCTTTAGTGAATACTCATTCCATTCTCCTCCCAACTCAGATAGAGATGACGTAAGAACCTTTGTAAATTCTCCTCTGTGTTTCCTATTAAAACTCCATATACATACGCAACTAAATTTATTTCTCCTTATCTAAGGTATATCCAAGTATTCCTTTCACCTCCTTAGTTATACTTTCCATTAACATGTTAAAAAGTAGAGGGTTAAGAGAATATCTTGTCTACTTACTTTTATTGGTATTTCCTTTTTAAGTTAACCTATTTTAAGTTTTGAAGATTCCTTTTGATCATTATTGTCTTTGTTGTAGTCTTCTATACTGGTATTATTAAGCTATTTTCTATTTTATGGTACCGTAGATGTAGGTTAGATAACGAAGGGAACACCTAGCACCTCGACGCGCAATTGGACCCCGGAACTGACGGATAAGTTGAAGGGAATGCAGGGGCCGTAGGAATGGATAACGCAAGCAGCAAAGGTGCGCTGAGATCTGGTTTGAGGCTAGGAGGCGCTCGGTGGCGACCTATCAAAACCAGCTGAGGAAAGATCGAAGCACAGCACGGAGGTGTTGTTAAAGGTGAACCCTATTCCATGGAACACGGGCCTTGGACTTATTGCCATCCCGGGACACTGACTCTTACTGGCATTTTATGGGGAATAAGTCATCGGGCGGTGATGTGGTGGGTAGGCGGTTGGCTTTTATTCTGTTTTATGTGTAATTAGGAAGAGAAGACATAGATAGAAAGATAGAAATGGAATGTAATGAGGATGATAGATTTATGGCATGCCTAGGGAGGTTCTTGGATGTTTGTAGGTAGCTCCGGAGTCTGTATCATACTCCCCGAGACCCCTGATGAGATGGTTCAAACTGGATGGTAGATCAGAATAAAATTTTTGTGAAAGGTTTAGAATGTAGGTGGTTAGATTGGGAAATGAGAAGTCATTGTGAATATTGATATTGGGGATGTTCCCTTCCGCACCTGTAGCTATTCTTAGATATCTGTTTTGCAGGACCTGGAGTTTGTTTAGGTGTGAGGGTGCTACAGCACCCCAGAGAGGAAAGATCGACTCGGAAGTCCACCCTCTTATGCAGGCGAGAAGAGGTTGCCAATCGCAAGCGTCAGCGTCATCTGCTGGCTGTCGTTCGACACATAGTCTCGGAGTCGTCCTGCAGCCGAAGTGGAGAGAAATAGGAGAAAGGAGAGTAGCGGAAGAACTCATCATTCCAACATTCGCCTTGCCTACTTGGAAAAAGCCACGGATAAAGCCATTGGTTAGAGTGGACAGCCACGTGATCGAACCTGGATCCTACGAAATGGGAGTCTCGGTTGGTTCATAGTGCTATAACAAGTAAATCTAAAAACTTTATTGTATTAATAAACGTTAAATGTTCCTGTTTAATTAATAAGCATTCCAGATTTAACATTGACATTAAAAACAGCCAACGTGTTCTTAATTTTATGAATTACGTACTGGGAAACAGATGAATAACGTCACAAAGAGTAGAATAAAAATAATCGCATCAATTATATATATATATATATATATATATATATATATATATATATATATATATATATATATTGGTTGTAGAATAAAATAAATTTTACACGGAGCTTTCAGGATTCACATGCTGTTCAGTGTAAGTATAAACCCAGTACAGAATGCTTGACATTGAAAGGTTAAGTCGTGAATATCAATTACGTTGTCAATTGCGTAGCCGAAAGCATTTCAAACGATGTCTATTATCTTAAGCGTTGTTGCTTTTTCACACATAATAATTATAATTTCATATATCACAACTTTTCTAAGAAGTGAATACTGTTTCAGGTAACGATTTTGGGAAGAAAAGAAAACCTGACACGTTTCTTTAGTAGTGGAACTTAATCATAGTTCTCAAATCCTGGGCCTAGACAGCATAATAATGTTTGAAGAAGCGTTCCCTGTTACAGCTGTTTTAATTATAAACCATTCTTGGTTATATAGACGCGAGTATCCCGATCAGTTCTTGGAATCTTGTAAAGTTACCGCCCTACGTTTATTGTGATGCTGTGGAAGTTCTCACGTCTTCAGGAAATACCATTTCTGTTGTGTAGAACGATGTGTTCTTGCAGAAAAGTTCTGTGTCGTAGAACATCAACGTTTCACGTTCAAAAGGAAAATGAAAAAAAAAAAAGTAACAGCTGCAGGAAGCTTTATTGCAATTCGGCTATGATGTACCAAATTTCCACAAAGCCCTGAGGGTGAGGTATGAAATAGGACCTATTACTTTTAAAATGTTGTATTCCAAAGTGATTAAGTTATAATCATATTTGAAAATATTGTATGTTAACATTTACAAAACCACAATTGTGGCTATTGTATCCTGATCATTGCTAAATTCGTTCTTTTTCTTGATATCTAATTTTGTACCATGTTCGATTAGATGTGGATACTAATCAGGAGTAAGAGCACAGCCCATACCTGTCAGCACCTAAACCTGAGGTTTATTCTGTGTTTTTTTCTTGTTTTCATTAAAGTTTTACCTCCTTAAACTCTAATCCGTTAGATTTTTATTGCATGCAATCTCGTTTGTATCCGGAGTTACAAATGGATTGCATATACTGTACTCAGATAGTAAGAAGCTTACCTTACTTAACATACCCTAAATTTACACGTATAACCTAAGAAAAAAAAAGACGGCAGATGTTAGGAGAAACAAAAACATATGAAGCATTATTTGGAGAATGTAATTGTATTTATGGAACAGCTGCAGCATTTCTAAACAGTCCAAAGCAGTAACCTTTGCACACTCACTTGCAAAACGCTTGTAGGAGGAAATGTTAAAACTAAACTAGCAATTATGTATACCACATATAATTTTCCTGTTAGATTCACTTTTCACTCCAAGTTTACATAAATCTCTTCCCGTTATAATTTGATCTCCAAACGCAGATGATGTCAATGACATGTCGAGATATTGAATTGTTATTCTTTCATTAGAAATCCTGATAAAGCATGTAACTGCCTGAAAGATAAGGAAACGTTTGAAATATGTCAGCTGCTGAGGTTTGTGTTTCATGGGAAAGCAAAGTAAGACGAAAGCCTGGAGCAGAAATTGCAGTTTTACTGTATTGGAAATATTTATCTAATATTAAGACGAAACGTTTCAAAATCTTTTACTACAGTCAATGCTAGTTGTTTTGGTACTGGATTTATGCGAGACAGATTTAGAGTTATATGCATTGAGAATCAAATGTCAAATCACTTACAAAAGGACCAGCCCACAGTAAAATATTTTAATTTGTTAACGATCTGCCAATTGCTGATTATATCAACACCACCGGGCTGCCGGTGTTTCGTCCCACAGTTCTTCTACTTGTCGGTAAATCTACTGGCATGGGGCTGTAGCTTTCAGACACAATTCAAAACAAGCCATTGGTGTGGATAAGGCCTGATTCCGTCATTAGCCAGCGGCTAATCAAATTAGCCATCCAGGTGGACTGTGGAATGAGTATCATAAAAACATTGGATAGATATGATGAAGTTGTCAAACAGGTTAAATTGATGAAAAAGAACAAAGCACCAGGAATAGATGGAATTTATAAAGGGATGCTGTAATGATGTTTATTTAAATAAATTACGAGTTACTAGTATGTTTAATTTAGTTAACAAGAACGGATATATGCCAGAGAAATGGGGAGAGAAATAATACACCCAGTTTAAAAGACGAGGGGAGAACAGTCAAACCACTGCAATATTAACAAATGAATAAATATTTACAGGAAATGTGAATTATAAATTAAGAAATAGAGAACTATAGCACAAAGACAAGGGGGTACAGACCATCCCAATAATTATAGAGGTATTGCACTATTAACAAATGTAGAAGAAATATTTACAGGAAATTTGAATACGAATCGTTAAAGGACTGTAGGATTTTATCTGAATTTCAAAGGGGGTTTCGTAGGGGGAGAAGAAGTGTAGGTAATTTATTAATAATAGAAGAATGAGTGGACAAATATTTAAAGGGAGAAAAGGGAAGTTGTACATGGCATTCGAGAACCTAGATAAAGCATACGACAGAGTACAACTAAATTATTTGCCATTGTATAAACTTTTGAGCAAAGGTGTGACTTTCCTATGGTTAATACCCTTAAAGCCTTACACAATTTGTGTAAGAGTAGAGAGGGATGCATAACAGAGGAAATAAATCAAAGGAATGGACTACCGTATGGGTATAAACTAAGTCCAGCGTTATTCGATCTGTTTATTGACGATATTATAAGTGAAATAGGAAAGATTGACAATTTTTGCCAGCAATAAAGAATGTGACAATTCTGGGATTGTTATTTAGTAATGATTTTAGGATTAAAATAGCAAATGTGTAATGCTGTAGCGAATGGAATTTGAAAGTAAACAAACTAAGACTCAAATATTAATACTTAGGAAAGGAGCAAAGTTGAGTATATTTGAAAATTGGGAGATGGGAAACCAAGATTCTAAAGCAGTTAGAGATTATATATATATTTTGGTGTTAAAATGGATAAGATTGAAAATGGAAGAAACTGAAGAAGTTGGTTTTTGCAAAAGGGAAAGGAGCATTAGCAGCAGTTAGCGAGTGTAAATACAGAACACTGTAGTTCAGGGTGGTTAGAAAAAGTACACAACAGTAGTGGAAGCAAACATGTGACATGGAAGTGAAGTTGTGGTCTGGAGGGTGGATGCAGCACACAGGATATTCTGTATCTATGATTGTCGAGATGGCACATATGTTTTGCTTTAGAATTTTAAATTTATATGAAAAGTATCTGCTAAGACAATGCTTAAAATATCAGGAAAATATTTTGAAACGTAGTGGATATGCTGTAGTATGCGATATAACCTGGAAAACAATGTTCTGGGAGAAATTTGGAGAATGAGGTAAAACAATGTAAGGGTTTTTGGAAAGGAGTTACGAGAAGTTTTGAAGACATAGAAATACAAATACTGTTTGCTGATTTAGTTGGCAAAATGTCGTTTGAGGCGTACATTACAATATAAAGTATATGGGAAAAAGAGATATGAATATTTACAAACTAAGTAACGAACAAAGAAAGGTTGTAGTGTGGGTGAGATCGGCATATGGATATTAAAAGGGATGAGAAAGGGTTTTCCACAAAAACGGTACCAAAACGGATAACAAAGCAGTACTGTTTGAGTGTAAAGGGACAAAGTTTTACAGAAAACAATGCATAAATGAGAAATGGTCTAAAATGGCTAGAATGATTGCAGAAATTAAAGTGTTTAGTGAAGGCTATATGAAAGCTGGAGAGTTTTTAAATTAAATTAAAAGTAAATGGAATTGCACATTAAAAGAGACATACACAAGGCGAAATTTTAAGGGAAATTAAACCGAGAGGGATGGCTCATGTGGTTTAGTCTGTAGCCTGCATCGGGGAGGTCCAGGTTTGATTCTCGTGGCCGTCCTACCTGACCTATGGGTTTTTCGAGGGGTTTTCCCGGGTTGACAGTGGAATGCTGGGTGGGTTAGTTATATCCCCCGAATTTCTTGTCCCTCTATTTCATCTCCATTATCACTTCACATCAGCTCTCATCTGAACTCTTTCAGGGTAAAGTATGTTTAGTTAACGTGTGTGCAGTTCGCACTCAAAGGGACCTCAAGGGACCTGACCTTCCCGCCCACTAATGACCGTCATAAATCTATCTCCACACTTCAGAAATGGAACACTGTCGTTGAGGACCAATAACAACCCTGATTTTCTCGAAGTGACAGTCGCATGTCTACTCCACGTGGAGTCTCAGTTGCCAAAGTTCCAACTTCCAGTTGATCTGTTTCATTATGTGCAGCAATTCATTGTTTGTCACGATGCGGAGACCGTGGGAGGGAAATGCAGTGATAAATGTAAATCAAGTAGTAGATAACTTTCAGTCAAGTGAAAATAATCAAAGTGATGACAATAGTGTGAATAACTGGGCCGAGTTATGTTGCTGAAAAGCCTCAAAAAACAAAGTTTCAACGGGAACTGTTTCTAAGCAAAGTCAAGCGCTTGTTTTGAACACATATAAATATGTGCTGACAAATAATCTTGGTAACGGGTCATGCAATGATGATAAATTATGGGTATTTACAGAAATACGGTAAGAAATATTGTGACGAAAGGAATACCAAAGACGCTGATCAAGTGTGAAAACAAAAGCAAACGTTTCTCTAAAGTAGATAATTTCACATGCGATTTAATTCGTCGAGAAATTTATAGATTCTATGCAAAAGGGAGAGCGCTCACCTTAGACGAATTGGTTGCACATTTGCGAGAAATTTGTGATTTTCCTTAACGGCACTGCACTATGCGCGGTCTCCTAAAGGAGCTGGGTTTCAAATACCACATTTTGAATAAGATAAGAGTTATTATGGAATCCAGTAGAATTGTAGCTTGGCGATATATATCGTCAAAACTAAGAAAGTTTTGCAGTAATGGACATAAGATAATTTATTTAGACGAAACCTCGTACGATGGCCATGAAGTATCGAGAAAGGTGGCAACCTTGCAGAAAGGTCTGGGAGAAGAAGGGTCGGAGGTTGTAAAACGATTATAAGGGTTCGTCAAAGGCAGCGGCCGACTGCACATGAGTTAACTAAACAGACTTTAAAAGTGTCGGCGTGAGTCTCGTCGTTACTCTGAGTAAAACTTCCTCCTCCTGTAGGACGTCTGCGAACCTGGTCTGGTGGGGTCGTTCCTAGACCGCTGTGGTTGTGCTGGTCTGCCGGGGAGTTTGCAACTGGTTAGTGTAAGGATCCTGTGCTCTGCAATGTCCTGGCTTCTTGGGACGGCTGCCCTTTATCTCCTCGCGCGTTATCCTTCTGCACGACGGTGCCCCACTTGGGCGCATAGGTACAATAGATCAAAACTGGTCGCAGTGTCGAATTCCCACATTACCGTAATCCAATCCAACCCAAGGTAAATTAATGTATAACTATTAGAAGTTGTATAATGAATTGTTCAGCCTGGACTGAACACTTACTCATATACCTTGTATTTTTTATTTGTAAGATAGCTTAGTCCAGTACTGTAAGGAAATATGTAATAAAATCATTTCTACTAATGCTTATTCTTAATGCTTATCCTGAATGCTTATCTTAGAAGAATATTTGGAAAATTAGTTATAATCGATATAGAAAGTCGTGTTGCTGTAACCAAGCAGACTTGTTTTAATCTCACAAGAATATCATTGATGTTTTTGGATACCCCTGACACCCGCTCCTTGTAGCTGATAAAGGGCAATAGGTCACTAAGATGCGCCACAAGTTTAATAACAAAAAAGGAAATCAATGAGTTGGGATGTATCATGGAATACTAGCAGCGGGAACTTGTTTACTGCTTGTAATACCCACCTATTAAATGCTTGGCAAAACTACTTCAGCTGATCGTATATAGATGGCAGTTATAGTTGCGACTTCACTGCCATGTGGTTGCTGTTGCGAACTACTAAAAACTGCACGTACAGAACATACTCAATAGATGGCAGGGTTGTTGCTGTATTGAATAAGATTTGCTAGGTGTATATTTGTCTGCTGCATGGTTTTGTTTATTTATTTATTTTTGCATAATTGTGAACATTAACCACAACTACAATGTTCACTGGACAAAATTCAATAATCTATGTATTACAAAATAATAATCAAACTAAGAAACAAAAAGATCAGGAAACGAAATACTGATATATTTGGTACATATATGACAAATGATTGTAGTATATTCAAATAAGCTTAAATTATAGTTACACAATTTAATATTTAAATACAGCATTTTATTTTACATGGACTGCGTTGTAAGTAACGGTGAATATTTGTGTGAGTCTGTGTTAACCCTTGGAATGAAGAAGAATATTACGAAATTTATTTGGTGTGATATTGGAAACATAATAGTTTATTGACTGTCTGAGATTATCTCAACCATTTCATGTAATAATTTGTTCAGAAACAATGAATGATAATTTCTCCTTTTAAATTAAAAATGTGAAGCAAAGAATCATAAATAAAATTAGGGAAATGATTTTTGTTGATATGTATGTTAAAATTTTTGGCAAGTATGTTTTTCATATACCACGATGATAGCCCAATTTTTGCATTTAATCCCTATTAAAACACTGCGGTTTCCATATAACTCCACTACTATTACAAATATTTTTTCTGAAACTATTAAATAAAATTATTACATAAAACATGGCGGTAATTCATTTTAGTAAAAAATCAGACTACCTACATAGATTTAAGTATATAAAACCATTCTGCTTAAATTGCTTGTCGGACAGTAAATTGAAGAAACGGTTTGACTTACTTTATTAGTTGATTAGTTAACTTCAGTCTAATTAAATTAAATACAAATTAAATTAAATATGTTATAAACGATTTGAAATAAAATAAGCAGAGCAGTACATCTTAGACCTAATAATTTGTTTTATTTTCTCTATCGCTTAGCTGATGACAGGAATTATTTTATTCCACCAAAATAAAATTAAGGTTTCATAGATCCATGAAAAAGAGAAAGAAAAAAAAAAGCATTAGAAAGGAGTATGACTGGACTACATAGCTTAAAAGTGGAAAGGTCTATGCACATAAAATTTATGTCAGATAGCTGGCGATGATCTGTTTATTTGGACTGTAATTTGAATAATTTTATATAATTTGTAAAGCACAAACCATAGGAGTATTACTTCACAAAAACATAGAAACCTTGAGATATATATGTATATAGATATATGAGTTCTTTGTAGTTTTATCACTTTTAATGTTCATATCTTCAGTTTTAGTTTTTCAGAAATCAAAATACCACGTGATATCTGTTAATTTCACTGTTATACATTTCAAAACTTATTTGCTGTTTTTTAATCTGAAAAGTTATCCCCCAAGGTTTTTTAGTGCTGAAATCGAAAATAATTTAATTTCTCCCATCACGTTAGGTTTTCAAACTATTCATAAATAGCATAAATGAAATTTAAGCTCTGTAAAACCTAATAAAATTACTTTCAACAAGTAATTTGTTTGAAGAAATAGGTCGTAACTATAATTTCATATTTGTCAATAATTAATTAATAATAATTATAAGCACATATGTCACCTTACTTCTATATTGCATATAAAGTTTTCTTCTTGTTGACCTTCTCGAATTTTGATCAGATCAATCACTTTTTAATATCCAGTAGCTGTACTAGTCCGCCATTATGAAAATACTCCACTTCCACTAATATCTTATTTACATATCTTTTTATATCCGTGGAATCTTCCGCCCTGTTCCTCACCAAAATCTGGTAAATTATCGGGGAAGTTATTTACATGGGAATGAAAAGAAAATGTTCTTTGACACTCATGTTGTAAACAGACTGTTTGAAAATTTGCATAATCACTTTCATCATGTTAATATAATTTGGGTCTTTTTATTTACATGAAAATTAAAAACAAAACTTTTAAAAGAATTCTCTCATTGTATTCTCTAAATGACTGTCCAACATCAGTTTTAGAATTTGGGAGTCAACGAATACACCAGCTTTAATTTTTTCATTGGATAATGAAGCTAATGTCACACAAGGGTATTTAAAGCACTTACTGTCTTTATGAACAGTTTTCACAAACTATTTCATTAAACCAAATTTTATATACAGATGTGGCAGATGGATTAATATGAGGTTCACCTTATATATAGTCCTATGTAGCTACTGCTCATTTTTCCAGTGTTCTGAACTTGCTCTGTACTCCCATTTACATAAGAAACAAGGATATTTTGTGATACCTGCTTGTTGATGTAGTAAAAGTCCAATAATCTTTTAACCGCCACACACTAGCCATACTTTTCTTTCTGTAGTGTTTCTAACGAAAACTTAACCATTTCATATGTCTCATTTAAAACTAAAGAGTGGATCCCGGGAATGCAAGGCTGAATGTTTCCAATATGAAGAAAAACACATGAATTTTTGAGAAGAACCTGTGAAGGACCTCCACCCTTGAATTATTAATTTTAGTACGATGACATTTTTGCACGACTCCTAGTGTAGATCTGGTTAGTAGGTTTTAATAAATATAACAAGTATATACATATAAATTATAAATATAAGTTATATATTTCACATTTTAATTAATACAGTTTAAATTATAAGCTGTCGATTGTTTCTAACGAACAATAAGCACACAGTAATATTACTAAGGTAAGTACATCACGAAAATATATCAAAATAAAAGCTTTTGGATTGCAAATACTTCTGTCGCGGTTCGGGAAAACGAATTTCAGTTTAGCAATTAGTGTGAAAATGTGATTCAGAAACATTCATTAAAAAGTCCATGCAGAACAGTGTTATCTTCCAGAATTCTTCTTTCTTTATAGGTCCATTAACAACAAACCCTGATTTATATATACTCGTACATTATTTCCATATAGATGTAAATGTATGTATACAGTATGTTTATGAACTGCACCGAAATAATTTTGGCGATTCGATTGTAGACGATTCTACTAAAAGAAAGTTACGATAGGCAATACATGGTTTGTGGTTAAACCTATCAGTTGATTTTGTTATACCTAATTGGCATCAGATGTTAATTAATTAGTATCTAAACAAAGTCGGCGTAATTATTGGATTAGGATGCCTTTAAAACTGCTTCACGAATATAGAAATATCGATTCTAAGTAGCTTGTTATTGGCGTTCTAAAGATTAAATGTCACAAATATCACTCAAATCTCGAACTAATCACCTACCAGTGCAACACTGAACAGCGATTAACTATCTTACTGTATCATGTAGCCCACTCCAGTAGTGCTTCTGTAAGTGTTCTAGTGTTCGTATACGTAGTGCGAAAAACTAGAGCTCCTTATATCATTGGTTAGATTCCTGTTAGATCGTTACTTTTTTTCTTCGTCTTTTTAATACGTAAATTCTAATATTAGCGTAATTCGTAGCTAAGAACTGAATCTGATTCGCCAATGCAATAACACTACTATGATTTTAATTAATTAACCACAGATCTCCTGGTTCCCATCCAGTCGTTCTAACCCATTGAGCTACCATGGACAACGTGCCGTCCTGATACTAAATTCTCCATTTGACTCGTATATTTCCCCGGTAAGCCACAAGGGGCTCTCGCATTCGAGATACACCATTTCTGGCAACTTACTATCTTAAGTACTTGAGTCCCAGTCTTCATCATTTAACTCTTATTATTGATGGAAATTAATCTCCCAATTCCAAAACATCGGTGGTTCAAATCCCGGCCATGACATTGAATTTTTCATGTGGACTCTATCAAAAAGCTTAGCCTATACACGGCTAGTGTGAAAAAAGATTAATTTCCATCATTTAACTTAAATAATAATTATTAAATGATGAAGCCTGGGACTTACAACAGTAAGTCACCACAAACGGTGTATCTCGAATGCGAGAGCCACTAGTGGTCTACCGGAGGAATGTACGAGTCAAATGGAGAATTTAATGTTATGACGGCAGGTTGACTATGGTAGCTCAATGGGTTAGAGCGACTGGACACCAGGAGATCCCTGGTTCAAATCCCAGCCATGGCATTGAATATTTCATGTTGACTCTATCTAATACTACTATGGTTTTCTTGATTGGCCAAATTTCGAGCAGTTTCCATAAACCTGACTTAAAGAGTTGTACTTACTTTTGATTTTATGTATGTTCATTCATCCTTTAAACTACCTTCCATTTAGACGTACAGCATGAGAAAGTGTTAAGAAAGATTCAACCTTTGTGAGAAAGAATTGTAATTAATTGCATTCACAAGATGAAATTACTCCGTAAAGTGCATACATTTATATAATAATTAAAAGCTTAGAGAAAATATTAAAGAAAACGGCCAACAAACAAACAAAAAACTGAAGGAGACTCAAACTCGTTTACTTTTCACTTGAAAGCCAATGTCATAACCATTGCGCCAGGAGGAGTGACCCGACATCTTTATTCATTTTCGTGTGTTGTGCACTCAAGTGGTATCATCATTAGCATTGTCGTGCTGGCACTTTAGAAACGTTAACCGTAATTTCCACATTTTAATCAGCAAGCCATAAGTCTCCTATTTTAAATTATTTAAGATATCTCCACTTGCTCTGAAAATATTTTGGGTGTAGTTCATTAACATTCTCTATATACAGCTATGAACCACATAATACATAACTCACTATCGTGAGTGATTCACCTTCAAACAGCTTGTGGGATCTCTAAACTATTATGTGTTTCAAATGGGATGATGTTTGTCCTTGAGCGCTACTAGACGAGCAGCCAATCGGAGTCCTGCAGTGTTGTCGTATTGCATTTCTCCTAAGTGGTGTGTGGCGAGCGCCAAACTAATTTACCTCTAATAAATACTATTCGCGCTAAGACAAAAATTCAGATTTTGCAAAAACTGACTCATAAGAAAGGAGAGAGAAATGTATTTAACGTAACCGTGAAAACCCCATATTTTAGTTTTAGTTTTCCTAATACAAATACAAAAAGTACTGTTATATTATGACAATGCATTGCAATGTAAGCACTGTAATTGGTTGACAAGTATTTGAAATTATTCAGAATTTGTCATGACGTGATAGAAAAAGTACTTTGAATAAGCCAAGGTGTTTGTTAAATTCGATGAGAGGAAACAATACAATTTCTGCTGGTCTGGCAGAACGTGTCTGGTCACATTATATCATTAAGTTAATTGATGGAAATTATTCATTTCTTCACACTATCGGTATACAGGCTAAGGTGTCGTACTGATAAACATGAAAAATGCAATGGCACGGCCGGAATTTGAACCACGGATCTACTGGTTTCCGTCCAGTCGCTCTTATCCATTGAGCTACCATGGCCAATTTGCCGTCATGATATTAAATTCTCCAATTGACTCATATATTTCTCCGGTAGAACACTAGGGGCTCTCGCATCCGAGATACACCGGCCGTGACATTGAATTTTTCATTTCGACTCTATCAATCCAATACCTTAGCTTGTGTGCGGCTAGTGTGAAGAAATGAATAATTTCCATCAATTAGCTTAAATAATAAGGGTTAAGTGATGAAGCCTGGGACTCAAGTACTTACAATAGTAAGTCGCCACAAACAGCGAATCTCGGATGCGAGAGCCTCTAGTGGTTTACCGGGGAAATATATGAGTCAATTGGAGAATTTAATATCATGACGGTAAATTGGCCATGGTAGCTCAAAGGGTAAGAGTGACTGTACGGAAACCAGTAGATCCGTGGTTCATATCCCGGCCGTGGCATTGAATTTTTCATGTTGACTCTATCAAAACACTATATGTTTGTTTATGAAGGGTTCGTAATCTCTATTTACTCTAGAGAGTTCAAAGCAGCAGTATTCAGTTACTCTTCCGTTTAAAAGACATGAAAAGGCGTATCAATGAGACACGATCCACCTTTCCTCTTACTACTTCCAGAACAATCCAATTGAGTTAATGTGGGCTCAAATTATGTTGCATTTTAAACTGACGTTGAACGACTTATTCACTTTTTTTTCGAGTGGAGGAAAAATGCATGTTACACACTTACCCTGGGATTGGAGTGTGGGACTCTACTAGAGGAAGCGAACCACCAGCCCTACCACTAGAAAACCTCCACCGGTGAGTATTCAGGAGTGGTACTGTGGCAGTACCGCTGTAAGCACCTGCGGATTCTAGGAAGGGATATATTGGCCCGGCCGAGGCCAGGTCCAAGGTGAGGAAGGCGGCAGGATGTAAGCATGACCAAGGCCCTGCTTACGCCCTTGCTTATTAGGAGCGGCCTTGTTTGGAAGTGGATGAGGAATTGTAGGGTCTCTGCGGCGGTTGGTATCGACCTCTTGTGTTGGGTCCGTCGAACATCGTTTGGAGGCCTACCACTTCCTCCTTGACGAGTCTTCGGAGCATGAATGTATGTGTGTCGCGTTGTTTAATGGAGAATTGATGCTTCTCCTCTATATCCTCTGGCAATTCTGCGAGCTCTGAACTGATATTTGTGAGTGATGTGGCTTGCTGCGCAGATGAAGTCCAGAGCTCTGTGAGAAGTTCCTCCATGTTGGTAAGCTTGGCCATTACGACCAGGAACTTCGAACTAGGCCCCGAACTTGCTCCCTGAGCAGCTCCTGATTGATGGTGTAGTTTGGTGTTGCCGGCTGTTGGTGAATTTGTTGAGGCTGAGCACTCAAATGCTGCTGAGTGGTTGGCGGCGCAGGAGGGACAGGCGTTGCCTTCCTGCAGGGATGCAGGGGACATAGCGCCTGCCCGGTGAAGTGGCTGTGCCCGCCGCAGGAGGCACAGTAGCGGCGACGCCGGCGGAGGTCGTGCTCTCTGCAGACCGAGGTGAGGCTGGAAGCACCACAATAGTGGCACTTAGGCTCGGCTGCACAGGACTCGGCTGCATGCCCGTAGGCGCATCAGCGGCGGCATGGAGCTTGACGGTCCGTCGGCTGACTTCAGTGCGCAGCACCCGCCCTAATAAGGGTAGGCCGTTAGTTAAAGCAGCTTCCAGTTCCGCGTGGCTGGCTAGCTCCACCCGGACTAGTGGTGTCGGACCTCGGGCTGAGGTGATGCGTGTGGCCCTCATTGCTGACGGCCACTGCTCCTGCGCTGCAGCAAGCACGTATCGTGCTTGCAGGTCCCGAGGCACTCCGGTTACCACTATGCTTGTGCGGCGGTGCAGTGGTTGTGGCTGGCTGGCTGGCTAGTGCTGGCGACTGGCCTGCTCCCTGCAGAGCCGGGTTCTGGCTGCGGTGTCGCAGGACGTTCCTTCTCGGCTGGCTGTGCTGCGGTGGTGACTGCTCGTTTCTTCATACCTCTCTTGACACGTGGCGTGTTGCTGCTCTGAATGTTCGACGCCGTTGGCTGCTGCGGTGGTTGTACATCTGGAGGTGAAGTAACTGCAAACTGCCGTTCAGGTGCTGCTTCCCCCGGCGTAGGGGAAGCGGGCCGAGTTGCCGAAAACTTCCCCGGCGGCTCCGCGGGAGGCTCCCCCTCGTCTGCCGATTTTGGCAGCGAGGCGGGAGATGGCGCCCGAGAGCTGGCTGGCGAAGACTGCGATGTAGGTGGCTTCACTGCCTGGCTCTGCTTCCGTGTTGCGGCGGTCTTCTTATTCTTCATGTTGCTGCGGCTGTCTCTCGATGAGCTGTACAATTCCATGATATTCACGAAGAAATTGACAATGAACACAACAAGACTGGGACAACTGCGTAAGACATCAGATAAACTACAAGAAGACGATTTTTGGAAAGAAATAGCACGTAACGAGATTTTGGATACTATCATCATAAATTTGCAGTACTCAGACGATGAAGACAATGAGAATGACGAATTATCTCTTAACGTAAGTAACATTCGCAGCTATTCAGATGCACCGCTGGCATTTTCGTTGGATTAGAATAATAAATAATTCAGCAACTGCATTATTATAAAACTTTGGAAAATTCAGTTTGCGTTTCCTTACGTCTAGTGCAAAGGAGACTCGCAAGTGTGCGAGAGAGAGAGAGAGAGAGAGAGAGAGAGAGAGAGAGAGAGAGAGAGAGAGAGAGAGAGAGAGAGAGAGAGAGAGAGAGAGAGAGAGAGAGAGAGAGAGAGAGAGAGAAGAGAGAGAGAGAGAGAGAGAGAGAGAGAGAGAGAGAGAGAGAGAGAGAGAGAGAGAGAGAGAGAGAGAGAGAGAGAGAGAGAGAGAGAGAGAGAGAGAGAGAGAGAGAGAGAGAGAGAGAGAGAGAGAGAGAGAGGAAGATGTAAAATGAGTAGGAGTAACGAGATGGCAACGCTGAAGGCAATAACGTATCTGATTCGCTACAGGCGAGAACTCTTCCCATTTGAAACACATAATAGATTTGTTTGACATCTGTGTCTTGTGTGGATTATACTAAATCTAGTATGCGTATGAAGTACATACACTCATACTTGTATTTCATACCAGAGCAATTTGTATGTTTTATTACAAATGAAACATTTTTATTGCAAATTCACCTATTTACCATTTAGGATTATAATTTATTAAAACTTCACGATGCGAGATATTTTTTGAAAAGCTATGGACATTTTCTGAATTCAAACAAATGAGTATGATATGGTCGACTGGTGTTGCAATTTTCATTTGTTAATTTAAAGTTCCTATCTGTGTTTACGGTTTTGGAAATGCTGCATATAGAAGTATCTTAATAGTGATTATAAAAATTGTCTACCAATTTTATAATATATAAATTAAATTTTAAACCTTTGTAACTGTAGTCCAAAAATTGTTGAATAAATAAGGATTAAAAGGTTTAGCAACATACATAAACGTTTAATATCGATATTCAGCGAAATAGGACGAATGATAAAGTTTAAAATTCTCTAACCCTAGAATACCGGTTACCAACATTATAGAAATTATCATGAGCGTCGTATTACAGCAGGCGTTCCGCAAGGTTCAATACTGGCACCAACGCTGTTTATTATTTACACCTCTGATATTCCAGACATGTCTCCAACCTCAATTGCCCTGTATGCTGACGACACTGTTTTATTTTACTCTCACTCCGATCTACATTCTTCTGTACGAACCTTACAGCTCTCTCTTGATCGCCTCACTCAATGGTGTCAAAATTGGTGCATCTCCCTTAATATCCAGAAAATTGAAGCCAAGATTTCTACTTTACCCGCTATAACCCCCTCCGCCTATACGCCTTCTGACTGATCATGTGCCGTGGCTCCCTTCACCTACACCAGTCAAGTACCTTGGAGTGTTACTGGACACTCGGCTTACGTGGAAGCCTCATATTGACCGCACCATTACCCTAGCATCCGCTCGTCTTTCACAACTGTCTCCATTATTTCACAAACGCACTTCACTTGCTTTAGAATCTTCAGTGTTCCTATACAAATCTCTGGTTCGGCCTCTTATTACTTATGCCTGCCAGGTTTGGGGGTCTGCCAGTACTTGTCACCTGAGGCATCTACAGGTCATCCAGAGTCGATTCTTGCGAATCGCCACCAATGCTCCTTGGTTTGTCCGCAACCAGCAGCTGCATCACGAGCTGGGACTTCTTCCTCTCCACCATTTCATCCGACAGACTGATCGACGCTTCTTCTACAATCTACACCACGTCCCAGGAGCTGTGACGTATAACATCGGCGTCCGAAGCAGCCGGCCTAGGCGACCGAAGCGACGATTACCACAGGACCTGCTTTACAGTGATGACACTTCCACTTCTGAATAATCTGCTGTTTCAATTTATCTTTTCTATTCTGTTCTACTATGTAAATTCTCACTACGGAAGTATGTATACCATTTTATTAGTTCAGTGCCACATTTGTATTAGTGCAGTAACACATTTGTTTTAGTTCAGAGAAGGCACATTGTGCTACCTCTACAATGTTATCTGTTCTCTCAGATCTGCAAAGCATATATTATTGCTGAGCGATCTAATAAATATACTTAAAAAATATTAGTTTTTAACATTGAGAATAATAATTTTATACGTGGCGCAGTATAAACGTTGGCTGAGGAAATTCTACTATTACACTTAACTAATTATACCCAAGTACGTTGTTTAAATATTTAACTTACATTCTTAAAGAGCTCAGCTACAATTCATATACATACCCAAATGTTTCTTGATGTTTCTTGGCTTCTGTTTTCTTTGTTGCTAATTTGTGATCGTTTATATTGTCGCGAGCATAGTTAAGGCCGGGCGCATAAAGGGTGCGGCATGGAGAGATAAGGGACATATAGTCCATCGCGGAGATAAAGAGCTTGCCGAAACAGATAAATATAGCGCGGAGATAAAAGGCTTACCGAAACAGACAAAATTAGGTGAGTCAAAATTCTAGTGAAATCTTGATTGATAGAGAACATTCCACAGACATTTGGAATCACGCGATCGCTAGTTAGTCACAGTCGTAATGAAAGAGTCGTCGTATAGCTGTGTTTCGAAAGTGAACTCTTTTGTTTGTAGTCAACGACCTTGAGCATTGTATTGGTATAAGTTATGTAATTCTGCTACTGTAAGGGTTGACCAAAGTGTATTTCTACGCAAATAAAAAGCATATTGGAATTTGTGCAACTGAACTTTTAAGTCTACGAACCTACAAAGTCACAATATGTACTCTCCTGAATCCTATTAACTATGGTGTTTGATCCACATGCATTTTCTGTTATTTCTTCAGGCATTCTTATGAAAAGTCAAATGCTTCTTTGCATGCGTTTTCGTTATTAACTCTGTTGAATTTTTAATTATAATGTTGAGGCCCTTTAACTTCTTTTAATAAATTATATAAAAAAATCCATGTCCCTTGGGAAGAGCAGTACCTTTCTGCGATGAAAGTGCAAGCAAACCAACATACTTCGCATAAAGAAGGCATTTTGTTGCGTCATTTCCTTGCACTCAGAATGGAGGAGTACATGTTTGTAGGAACGTAATTCAGTTGTCACTTAAAACACCGCCTCATCCGAAGCAGGATGTTATTACTGTCATACGTTAAGATAAATAATACATCAGGCAGGTTTTCATAATATCGAAGTTGCAGACGTAACCACGTTAAGGTTTTCATGTTTGGTTTTCCTCTGTAAAGTCATAAAAGACCGGTGGAAGGCTTTGTTTTGTCCTCAGCTTCCGCAATAAAAACCTATAAGATATTAAGTTGTACAAACGTTTACATTTTGAATCTTCCTTTCAATTGTTTCAACAAGAATAGTAACAAACAGACCAATATAAGTTGTATAGAATGGATTCAATAATAATGTTTTGCTATGTTTGTAAATTCTCCATTTTATGAATTATGTAATAAGTAATACTTTATTATTTTCTCAGAGTAGAAATAGTATATATGTATATACGTATGATAATTTAAATTCATAGCTGAGAAGCAAAATATCAGTAAACTTTCAATAACCAGGTTGTTTCCTTCACTAAATACTTGAACTTTTTGTAAAGTTTAAATCAAGTCTGCTTATCGTATGACAAAAGATAGTTCAAGCAGGATTACATTCAAAGTTCAACTTTGGGTATTTTAATACCCACTAGTATGTTTTAAAATAATTTTTGAAAGTTCTTAATAATATTGATTTTATATTAAATTGTCTCTTACATTATTTATTAGTCATCTTCTTCTTCACTCCAAGGGCTAGGCAATGCTGCCTGTTCGGGCTTAAAACATGTCTGACCATCGTTTTCATGGTCTTCCCGGATGTCTCTTTCCTCTAGGTTTATAGTTTATAACTCTTCTTGGGATCCTGTCTCTCGGCATTCTCTCAATATGCTCTCTCCATTCATTTCTATAATTTATTATTTTTTCATCTAAAGAATTTATTTCTAAATCTTCTCTTATTTTTTCATTTGGGATTTTATCTAAAAGAGTACATCCCTTGACTGTTCTTAAAAATCTCATTTCGGCAGCCTGTATCTTGTTTTTTTTTTTGTCTGCTTTTGTTAATTTCCATGTTTCAGAACCAAAAAGAAAAGCAGGCACAGTTATTACTTTATAAAATTTCATCCGTGTTTCTTTTCTAGTTTTAGTTTTTAGACTTCTATTTATTATGCCGCATATATGTTGAAACAATGGTAATTTATTTTTAAAATCATTTTCATATTTATAACTGACATATGTTCCCAAATATTTAAAACCCGTAACTTGCTCTAAGATAATATCATCAGTTACTATTTTGGTTCTAACAGTGTCTTTACCTCGAAATGCTATTGTTTTTGTTTTATTTGTGCATATTTTGAAATTATAATTCTTACATAACTTCTGTAAAATATATACTGCTCTTTGCAGCTCGTCTTCAGTTTTACTTATAATTGTTTGGTCATCCAAAAATAGCATCAGCTTAAGAATAAAATTTGGTGCAAGATGAATGCCTCCGTTAATCTTAAACATCCACTCTCTAATCAGATCATCTATATAAACTATGAATAAAATAGGAGACAAACTACAACCCTGTCTTACAGCTTGATTTGTATGTATCCATTTACTATACATTCCATTTCCAATATGTATGCTGATTGTTGTATGCTTATATATAGATTTTAGAACTTGAATGAGATGATTTGGGTAGCTTCTTCGAGTCATGATTTCCCACAGTTTTTTCCTACTTACACAATCAAACACTTTTTAATAATCAATAAAAGCTATATGTGTTTCCAGATTAAGTTCTATTCTTTTTTATTTTATCTGCTTAACTGTAAAGGTAGCATCTGCACAGGATCGTCCTTTTCGAAAACTATTTTGTTCTTATAAAAGTAGAACATCTGTAATGGTTTGTAACCTTTTACTTAAGATTCTTGCATATAATTTGTATCCTGTGTTTAAAATACTTATTCCCCTATAATTCTCACATCTGTTTCGAGCACCTTTCTTAAAAATAGATATATATCGAGCATGTGTCCAGGATCTTGGGATTTGGCATCCATTCCAACAACTATTAATTAAATTCAAAATTCTTTGGTTTAGTATCGGTCCACCATATTTCAATAATTATGAATTTATTGAATCTCCTCCTGCGGCCTTTATTGAATAGTCCTGAAGATAATGTAGGTTAAATGGGTGGATCAAGTGAATCCAACAGCCTTTTTAAGAAAATTTGTTTGTTTTAAAGAGGTATAATTCTTAAGTACTTTTACTTTAACTCATACTACGTACATATAATTGAATAAAAATTTAATCGAAGCACAGATAATTTTTAGAAAAAGCATTGTTTATATTGATTTAATTTTAATCATTTTCGTTATAGTGGGAATGTGGATATTACTTATAAATATTACGTCATTACAGTTTTTCTTTGCTCTTTATTGCCTTGAACTGCGTACGGTACAGTTTAGTAGATAATAAAAATCATTATTTATTATGCTGTATTACACTGAGCAGAACGAGTGGCTCTGCTAGCGCCATAACAATGTGCAGTTGTCTCTCTGAGTTACGTACTTCATTCCCTTCTCTTTCCGTCTTCATGTTTCACTCTCTTTACTCCTTTCCATTTCCCCTTTTTCTCCCATCCACTTTGATCGATTTTCATCTCTCTTTGTGCAATGTGCATGTTCAGATGTTTTGAGAATTGATAAACTTCTTTAGCTAGGGGTGGAGGATTTATAAATATGCAAACTTGTGCATATTCTTTGTACTTGCAATGAAATGAACAAAAATACAGTTTTTATTGCTTATGTTTCAGAAGGCAGTGGTAATACTAGAAACACATTCACCTGTTTATAAACAAACATGGCTTATACGAGTATTGAAATGTTGTGCAGGATATTTATTTGGAGTGTACTGTGACAGAAGGGGATATTTTGAACAATCACCGGTTTAAGGAATATAACATAAACAAAAATTGCATTCCTGTACAATTTCGTTGTTGAGAAATAGTGTTTCATAGAGTGATAGAGTTAATTAAATATCATGTACCACCTAAAAAAATAGAAGTATTTGACTGATTAACATAAAACTCAATGAATGGAGATAGTCATGTAGGAGAAACTCAAATATTATAAAATAAGTATTTTATCCTTTGGTGTTAACCGAAAGTGACTGCAACTTTCCTATTTTCAATGTAACATAGCATATTATTTTAGAGATTTGGATAGTACACCTTAATAACGTTTTCCAAAATCCACCTAACTAGATCAACACACTTTTTTGAATTTTAATTTTACCAAATAATAATAAAAAAGAGAATAGCGTAGGCTTAACATACTAAAAACTTCTTTAATTTTGTACGTTATTTGAATTGACTTATGTTTTTATTAGCGAAAGCATGTTTATTTGACTCATTTATTTACATTCATGGAATATAAATCTGATTAAGCTAACGATTTCTTACTTCCGATTCAACTAAAATTGATTTGACTATTATATTTTAAGTATTATAACCTACATTTATTTTTATAGATTAGGATAGCACTTTTAGCTTGTTAAAAAGTTCAATAAAAAGCAAAGAAACAAAACAAGAATAAAAAAGAAGAAACTACACTTTACCTAAATTGTTTGAGATCCGGGTCACTTTGAACAGATTGTCCAGCAGTACTTAGATCACGTTTTCTCATAACAATGGATTGGCAGTATAGGTCACATAAGAGTGGTCAGCAAGATAATTGGAGTTCTTTTGTTGAGCCATTTCAAGTCAATAGAAGGTATATCGAGAGAGACGTCTTAGAAATTCTGTGGCAAGGACATTTCTAAAACATGGCAGATTAAGTTATTTAATTGTATATGGTCGACTGTCATATTGTAAAACAGATGTAGGCTATCGGTTTGAATGCAGAATTTAGAAGAGGAACTGCGTGGGCTTTTTCCTTTTACTCTTGCTTGGTTTTCCTTTCTTTTCTGTTGTTCGTAGATGTAGTAAAACTATAAAAGTGAAGGGTTTATCATGTAGGGTGCAGTCTTTTCCATTAAACCGGAAGTAGCAAAAAGTGGTTAATATAATTTTTGATTTTCCTATACATAACTATCCTAATTTCATACCTGAGTTTCATGCTCTTCACACACATGCTTAACAATTTAAGTGATGCTGGAGTTCCAAATAACTTTGTATGCTATTTTGAAACACACAATATATATGTGGTTAATTATTTCGCTGGTTAATAATGGTTTTACGCCATAAACTCTGCCTCATTTCATGAATGGCATTAATTATTGCATGTGGCCATTATTCACTATTATGCTCGACCGTCAGGTATGTTTTTCTGTTGAATCTAGTTTTATCCTGTTGATCTGCTGATGAAAGATAAATCCTAAATATCCATAATTTTTAATGTGCAACTTTGTATGTATTTTATGCTTCAATAAGAACAATACTGTATTTTTACGCTCCTCCCACATTAAAAATTAAATTAAGTATTGCAATCTTGATGCCTTTACAATGACGATAAAAAGATTTTAACTAAGCGTAAAGAAAGGGTAGAGTAGTAGAGTAGTGGTTTTCAAACATGTTAAATATTATCAAAGTTCTAAGTTTGAGGAGGAAATAAAAGTTCCTAATGGTACAGCGGGTAACATACTCTCCGGGCGACTGTTAGTCTTAAGAGTTCTAGTCTTTTGAAAGAGAACGTAATATGCATTCCTTGTTGGACATTATTAAATTTTAAACGTATGTCTTTCACCAGAGATAGAAAAGTACAGATTGTTATGCGTATTCCGAACTGAGAAATGTCGTGCAAATTCCTATTTCGCAAGACATATGTAATACCATTAGAAAAGCGATGATTCCCACGTAATGACAGTTGTTAATGTATGACCATCTAGAGGGAGGAAGGGAGAAAAATATATTTACTGCTTAGTTTCTTTTTCTGTACAATTTGCCTATACATGGTGGCCAAATCTTGTATCTTGCCAAAAAGTTCGACACAGAGATTTCACTGGAAACATTTAAATTGAATATAAAGGGATATACAACTGAGGAGCTGCACTTTACTGTGGTAGAAACTATTCTTACAGACGTTTATGATCTATGTTCTTAATATTAATAGAGCTAAACAAAATTTTTCTGGTAAGCATATGCAAATATAGGAATACGGTGGGTTTTAAGCCATAGTCAAATCGTTTAAGAGCTGGTCGCAATGCGATAGCTTGGAAATTCCGTTCTCTTTGCATGGCAAAGAGATAAAAGATAACGATTTCTTATTTTAAAAAAATATAAGTACTGGAGATTTCAGAAAAATAACAAGAAATATCTCCAAAGCCTGCACTCCACTGTTTTAACGAATTGTAGTTTTTCTTTGTAATTAAAGTTTTCTATCACATACTGTTTACGGGTTATAGGGTCATTCAGAATCAGTACTTGTGAAAGATTCACAGAAAATCCAAGTTGTACACATCTTTTAGCATAGAAATATTTTAAACATATGGTATTTCAATCAAAATGGTCAGTCATTTATTATAAAATAAGAATTTTCTAAAAATGTTTGATGCAAAGATAGTCTAGAGTTAGGATAATTTTTCGAAAATCTTTATGTCACACCTATGAAAGATTTTAACTTAAATATTTGGTATTTGGTATTTAACTGACTTCTGGGTTTGTGAAAACTTCCAGATATTTGCACTGACATTCTTCTAAAAGTATTTTCTTTTTCATTTTTTTTTGAGATTTAGGGAGTTTCAAATATATATTCTCCTACTTATTCTACGTATAAGAGAAAGCTGAAATGTTTATATGCATGTATTGGGGAGAGAGAAAGGAAGAGAGGATGGCAAATGGAGAGTCCAGAGGGTCTACTCCCATTAGTCCTGGACCCGTAGGACCAAAACCCGGGCCTCTTAAAACCAGGGAGTTATCCGAACTGTCCCAAAGGGCGCTCGGCGTCCTCCGTGGGGCTTTCCATAGGGCAAGGCCTGGGTTACAAACAAGCCTCCCCATCTGGACCAAGGACACAAGACGGGATGGAAGTGATACGCCACTTATGCACGCCAACACCAAAGGTGAAGACTACCGATATGATCTCGGTGGGGCCACCTGGCGATCTAGCACAACTTCTACTAGCTTTGCAGGCTAGTACCCGGGAGAATTAATGGCTTCCCTCAACCCCCCGAAGACGTACCCGATTCCCACGGGTATCGGGAACACACTGCCCCCTCGAGACCAACCCAATCCAAAGAACTCCCGGATGGAGGGGCTCAGAAGTTCGGCCCGAGGTTCCTCTAGTAACGTCAGAGGTACCACGAGTGCTAAGGGTCTGCAGCGCCCGCACCACGGCAGCTGAAGGGGACGGATCTCCTCCCCTACGGGGGCAAATGGAGAGGAAGAGACCAGGAGTATGAGGAGAGAATATATTATATTAGAAGGTGCAGATTCTTTTAAGGCAGGGGAAAAATCTTCAAAAGGCGCCGAACTCGGCAAGTTGGATTCTTACCAACTAGACAACCCCTGCTTCTTCCTGGAACCACCAATAGGTATTACTTCAAGAAGAAGGGCGAAAGATGGTCGACGTACTAATGTACCAATTGAAGGTGTATATCACCTAAGTCCCTGAAAATGGGTAGGCGATGATGTGGTAGATGTTGGGTGTACAAGCGGCGACCGGTTTACTCTCTGCACTCGTTCTGCTCCTTCGCCTTGAGGATTGAAGTAATCATTGCAGAAGTCTTCTTTTGTTTGTAATTTACGTCCTGCAACAGTAAGTCATATTGGACGATGAATGAAATGGGTAAAGTGATGCTCAAATGAGCCTGGCGTCCAAGGAGCTTAGAGTTACCTGGCATTCGTCTGTCAGGATAAGGGAAAACCTCGGTAAAAACCTTATACAGGTAGCTCACCCTGACCGAGATTCGAACTCGTGAGGCAGACACGCCACCATCTACGCTACCGAGGCGGGTCCAACATAAGTGGAAGAATATTGTTAAAAGCAACAACCTGACCAACAGCGATGACGGATGTCCAGTCATTGAGGGTAATGTAAAATCTTATGCTCCGGAGTGACCGTTTGTGCACAGTAGGAGCAGAGGTCCCTGTCAATGAGCCCCATGCGCTTCAAGTGGGATTTGAAACAGCCGTGGCCGGTCACGAATTGGGTGACATAATATCGAACTTCTCTATACTTTCGATAGTGGATAAATGGGTGGGCAGATAGGTAGGTGGGTGTGTGGCTAGGCGGTAATACGAGGTACGTCCAGAAAGTATGTTCTGTTTGGTAATAAAATTAAAATGTGTAGAGATTCGGAAAAATTATTTATTGCACAAAATTCTACAACTCTTAAACTACTTTTCCACATAACTGCCGAAATTTTACAGGCATTTGTCAAAGCGAGGCACAATCTTTTGTATACCTTCTTCACAGTAATTTGCCACCTGTGCCTTCAACCAGTTGGAAACACTTTCTTTCAGCTCTTCGTCATTGTTGAAGTGTTGACCACCAATGAAAGATTTAAGATGCAAAAACAGATGAAAGTCGCTAGGAGCGAGGTCAGCGCTGTACAGGGGGTGGTCAAACACGTCCCATTCAAATCCCTGTAGAATGTTTTTCGTCTCATTTGCAGTGTGTGGTAGTGCATTGTCTTGAAGGAACACAATAACTTTCGACATCGCAAATTTGCCGATAAATTTCAATTGGTTTCACTTTCCTAGCATTTAGGAAACGAATCACAGATCTGATTTCACAAGCGGCGGGATTTTCAATCAACACCGACATTGCAAACAAGCACAACAAAGCGTACGTGGCTGACAGCGATCTAACAATGGCGCATGTTTCTTCTCCTTGATACAGAGCGTCTACCGTGCATATGCGGAACTGCGATCGCAGCGCTGCAGCGGAGATAAATTGAAACAGAACTTACTTTCTGTACGCCACTTGTAAATAGGTAGCGAGAGAGAAAATAAAAATTAGGGATGCATATCAAGTTTCATGAAATATTTGGCTTATAGTTCATGGACCATTTTTATCTATTTTAATGCTTCAATTTAGTTTACATAATTTTGATCAGGACAGCATGTGTTTAATGTACTTATATGATTAATAACATACACATTTTAAAATTAGTTTGAAGTCCTTTTCGTTCCAGAAGAATTTTGTGCAATTTTATATATCTAATGGACAGACAAAACTTTATGTTTGAAAAATGTAGCACTAAATATTGCAGAAGTGTTAATACTGTTTGGAACTTTCCAATATTCTTATAATTTCATATAATCTTAGTATTGCTTTCCATTCGAAATGATTAAATATGCAGCTTTTAAACAAAATTCGGTGATCTGCTTTTAAAAATCAATACCATTTCAGACTCTATTTCTGAAACTATTTCTGTAGAACTATTTATTTACCTCTATCAACACTAAATAGATAAAAATTGGTAATAATAGGGAATAGAGAAAGCGATGAGAACGGTGCCCAACAGTTCTTGTTTATCCACACGCTTGACAGATGTCTAATAACTGCTTCTGTAATCTGAAGTGGAGTGAATGTGACCGCAATTACTGTAGTTTCATTTTTGAATCTCGCCGCATGCATAGAGAAAGTACTGTCGCCGACACAGCTGTGAAGTAATCAGAATTCATAAGGAATACCACCTCGAGTTCCTGAACAAAACAAAAACATTTTTAGAAAAGTTACCTTAAGCATTTTAATTACATAAAAATACCAGATCTATTTAATTACTAAATTTTATATACAAGTCAAGACACCTTGGAATAATAAAAGAAAGGTATTTCTATACATGCCCGCTACCTTAAACAAAAGACATTGTTTGAAAATTTTGTTCTTCCTTTTCGCAAAAGGAACGTTTGGAATATTGTCTTTATTTTCATAAATAGTGTATAAGTTCTCTTTAACTTCGTTAGAATAAGAGATCTAAAATTTAATGGAACAATTAGTCGTTCAGTTAGGTTCATATTTATGTCAATAACTTTTTATAACTACGTACAAATTTAAACTAGTTACAGTGAAGCAAAAGAATAGCATAAAGATATAAATATTTGTAACAGAAACTTCACTTATCTTAAAATAAAACAATGTAAATTTTCTTATTAATTGAGATCACGATTTCGTGAATATTTTATCCACTTTTTCAGTCGAAAACGATCATGCTGTCAACGTTACGATCACTAGAGGTCACTGCGTTTCTGCCAGTACTACAAAATTTGTAAATGAAATAAACTTAGAAACAGAATGGATTGTCGGTATTTCAAATTTCATTACGCAATTTTATTTTTTAAAGTCAATATTTTTTCCCAAACCATCAAATCTATCAGACCACTTAATTATTTTAATAATTTCTTGTACACTTATTTCGTCGTTAAATGATCAAATATGATCTACTACGGCCGATTTGTCGGACTGTTTATACTTAAGGTTACGAAAATGTCCTTTCGTTCTGGTTTCCAAATTTAGTTTAGTCTTTCCAGTATACATCTGATCACAATCTAAACAATTAAATTGATAAATACCAGTTTTTTTAGTATCAGAAATTTTATCTGTTTTAGGGTAATGTAGTACATTTTTAATACTATATTAATTTTGAGGAATTAAGTTATACCAAATTCTTTAAAAAATTTAAAAATTTTTAATAAACCAAGGTTGGTAAATAAATTTTTTACAATTATAATCGTCTTTTATTTTATAAGTTTTTATATTTAAGTTTTCAGTATTTTTATGTGTAAGGTCTTTATTAAAACCATCTTTTCTTTTAAGATAAGTAAACTTTCTGTTACAAATAATTATATTTGTGTAGGACTTTTTATAATAAATTATATTCTTTCCAAAGAACTTATTTAGTTTTGCAGGCATGTTTATTTTGAGGTGTGATGTGTACAATAACATTTATATGTAAAAAGTAATGCAAATAAAATAAGGTTTAAGAATTCTTAAAAAAAATATACAACAGTCAAATTTCATATGTTTAAAGAACTTTTTTGAGTAAGGTGATTGACGTATTTTGTTAAGAATCTTTATTGTCTCATGTAAACGTTTTGTTTGCTCTGGAAACATTTTAATTGTAAATTGTAAATAAATTAAGTAATTAGTTTCATTTATTATCAATAGTGTTTGTGCCAATTGTAGGGAAATATTTAAATAAGTTAAAAATTAAACTGTTACTGAAAATTTTGTAGGACAAATACAACTTTTAATGCTCATTTCAGAAGAAAAATGAACAAAAATAATTTTGTAGTCATTGAAACATTTTTAAATGATGTCATAGCTATACTAGATTGTAAAATTTTCTTTCTAAAATATAAAGCATTTTTTAAATAAGTTAAATTTACTTTTTTTACATCTGTCAGTTGTGAAAGGCTCTGTATATTACACCGATACACCAATTAGTAGTATACATTATAGCAAGGGTTCTAACATGTTGTAAGAAATAAAACTGAGAGAGTATTTATAGATAAAAATATCCAGAAAATAGTTGATAGTTTACGCTTACCTTATACATGAAAGCAAAGAAATGCGTGGTTGTTGTTGCTTGAGCGCGGGAGGACGCGAGTTGAATTCCCGATGTTGGTAACGTGTGTGGTTTTGTGTGGGATGCGTTCATCTTAGTAATGTCCTTGGAATCAATTGGAAGCCTACTTTATGAAAAAGTAATTGTCCTGTTTCGCTAATAACACCTAACCGATCAATCTCTGAAATGGATGGAAACGCTAGATGTGTACCAGAAGTTTATTCTACAACTGTAACAAATGACTTTTTCCTATAGAGCTTTTCATCGCTGTTTTTTTGTTTTAATGTTACGTTGTCATATCGGACGGTGAATGAAATGGGTGAAATGATGCTCAAATGTGTCCAGGGTCCATGGGGCAATCGTGTTTAAGGATAAGGGAAAACCCCGGAAAAACCTTATCCAGGAAACTCACCCTGACAAAGATTCAAACTCGGGACCTCCTGAATGTGAGGCAGACACGCTACCATCTACGCTACAGAGGAGGGCTTCATCATGTTGAAATTGTCCCTGTATATCTATTTAAGTTTTCCAATATAGAAGATCATTTACACTTATTTAATTACTTTGGTTTACATGTTTACTAACAAGACGTAATTCAGGACATAGTATGTTAAATAAAGCTAAAGGGGGGGGGGGGGGACGGAAAGGAAATGAGTAGATGTATATGTGGGAAATATTTTGGGTAGAATATTGTAACGTCCATGGTAGGAATCGAACCCCCTCCGGCAGGATTGCATATGACTTGATGTGTCAAAATTAGTTCAAACCTGAAATTCAGAATTATAGAATTATAAAATGCTTATGCTTCAATGAGATGGTAGACCCAATGAAGGTCAAAGGAACAGTCAACGAGCTATTCATACGCACACACGTCGTCACAAGAAGCTGCGGCCGCGCCGTGGCTCAGTCGTTAGACCGCTTGGCTCTCACCAAGGCGGCCATGGGTTCGATCCCAGGTGACCGCAAAGTAAGATTTGTGGTGGACAACACGTCGCTGGGGCGGGTTTTCTCCGGGATCTCCGGTTTTCCCCGCCGTCTCATTCCACCGGTGCTCCATCTTCATCTCATGTATCATCAGTGTCATCGCCTGCGGTGCCGTATGTAGTAAAAGCGGGCGTTAAACACTACACATTTCACAAGAAGCTGCAGTCACAAGAGTTTAACTTACATATCTGGGAGTCTACCACAGATTTGTAAATCTGGGTGGTCACCTTAGTCCAAAGCGGCTTGTGCTTAATTACCCAGATGATTGATAAACATGACTTATCTATGAATTTGGAGTTACTAAATTTTTCTCGTCTTGAGGGCTGTTACTTTCCCTACCCTCTCCGAGTAGCCTACCATTTATGAGCTACAGCCCCTTAGTATCGGATTTATTTCCGGGGTTCACTGCAATATATATGATCCAAAAAAGGAGACCAGAACTAAACTATAGAAGGCGCTGGCAATGTTAGTATTGTTCTAAGGGAAAGAGTAGGCATAAGAACTTTTAAGAGATTAAAGGTCTGACAAAAAGAAATGCTTACTAACTACCTCACTTCTGTTAATCACCGGATCGTGTTCAGATGCCCGTCAGGACTCATGGTTACTATTGTTTTTATTTTGTATTACAGAATAATTTGAGCATAAATAAGTTGAAGCCAATTGATTAATATTTCCTGTGCTTGATAAAGGGACTTTTTGTTACTAATAAGTTCACTCAAAAGGAAGGAAGAGAGAAAAAATAAAGAAAGCAACAGAAGGGAAGGAGCGGAAAATGCAACAAATTAAGAAGAAAGGAATGTGCGAATTTGGGTTACTAAATGATAGAATTAGAACGCTGTTTAATGTAAAACAAATGAAGAAATTAACAAGTATAAAAATGGAGAAGGAAGAACCCCCAAAATATTAAGTCAGGAGACAGGAATGGGTAGATCGCGGATGGTTAGACAGAGAAAGAGCGAAATAAATTCACTGGGATAGAGAGTTAGCGCAATCCTTAGATGAGGAAGAAGAGGAAGAAAGCTAATAAGAGGAAAACAGGAAAATGCACGATTTGAAAAGAAATTTGATTGTTCCCAGAAAATGCAAAATTAACTGCTCAGCTAATTGCATTTTAAAAACATTTTACATTGGGTCTTGTATTATATATTAGAACGTTATTATATGTGTTAGTCATTGGAGGACTGTAATGCATTCCCTTCAAAGTATATCCGTACAGCACTGCGCCTGGATGCTTGATATAAAATAAGTGAGAGGTAACTAGGAATGCAGTCTAATATTTACCTAAAGACCAGGAATGCCCTAAAATACGAAGGCTCCTCAATAAAGAATGATCATAATCTTTTAAGATCATAATTTTTCGCACTGAAATTCAATCTTATTATATTCTGTTAGCTTAATGTGAAACAAACACGCCGTAGTAGTTTCATTGTTGGTACTCCTGGTTCCCGCCTGTGAGAACCAGGCAAGTTCAGACATGTTCACTATCGCCTACCGCTGCAATGGAGGTAACATACAGTTAAAGTTGTTGTTAGAGGAAGATCCGGAGTTTCTTTCAAACGTAATCATTGCTGATGAAACTTGGCTACATCATTTTGATCCTGGGAGCAAATAGCAAAGCTCAATGTGGAAATCTCCTTCATCACCAAAGTTAAAGTCGAAAGAGAAAATATAATTGATTTTGAAGAATTTTGTTTAGGGTAAATAGAAATTGTTCCCCCCCCCCCCCCCCAAAAGGCAAAGTGGTTGCTTCTGCTGGGAAAGTTACGGTCATCTCATTCTTTGATATTCATGGAATGGTTTATCAGCATGTTATACCTGCACACACATCAGTAACTGGACAATACTACAGGGATCTCCTGAAAACATTGCAAGTCCATATCAGGTGCAAAAGAGCACATTTCCGTGAAGAAGGCTCCCTATAGTCCGGATTTAGCCCCATGTGACTTTTTTCTTTTCTCTAACTTGAAGAAACGCATTCGTGGGAGGCTTTATCCATCATTAGAAGCAGTGGAGAAGGCTGCGGAGGCGATTTTGAAGGATATTTAAAAAATGGTTTCCAGAATGTCTTTGAAGACTGGCAGAAACGCTGGGACAAGTGCATCGCATTCAGTGCAGACTATTTTGAGAAGTATTATCAAAATTATGAGGATGAGTAAAGGTACGTTGTTGAAAACAAAATTGTGATCATTTCTTATTGAACAGCCCTCTTGTAAGCGTTAGGATAGCTGCGTTTGAATTCAGGACCTCCCATTTCAAGCTATCTTAGGCCACCTCCTAAGACAACGCTTAATTGCTAACTGCATGCTATATATAGAAGTATTGCTTTAGGGTACCAAAATTGTTGTTGAAATACGATGTAATTTCCTGAGTCAGGAAACCAGATCTTCAAACATACATATATTCAATGGAAATTCAAAATGGTTTTTAAAAGTTTGTAGACTTCACATTCCAGTTATGTGTAGATTCTAGGGAAGCCATACAGAAGGGTCACAATTAGTTTTAAATCTCCGTAGAAATATTTATTTTGATCGATGTTCAGTAACTATAAGAGAACCAAGGGAAATGTCACATCAAAATTACTAAAGTGTGTAGTATTATGTTTATCGAAGATAATTTTGAATGTCATAGTTTTGTAAATGCTCCATATGCAGTGTCATTCGATCAACTGCACATGTGTGCCACTAAACCAAAAGGGCCGTTCTTATTTGGGACATACCGCTCGTTTACAGAAGTGCTAGTCCTCGATGTAGGCGGTCCTAAGCCCACACATTTTACTTAAAGGTAAACTATGTTTAAGGGCAAGAGTAACTTAATGTAGTAATAGTTGTTTTAAAATAGTGAATTTTCACTTTTATTAATTATGTTTGGGCCGAAACTTAATGATGTTATTGCTTTTACGCTATCTCAAGGCAAACTCCTTGTTGTGCTAGTTGAATCTTTTATATTCCGATCCATTACTCTCCAATATGCTATATTTTGAATTTCTTTATTAGCTTATGCAGTAATCGGTTGGAAAATTTTATGAAAGCGTTTTTAAAATTCTTTGCATGCTTTAGTATTTTAAATTTTAATAAATTTATTAGTTAAGGTTATGAAGTCGAGGCAAAATCTGGCATACAGCAGCTGATACTTTTAAAGTGATGGCGCTCTTGGATTCAGCTCAAGTGCTTGATGTGGGAAAGGACTGTGAGTAAATATTAAACACTTTTAATGTACAAAAGGTTTTATTTCACGATAAAAAAATAAGTAACGTCCTTAACATTAAAGATACATGACACGCAGCAAAAATAAAGAGTAATCGTTATGAGCGATGGTAGAAAAGGGGGAAAGCTGTGGTCCAGATCACTTGCGACGGCCGAAACTGCCAGGTCTGTTGAATGGTCTTTGCTGGGGTTGCTGCTGGTCCTCCCTGTACTCGGGCTGTGTGGCGAGGAACTCAAGAGCCCTCTGGATTGCTGGTGGGATTGGGGGTGGGGTGGGCAGATGAGCTCCCTGGGGCTGGAATCCATTCTCATCAGCGGTGTAAGTGAGACTGATGGGCACACCGTCATCACCTGTGTATGAGAATCCTCCCTGGGCTACCTGAGCCTCCAGCTCTGGGTTTCCAGCGTTCTTCAGGTATCCTTCCTCTCGTGCAGCAATGCCATTACCGGTTTCATAGCTGCAACAGATGACGGGAATCTATTAGTATTTGTAGCCGTGCATTCTATAGTATCAGTTTATAGGAAGAATTTCTTGACGTGAAAAGTTCATCTGAGATAGGAAGTCTTTGAAACAATGCTGCAGATTCATAGGTTTGTGTAGCAATGGTAAAGACTCTGAACTCTGCGAAATTATCATGTTGGACTTGTGGCTTGCATTGACCACTAAGGTAAACCTCACGATAATTCAAAGAGCCTTGTAGATAGCCAGGCTAAAGGTATCTTTAGTAGTGTTTAGTGTTCTACTGCATCGGAAAGGAAAATTAGGAAGTATATGTCCCAGCCCTAGCTTTAGGGAACTCTCCGATATTTGCTATATATCAGGACTGACAAAAATGTACAAAAACTGAAGTAACAGAAAATGTCCCGGGAGTTTAGTCGCGGACGAGTATAAGCTATAATGAACTCGACATCCAGTCAGTAAAGGTTAAAATAATATCCTGACATGCTCATGTAAAATGAATTAATAATTATTGTGGATTATGCTAAGGATTATAATCAAGTGTCGATTGTTTTGTTTAGGAAACCAAAAAAGGTGTAAATATCAAAAGATAGTTTGTGTTCTTTTGAATATTGTCAGGCATTGTACCAGAAACTCCATTGTGGTATTCATTTTGAAGGACAATAATTTCCCTGGAAATCCAACACATGATTTTTTATGATTAAAGAAGATTTGTTCATGTATCAAAACAACTAGAAGCAGACAAGAATCGAGATGCAATGTTAGTTCTGCAAGGAATACGAATATACCTCAAATTACTGTTAAAAGATTCTAAAATTTTAATAACATTCATACCTCTTTTGCCAGAGTAAATTAAAAAATAGTGATTTTTATAACTTGAATTAACCTTTCAAAAGATTTTGTAAAAAAATTGTTTGAAATGTGTTGTATGGTTGAAAACGTTTACAGACTGAATCGAAATATTGAGAAATCCCATATGTCCAAAAAAAATCTTTAGGAGATAAAAAACATTCCAGGTTTTAAAATTATGATTAAAGTCAGTTTTGTCCTCATTTTTCGTTGGAATGAATTGTAGATGGAAGCATGCTATTTCACTGTGGACATTCTTGATCCATTTTCTTGAAATTGTGTTAACATTTATTTAGTGAACATGTGGGCTTTCTCAATATTTTGTAATGAAATGCATAAATTATTACTTAACCCAAACTATATAGCTGACAAGGACAAAAATGAAACAAATTGTGCCAAAGAGAAGTCTTTGGCATTACATTCTATAAGGTTTATTTTTTGACACATATTGGCCAATTGTATATGTCGTCGTAGGAGTTCTGAACAATTTCATCTTTTGGTGAGAATTTCACAAATCGTCTTAGGTTTTGCACTTTATTCTCATTTATTGGCACATTATTATGATAAGTCTGACTAGTAGGGTTTGATGGAATTACAAATGGTTCAGCCAGTTGGAATGTGTGCTCTTCCTCATATTCTGCACTAACATCATCACTGTATGACACTTTCTGTGACTATATTACTATCAAAGCATATTTACCTGTAACGATATGATCCATCAGGATTGACTTCTGACTCGTAACTGAGGATGGGGATAGGTGATGTGTACTGCTGTTGACCTCCAAACTGTGGAGCAGCGATGGCACTCACGGCCAGTACCAGCACTACCGCAATTGAAACTGGCAGCTGTAAAATAAAATTATAATATTTAAGCCTTCTCTTTGTTTTCTGGAATTTCAAACTCCTGACCAACTAGTTTAAGGAGCAGTATATAATTTTGAATATATAATTTGTATCAAGAATGCAAATATAATTCGGAAAATTCTATAATTTAAGTACAGTTTTTCACGTAGATCTAAGAAAATCAGCTATCACATGGAGTATTTACAAAACGATATGTTCAGAAACTAATATAAAACTTTTAAATTAGACAGTGAAGTACATATAAATAAATGGAAAACTAATCAAATAATTAAGCTGTGGGTTTCCTGGTTTGTCCATTAATATCCAGAATGATGTATTAAATTTCAAATTGAAATAGATTTTTATTACACTAATGTTCGTAGCTGCTAGATTAAACAAGTAAGTTCCATTTGTAATCTTTAAAACTCATAGTAAAACTGGTGTGAAAAATAAGTTTATTTGAATTCCTAGGGATTTTCCAGTGGATCTAAATGTCATATATCATCTGCAGAACAAGTGGTTTTAAATAAGTCTTATTTTAATGATTATTATGATATGCAAAGGAATTTTATACCATTTCACTAACATAAATGCATTGTTAACACTGATTCCGAATTAGATAAGTTACGATAAAGAATATTTGCTATGATAGAGCAATTCAGCCGAAGTGTAAATACTGTAGCTGAATGCATTTGGGCATTGTGTCTCATTCGGGGAGATGGCAGGATGACCTAAACAAAGAGTACGATGGGAGCATATCTTCGAACAGTTTGAACAATGAAATTGTAAAGGTGATAGCTGAGAAGAGGATGTTTTCCAAAGTTGTTCCTCTGTTGGCAGAGCTAAAGGCAAACAGCAGTAAGAGATCTTGCTCTCCTTCAGGCTTGTTCTCCAACGGTTCTAGGAGTGATGCCTTTTCCCCTTCTCTATTAATGTGTGAATGGTACAACATACAATTTGCACATAAAGATGAAAGTGCAAAAGGTTAAGTACTCTATTTGTAATCAAGGCTGACACCAGGAGATCCAAACATATAGCTGTTTCATCATCAAATATGTGGACACCACTGGACAGGTATCATACTACTAAAGAAAATTGATATAAAGGTAGCTTGTTACGTAAGCCAGTTGATTACTTGCGCGTGAGGACTGCATTATCGGATTACACGAATGCACGCGTCTCTTGTGAAGCAACTCGTTTGAGTGTCAACCTGGAAGATGCAATCGAGGGAGCTTTGTTGTCATTGCTGACCACGCTAAAAATACTCCGTCTTTGTACTGAAAACTACATGAGATGTTAAACAGCGATTGTATGCTTTTAGGAGTGTTTACTGTCTTTAAACACAAAGAAATACAATGTTCAGACTCGTGTGACAAAACTACAGTATGAGGGAATAAGAGCTTCACGCCCACCTTTTTCCTTTTCTTTCCTTCTGAGACCCCTTGCTGCAGCATCCACTTGGTATGCCGTCTGTAGTCCGTGTTCATGACCTTCTAAGCACATGTTGTAAGGAATACGAAATAGATAAGTATCCGATTCACACTACTCAGGAAGTGGCAAACATACTTCTGGAGGAACGTGTACTAAAGGCGTTTATGAACTCTACTGGACCACAATTCGTTCACCAAATGGTCTTTTGCTATTGTAAATGCATTTCGATAGAGGATATATCATTTTAGGGTCAACTTGAAGGACACTTCAACTTTAAAATAAAGCAAAGATTCTTTGCAAGAAAATGGATCTATAAATCCAGAAATGATACTGTTTGAAAGCACATTAGAGCAGGCGTTGTGGAAGTAATTCTGAACTGGCATAGGGAGCTAGTGGAGTAGTTAAATCTAAATACTTCGTTCTAAAAAAGGTTGGCCAGGCTAGTTCATTGCAAGACTCATATAGTTCTCAGAGCATATATCTGCTAAGAGAGGATATGTGTTGAGTTTGTCATCTTTGTCCATTTTGTAGTGCAATTTCGCTTTCATTATCATAGAGCTTGTTTGCTGTAGATAAAATATTTATTAATATTTAATTGGAGCAAGTGTTCAACATACTTCAGAATATGACTCCTACATCCATTTTTACAGAATACATACGGTTTTACGATACAATCAAAAAATTTAAATGCAAGTTGGAGTAGAGATAATACACAAATAATATTCACATTCTCTCAGCCTATCTTTGGAAAACTGCACAATATACCTTAATTCCAAAAGGTGAAGTACCAAGGTCTTCATTCTTGAGAAACAAAGTAGATAATGGTAATTAATTGTTCTTTCACACTAGCCGTGTGTAGGACGCACAATGAAGGGGTAGAGCCAAACTGAAAAATTCAGTGCCATAGCCGGAATTTGAACCACGAATCGTCTGGTCTCGGTCCAGACGCTCTAAACCATTGAGCTACTATGGTCAACGTGCCAACATAACATTAAATTCTCCAAATGACTCTTGTTTTTCCCGATAAACCACTTAGGAGTTCTCATAAACACATGAGACAACTACCTTAATGGTGACTTACTATGCTGTAAGTACTTTAAGGCCCGGGCTTTATAGTTCGGACCACTATTAGGTACAATTAATAGAAATTAATTGTTCTTTCACACTAGCCGTGTGTAGGACGCACAATGAAGGGGTAGAGCCAAACTGAAAAATTCAGTGCCATAGCCGGAATTTGAATCACGAATCTTCTGGTCTTGGTCCAGACGCTCTAAACCATTGAGCTACTATGGTTAACGTGCCAACATAACATTAAATTCTCCAACTGACTCTTGCTGGAGACCAGAAGATCCGTGGTTCAAATCCCGGCTATGACATTGAATTTATCAGTCTGGCTGTACCCCTTCAAAGTAGATAATACAGGGTGTCCATAAATGAATATCGGGGTTTTAACGCTTTATAACATTATAACATTATAACATTATAACATTAATTTTATTAAACTTACAGTAATGAAATATATGTCACATGAAAGAGCAACTCAAACAGTTTTATATACGAGCTTACTGTAAGTTTAATAAAATTAATGTTATAAAGCGTTAAAACCCCGATATTCATTTATGGACACCCGGTATATGCTTCAAAAATAGAGGCCCAAATATTTAATATATTTGAAAAGTTTAAGGTTCGAGACTTAAAATGAAATACTTTAAACTCCAAAATAATTTTTGGAAAATACAGACCCATTAAATTGTTCAGCAGAAGAAAAGACAACTTTACTTTTTCTTTACTCTCTAGTAAAATACATTTACTTGTATTTTGTGGGTTCTCTAAGATGATTGTTTGTTTTGGGTAGTAAGAAAGCTTGCTTTATTATATTGTGAATTGAATAACACAGGAATACAATGCAACCAAGATTTATTTCTCTAACATTTATTTAGATTATGGCTGAGGGTTTGCTACATAAATATGGTTAGTTTCACAGTTAGAAATTGGTAGCTCCACTGGTTCTATTGAGAGGTTATAAAAAAATAAGTTCTCCATTTTGCGATTTCATAAATTGACATAAAGTAATCATACATTTATGAAGTAAATAGAACTATACATGGGGCCTCTTGGTACCTTCTAGACAGTAGTAGTTTTGCTATGAAATGTACTAAGTATAATAATATGGAAAGCGATCTCACTGTCTTAAACCTTAAAGTTCTGTCTGAGCCCGAACTTCTTTCTGCAAATTTTCTTCCGGGATGACAGTTTCAGCTTATCTAATGTAAACCTCTACCCTTGCGTAACCTGTTCTACACGATTCCACATACGAAGAAGTGTCAGTATCCTGCCCACGCTTTAGGTGTGAGAATAACATTACATAATTTATAACAAGAAGTTGGTGCGATATGGACCCATGAGCAGGAAGACGACCCTGGGTTCAACACCTGCAGGCCTCCGGGTTGTCGTGCCGAAGAATGAAACCAGCTATAAGTCAAAGGGGGCTTTCATTTGTTAACTCATACTCTATTGTTGATATGGGTTTTGTATGGTCATTATATAACAGAACCGAGGTGCCTGTAGATCCATGATGGTTCCTACAAAATGTTTTTCTTGAATACTGGTGAAAAATTCCCATTCAACTTACATATGTGACAATAAGCCAGTGCAGTTAATGTATTTTGTGTAAACAAATAATTAACGAACGTTTTGGCAATACTTTGGGAGAATACTAATACTGAATTCAAATCTATTTTTCAAAATATACGATAAGTTTAGATTTTTGTGATTGGAGAAATATTAGATGAAGAGACTCATTTCCCAGAGTTAAAAGTTCAAGCTTCTGGTACCGGAGGAAGATGCTGCTGCAGAAGGAAATAAAATGTTCATAGTCTCTTTCTTCAAAAGCTGTAGGAATAAATTTTAAAGAAGGTTATTCCTGCACAGCTTAATACATAGCTCTGAATAATGTTCTGGTAGTACTTGGGATGGTAAAGTGCTACGTGGTGAATAATCTAACAGCTTCCCGTTTTTAGGAGCACTAATCGGGTTAAATGTCTGTAAGCAATAATGCAGTTTGTAACGGATGCATTTGGGATATTAGAAAGTTCGAATGTCATAATGCTATTGTATAATGAACAATCAAGAGAAAAAGTCGTCCGCATCCGTGTTGTACATAAGACAAGATCTACCGACTCATCCTTGTGCTGTAAGAGGGCCCGCTTTCGAATCCAGCTGTGGATTCAGGACTTTCCTTCCTTCTTAGGAGGAATATCAGGTAAATTCTACTTTAGGTATCCCATTTCTTTTTTCATTTCATCGCCTACTCTCAGATGTACACATATTTGATGTTTCATTCGTTCATCATCAGTACTTACAGTGATGGTAATGCAATTTATAATGTTTTATTAGAACTACTGTGGAAAGGTTTTAAGTTAAATATATCATGAATGAACCTCAAGTTTGAGATGATAATATGTTACCTTTAGATAATTCCCTAAAATGTACCCTTGAAATTTCGAGACCTTTACCTGATCAACGTGGTTATGAAAGTGCAAAAAACAATGTGTTTTTAAGGCGTTTCTTATAACTTGAGTGACTGGGAAGACTATTTTAATAGAGAATTGTCCGCCTCAGTAGCGCAGATGGTAGCATGTCTGCCTCACGTCCCGGGTTCGAATCTCGGTCAGGGTGAGTTACCTGGATAGGGTTTTCCCGGGGGTTTCCCTTATCCTGAAACACGAATGTCGGGTAACTCTAAGCTCCACGGACCCCGGATTCATTGAGCATCATTTAACCCATTTCATTCATCGTCCAATATGACTAAATGTTGGAGGACGTAAATTAAAAAAAAAAAAAAAAAAACAGAATTATTGAAAACAGTCCAAGGAATTATTTACAATACGTTATGGCATACCCTAGAAGGGAGGAATGTAGACTCTATTACGAATACTTATAATGTTGTAATTTACCGTTCAATTATCAAAAAATTTGTAATCGACTGAGTTTAATTTTGAAAAACTCTTGTCAATCAAACGTTGTGACACTGCACACTAAAGACTTCTTATGTGTGTTGCATTCTTTTTTCCCTCCAACCACTCAGGAAGTCATGGGCAGTGTGCAGATTCGGAGTAACACAGTCAGCATGCAGTTTCTGTCACCAGGAACTGGAGTTTCTCAACAAAGGAAGTTCTTAATTGCTACCGAAGTAGCTGAAGGTGTTGAGTGAATCCAGTTCAACGCCTTCTAGCATGAGGAAAATATTACAGTCTGTAACATTTGACTAGGTACTATCGGAATTTCTTTACCAAGGTTTGCACCACACATGGAAGCGTTAAAAGTCACGAGATCACCGAAAACGGAACGTGTCCGATGTTATTTATGCCGGTTCCTCCCATGGTGCGTTTAACAGGGCTGAAAGTGAAGGGATTCTACCTCTGGATGACTCATATAATAACCATTCACCATTGTGACTTTAACCTTCATTCGCCTTACCTCTTCATTCCTGTCATATCTTAGCCGCAGAAGATATATGGCGGTCGTTCCTCCAGACGAGAAAGTTATTACTAAATAACGAAGTTTACGGCCCAAACGCTTTGTAACTTTATTACTGTCTTCTTGTTACTATGTTCGAAATTTACTATCTTGATTTATAATGTTTGCATTTATAGAAACACGTGTTTAGATTGTATTTTTAAGCTTTAAAGCCACTAAATATGACTTTTTTTGCTATTCATTAGTTAATTTAAATAGTTTATTTTATAAAACTTATAAAGACGTATTATTCAATAACTTTTAACCAGACTATTGTAACTTTCAGTTTAATTAAATCGGATTTAACAATAAAATTAACAATAACCTTTCTGTTACAATTTGGTAGTTTACTATTTATAGCAGAGGAAAATTATACACACAGTTTCATTCAAAATAAACGTTTAGAATGCACATAATGTAATTTCTTCATAGAGTTTCACCCCTACAACTTTTAAACAAATTATAGTACTAGCCTACTTCTGATGTCAGGCACCTGTAAGGTGCAGATATTGTTGATGGTCAGAGAAGTCCTTAAAAAGTAAGGGGAATTATTCAGATTTGTTTTTCAATTACGGGAACTGAAGTTGTCTCGAAGTGGCTTATTTGAATATTCTCGTCATTTAGATAACTTTGCAAAAGTTCTTTGATAGAAATGTACTAGGTGAACAAAGGATGCATTTTGAGGAAACAAATGGTTATAAAGGTTAGCTTTGGACTTTGAAATTACTTCATTATATTGAAATAGTATTCATAGAGTCAGTGCTTTTACGAGAAGTGGATGTAGGAATTGTCCTAACTTATTTTTAGAAAAGTAATGTTAAGGAATGTTTGACTTAAAAGCTGAAGAAAGCACAGTGTTATGTGATTTTAGTGTAGAACTGAAACCTTATATGCACACCACATATCGTTTTAGAAGTACATATTGTTTCAACTTTTCAAGGAAATGTGGACACAGAAGCAAAACTTCTGAGAGGTACAGTTTTCTAATTTGGTATTCTAAATCCATCATCCATGAAAGCGTTGGTACATCTGATTCACAAGCTGAAGTCATTTACAAACGAAATTCTACTTTTTACCTTCGGTAGCAGTCCCTGGCCTAGTGCGCTGTAAGCAATCGATCCTTCAACTTGTTTGATCCAAACATCCTAGGTCGAGGACAACTGTGATGATTATGCAATAAATGTAAGCACTATGGTATCAATGCCACACAAATTAATAAACTAATTCTGATTGAAGTTGCTTAAGGGCCCTTTATAACAAGAACAGTTCCAAAAATATCCCACGTGTGTACAGCGTTGATCTACCCTGTTTCCTATTTTAAAGTGACACGTTTAAGGCAAATCTTCAGTTGAAAACGAGGAATAACTGAAGTGTAACTTCTAAATACCCAAATCTAATGTAAAATTAATACAAATATTTTATATTATGCTAGCTGAAAATTATAATATAAATACAAAATCATAACACAAGTGAATCAAATTATAGAGAAAATCAACTGTAACGAAATCTAGACTAAAAATCACTATCAGAAACAAAAAGAGGGGGGTGCTTTATGAGAGTCTATGTTTCACGATCTTATTCATCCATTAAATATCCATATTACTGTTATCAAAAAGTCGCTAATTTTATACTTATGTTTACCTATACTGACATAATTTGATCCCAGACACATCGGATGATATTTCCTCGTGTAGTGTTTCCGACTAGTTCGGACATTATTTCTTAATTCCAAAATTTAATGTACCACAGATTATTTTCGTTCCTATCAATTGTTAGATGTGGAATGCTTCACATAACCTGTCTACTGTCTTAAGCCGGTGGGTTGTGGATAAATTTATGGATTAAATACTTTTACATACATTTTTCTATATTTGTATATTGAAACATTTTAAATGATTTCAAGTTCGTTAACTATTGTAGAAGGCAGTTATGAAGTATATACAAGTAATAATTATTTCTGAGTTACCACTATAAAATTTTGTGCAGTTAGGTATATAATGTTTATTTTTATATTAACTGATATATTTAAGCTATGTAGATACTGAGGTTTACCATGAGATGTAACTATCAAAATATTGCATTAAATAAATAAGAATTTACGATTAGGTTCTGGTGAAGTATTTAAGAGTGACTTTTTCTTTTAAATTGAATACAAGGGAATTCATATACATTCTAAATTGGTAGTGAAATTCAAGCAATTTATTCAAATTCCTAGGCTTAACATAAAACAAAGAAACCTATGGACATGGAGAAGCTAACCTGAGTGTTTTTGTAAAAATAAAATAATAAAAATAAACGAAGTTTGAATTTTTGTGCAGTATCTAAACAAAATGCATTATATTAAATTTTCCAAAAAGCGAGGTTGAGACTTCATTGTTGGCTTACCATTGTTGTGTCTCTTGTAGGATGGTACCACACTTACAGATGCACTCACTCGAATTCACGACCCCAGGTTCAGGTGAACTGTGATGCTCTCCGTACTCGGGTCAAGCCTTATATACACGCATCCGAAGAGGGATGCATCGATGTTGCGAAAACATTTAATATCGGATCTCCCCCAGCGAGTCCAGTGAGTGGGGAAAAAATCTGGGAGTGGCCACCAGCCAAGCGCTGTCGAGGAGGGGCGGCTAGGACGTAGCTGTGAGTCTAGTTTCGTTTGATGGAGAGCGTTATGAAGAAGCAGCCGGTTTTTAGTGCTTTCTTGTAGGTCCTCCAGCGCCGTTGCATCACCACCTGGACATCTTCAGTGACAAAGTTGTTGTGCAAACAAAAGAAACCGCACATAAATAAGTTAAACCTACATTGGTGAATTTGTCACTCGTTCCTATTTGGCGACAGTCAGTTTTTTCTTTGTCTGAGTGTGATATTTCGTGCCGTATGAGTTTATTACTTATTTACACCAGAGGAAATATTATATTACATAAATTTTATTTTCATATTTCATCAAAAATACATTTTTGAAGCCCTTGAAATAAAAAGATTTTTATAAAAAGCGCGCTTGTGTGTGTGTGTGTGTGTGTGTGTGTGTGTGTGTGTGTGTGTGTGTGTGTGTGTGTGTGTGTGTGTATGTGTGTGCGTGTGTGTGTGTGCGTGTGATAACACATCCCAAAACTAAAAGGCAACAAATATAAAATTTGGTACTTATATTCAATATCTTCCTTACTGGAAAATTTAAAAAATGTTCAATTTTCTCAAGAATCCCTCAGACTTCAAATAAAATATTTTAAGGCATTTCTATAAAACTAAAGTGCATATCTTGAATTTTATGAGCGTTGCCTGTAAGGTCCACTTCATTTCAATAATTTAGTATAACTGGTAAATCCTAAGAGACTACGTCAGGTTCAAACAATGACATTAGCGATTTTCGAGATGTACGTCATTTGTTGGAATTTTTAATTGTTTCACTTTTATTTTCTATACTTTTTAATTAAGCAGAGAAAGTATTGTGTTTCACCAAAAATGTCAGTACCCCAGAATCTCGCCGGAAATGTTTTGATACCCCTGAAATTAAAACAAAAAAAAAAAAAAAACAGATGTAGGAAAACTGCGTATTGTCTGTAAACGGTATAACTAAAACCGAAATATCAATTAAATAATAAACTTGATATTTAAGTTTATTATATATAAGGATGAGACTCGAAAATTTTCAAAACATTTCCCCAAACAAATTACCTTTAGTAAGTAAAAAAAAAAAAAAAAAAAAAAAAAAAATCCAAAAGATTGACTGCTTTCTAGAAACGGTTATTTATGATTTTGATTGAAGGGCTTTACTTTTAAGATATTTTTTATGTGAAGTGAAATTATATTATGCATTTTTCATAATATTCTGAAGTCCTTTTCATCATAAATGGCATTCCCACTAAAGCATAAGAGATAGACAAAATGCTATTGTACAGAAAGCGTAGTCTCCTTAAAGCTGAAATTTTGTATGAAATAATTTATTTATGAGATTAACCATTTACGACATAATCCTTGTTATTGCTTTAAATTTTCGAATACTTATACTTTTCTCAAACAGTTCTTCGGTTTTTTTGGCCAAGCAAATACAGAGAAATGCTGAAGTCATCATATAACGACCGGCGAATCTATTCTCGTTGTAGCTACAAGGAAATACGCACTAAGACAATTTTAAAAATATGTAAGCATGAAGTGGATAGAATAACCAAAGTTCGTAAGAAGAGTTTAACCAAGAGTGTAGAAAGACACGTGGGTGCAACAATAGTGGTTTCGCTATTCAGTTATTTCTCGCTGTGAAGGATAGAATATGGATCGGTATCGCTTCGATTTTCTCTATCCTTGTCACTACAACGAAATTTGTAATTAAGTTATCTCTGTAAATCTTTCATTCTATTAACATGAAGTAAATATAAATTTAAAGTTTCCAAAGAGAAGGTCGTAGATAACATATTAAACTAAGCAGTAACGTGTACAGAAAGTTGAATGAATCTGTCATATCATACTTCAGTAAAAAGAACACGAAGTGAATTGGCCTTTTAAGAGTAACTAATTGCAATGTTTCACAGGAAATATTTGTGAGTTACGATAAAATTGAAAAATCTCCGAAACGTTTTTAAAATTTAAACAATACCTCTATTTTGTCTCTAAGAGAAATAAAATTCGTCATTTTATTTTATAGTTTATGAAGTTTAGTCTTCCAGCTTTTGTAATAAAATAGCTTAACATCTTATATAGCATTATTTATTCAATATCGAGCAAAGAAATTATTGAATTTTAAATAATTAAACAATATAATAAGGGCTGAGAATATTAATAATATTTGTATGCAATCTTTGGTTAGCAAGCACATTCCATTAATCTAACTGTCACAGTCCTTAACCTAATCTTTTGGCTTTCATTTGCTAACTGATACCAGCAATAAAGTTTCTCTAGGAAGAAGTTAGGAAACTTCCAGGTCCTTGGATGAAAGCTCATTTGCATACTGGTGCTCAAAGAATGGTGCGCAATATCTGAAAATATTTCCTATGTGCACTAAGTGTTTTTTAAAAGAAAATCAGCTTTTGGCTTACAGATATACAGTTCTGAAATACTACAGCTATGAAGCTTTAACATTAGAGATGTCTTTGAATGTGCCCTGTATGTGATGCCTCGTTCTTAAATTGTTAAAATTACTTGCTTGTCTTGCTTGCAACTAAATTTAAATGCCCCAGTCTAAGCTTGTTATTCTCATGCATTTCCACTTTTTTGTATGTGCAATTTTTGTTTAATTTACGTCCTGCAACGTTAAACCATATCCAACAGTGAATGAAATGGGTGAATTGATGCTCAAATGAGCTCAGGTTGCTTGAAACTTAAGAGTTACCTGTCATTCATCCCTCAGGATAAAGGAAAATCCCGAAAAACGTTATCCAGAAAGCTCACCCAGGCCGAAATTCAGGACATCTTGAATGTGAGGTAGACACACTACCATTTACGCTACCGAAGCAGGCTGTGTGTGTGCGTGTGTGTGTGTGCGTGTGTGTGCGTGTGTGCGTGTTGAGAACACTTTAGGTATTGTAGTTCTACATTATTTACTGCTAAATGCTGTATTTTACAGAGACGTAGGCTATAAAGTAATGCTCCTTTATTTCACTTTGTTTACACATATATGTGTCATAAATAAAAATTAAAGATTTTCTACAAAGAACATAAGCACTGTAAATTAATTGTTCTTTCACACCAGCCGTGTGAAGGACGCACTATGAAGGGGTAGAGCCAGAATGAAAATGCAATGCCATAGCCGGGATTTGAACCGCAAATCTTCTGGTTTCCGTCCAGCCGCTCTAACCATTTGAGCCAACATGACATTAAATTCTCTAACTCACTCGTGTTTTTCCCGACAAACCACTAGGAGTTCTCATAAACACACGAGACAACTACCTTAATGGCGACTTACTATGCTGTAGGTACTTTAAGGCCCGGGCTTTATATTTCGGACCACTATTAGGTACAATAAATGGAATATCCCGGCTATGGCATTGAATTTTCAGTCTGGTTCTACCCCTTCACAGTGCGTCCTACACACGGCTAGTGTGAAAGAATAATTAATTTCCATTAATTAAATGGAAAGTCGCACAGTAAGTCGCCATTAAGGTAGTTGTCTCATGTGTTTATGAGAACTCCTAGTGGTTTATCGGGAGAAACACGACTCAGTTGGAGAATTTAATGTCATGTTGGCACGTTGGCCACAGTAGCTCAAATGTTAGAGCGGCTGGACGGAAACCAGATCTTTGGTTCAAATCCCGGCTATGGCATTGAATTTTCAGTCTGGCTCTACCCCTTCAACATAAGCACTGCTTTTAATTATCTTAAATAATAGAAAATGATTTATGAATTATAATTATGCAGAAGAGAATTAAATGTTCTTTGTCTGAAAAATAAATTTTAATTGAAATTAAACAGCTGAACACTTAAATACAGCATACAACAAAAGTCTATAAAACCTTTAACATGTGCTGCGCATTTTATAATCAAGAATTAATGAAGGGTGGCACCGTGGCCGCTCAGCTTTGACCAAGGTGGTCTAGGTTCGATCCCAGTTAATCCCTTGTGCAAATTGTAGTGAACGGAGCGGCGTTTGGGGAGGTTTACCCCGGGATATCCGGTTTATTTCGTCATTAATTCAACGAGCTGTTCCATAATACCTTTTATGTCCTGTTGCACCGATATTTTATTATCCACTTCGTCAACCTCATAATAAATTTAGGACAGTTCGCTATCCCGAATATTCTCTCGGGTCCAGAGCTTCTATGCCCCTCGATAGGCGCCTGACCTCAGGTATACGCTTGTTAGTCCTGGGAGAGTAAGTCCTCCATATGCTCTAGAAAATTAGAATAGAATGGATTAAAGAAACGCGATAATTTAATTGGACGTATGTATAATACCCCTAAGGTCTACAATTAGTAATAAACAGGCAATTTAAACACATAAAAATATCGATGGCTTTAATGCAGCCTCTGAATAGAACATTAATGGCGATAAGATAATTTTAAGACGTTTATTTGATTAAAATGTTCATTTCAAGATGAACTGGTGATATTTATAAATAAAACTAATATTTCTTCTAAGTAAATTAAAAGGAAAACGTATGGAATTAGTATTTCAAAGACAAAATCTCTGGAATGCCACTTGGTGATTGAACGTTAGGAATTGATTTCCAATTACTCGAAATATACCTAAATGACATATGTAACTGCTAGAAGAAAGATCTTAATGAATAAAGGAATAATAATGATGAGTTAAATGAATATTTTAGACGGTTGAAAAGTTAGTGGTAAGATAATATATATATATATTATAGATATATATATGTTTCAAAAATTTATAGGCAGAAGATAGAGCTAAGACTCCTCTGGAGTGAGGGGATCTCAGAAGGCTACACAGTACAGACAGAGAGGGCACAAAAACATGTGGAGCTCTGTTAACAGTTGCATTCTCGAAATCTCGCCTTACTGTTGTAGTTGTCCAGATTGACCCATCGACCAAGCAGCTCTAGTGCTTACAGTGCTTCCCTTTCCGGCACCACCATACACCACAAAACCTAAAACTACCTGAAATATGAGAAGGAAACGACATTAAAAGGAAATAATGGAAAAGAAATCTTGATGAATGGAAAAGCACTACTGCATCTCCATACCGACCACCGAAAGTCACGAACAAGCGAAAATCAGAGAGGGTAGTCTAAAGGAATGGAACTCGGGACCTCCCAGTTTCTGGGCTCAAATATCACCATGGAATGCTTGGTCTTGCACTTAACTATCTCATTTTTTTCTACTACTTTTTAATATGTATATATGAAATATTGTATTCACTGATAAATTCAATACCAAGATTCCACCCAAAGTACATCTTTTACGATATAAAAATTTAAACTTAATTTTTTATAAATTCTTTTATATCAGTATTCTTTACTTTTAAAATGCTCTTTGAACTGTGGTTTATAACTTATTGATTTGAAATTTTCAGGGGAGCTAAGAGATTTGTAAAAATATATATTGTTGTGCACTAGTTGAATGTTGGACAAATTGAACAAGTTCAAAAATACAAGAGAAGCGAATTAAAACTAAGTCATAGTTGTACAAAAATATCTTCATTGTTGTACGAGGGCTGTTCAGTAAAGAATGACCACATTTTTTCTTTTGACAACGTACCTTTACTCATCGTCATAATTTTTATGGTCCTTCTCAAAATGGTCTCCCTCCCCTGAATGCGATGTACTTGTCCCAGCGTTTCTGCCAGTCTTCAAAGACATACTGGAAACCATTTTTTGAGAGATCCTTCAAAATCGCCTCCGCAGCGTTCACCACTGCTTCTGATGATGGATAATGCCTCCCATGAAGGCGTTTCTTCAAGTTAGGGAATAGAAAAAAGTCACATGGGGCTAAATACGGACTAAAGGGACCGTGAGGGATGTACTTCACTTTGATTTTTACAAGATATTCAGCAACAACATTGGCAATATGCGGGCACGCATTATCGTGGTGCAGAATCCAGCCTGTTTCACGGAAATGTGGTGTTTTGTACTGATATGGACTGGCAATGTTTTCAGGACATACTTGTAGTATTGTCCAGTTACTGATGTGTGTGCAGGTACAACATGCTGATAAACCATTCCATGAATATCAAAGAATGAGATGACCATAACTTTCCCAGCAGAAGCAACCACTTTTGCTTTTCTGGAGGTTTGTGATGAAAGAGATTTGTACACTGAGCTTTGCTGATTGCTCTCAGGGTAGCCAAGTTTCATCAGCAGTGATTACGTTTGAAAGAAACTCCGGGTCTTCCTCTAACATGAACTTTAAGTACACTTTACCTCCATTGCAGCGGTAGGCGATACTGAACTTGTCTGAACTTGACTGGTTCTCACAGGCGGAAACCAGGAGTACCAACAATGAAACTACTACGGCGTGTTTGTTTCACATTAAGCTAACAGAATATAATAAGATTGAATTATAGCGCAAAAAATTATGACCGTAAAAAATTATAATCATTCTTTATTGAACAGTCCTCGTTATTACAAAAACTTGGTAGTGGTGCAATTAGCTGTAGGGTTGAAGGAGTACTAATATTATCATACAAAAATGATATTTTGAATGAGAAAATGTCTTAAAACTATGACAGAGCTATTAATGTTTTGAGAATATGGTAAAAATGTCTCCCTCACGGAAGAAAATATTGGATTTTATGTATTTTTTCTTATTTTTACTGATGTCACTTTTCTTCAAGAAAGTTCAATTGCTTGAGGAGGTTTCGTAAACGCTGGTTACGCCGAAGCCAAACTCTTACTTTATACCTTTTGGTACCTGTCATTAAAATATAAGCGGTGTAACTACATAATTACGATAATTCTTTGTAGTGGCTTTAAGAACGCTTGCGGACATCCTCGTTAAGGAATACTTGTGGACATCCGGGTGTTATTTCAGCGATGACAAAGTTCTACTGCTTTTCTGTCGACAGGTACGAGGTGGGGTTACTGTATAAGTGAAAGGGATGAACTATTGATGAAGCATCGGAAACCTTCACAAAGCAACAATGTATGCTAGCATCAGTAACTAATCTGGGTCAGACAATGTCGCTAATCGGGTGGTGATCATATTGGCATTATGTCAGTGTCAGCTCTCGGGAGTTGTCGTAATGAGCTGTATTCTTACTTAGAATCCTTGCGTTACAGTCTCGGAGTTCAGTTCCAAGTAAAGCAGCATAAGGAGTTTCCCAAACCATAACAGAAATATTACTGAGGTGATAAACTCATGCAAGATCCATCTCATTTGGATATTGCTTAAATACCTTTGATTCCCACTTTTAATCCACAAATATATCATACTGATAAACTGATAAACTGATAAACTGTTCAAAAGGATTCTGTTTTATCTACAAATACTAAATTTTTCGTATTTTAAATTTAAGTTTAGCTTAAGAAAGGCATATTGTCATATACCACATATAAAAGATTTATTTATTATTTTAGATTTATTTTCCTTTCTTCCTTAACAATCATCGTTTTACTTATCCTAAAAACAACTGTTGGGAAATTGCAGTTTAAACAAAATATTGTTTCCAGATGACTAAATAACATCTGAAATTAAAAAGTAAAACCAAGTAAATTTTCAAACCGTATAATTTAAAATTATCCACAGGAAAAACTAAAGCGATGGTCTCTAAAGAAAAGACGTCAAATATAGATGGTGGTTGACAAGTTGTATTTCTCCAGTTTCAAATGCTTTGGACGTGTAATCTCTCCAATTTACGAAATAGTAATGTAGAGAATAAATGATATAAATTTTTAAAGTCAAATGGGACTAATAAGGGGACATTATTAATTAAAGTCCTTAAAATAAGACCTGAAGCTGTGCTGGCGACTAATATATTCAAGCTATTCTCGGGAAACAAGCAAGGTGAAAAGACGAATAAAAATAGACGTTTCGGGGGCGTACATGACTCCCATCATCAGGATATTTATAAGAAGTGCTGTAAACACTAAATAGATATAACACAAAAAATCAACAATGATTGGATTTCTATTCAGCTCCTTTTGGAAACCGGCCTTAAAATGGAAATTAATCAGATTAAGAAGGACAGATTGAAACGGTATTTTAAAACTGATCATTTGTAATAAATTTAGGCCTCAGAAAAAAACTATTAATTTTGTAAGATTTTTTATTTGATTTGTTTATTGAACTTTATGATCCAATTGTGAAAGCATTAAAACATGTATGTGATAAATAAGTGAGAATAATGAACAGTATATGAAAAAGGAAAGAAGATTATATATATTACGCAATGCAGACTTTAAATGCAACGAAATGGTTGTCAGAGGCAGCGGTGAGTAAACTCAATAGTCCCTAGAGGGGATGAGATTAAGAGAATCTAAAATATTGGGACAGATTCGCATCATTCTCTACAAGACCACCGTCGTAGTAAAACGTGTTTTTTTCCCCCGTTCTGCAAGCCTGCAGAAATTTATAGCTCAGCAATGTAACCATAATCATCTTAGGACAGGACAGAATCTACGAAATTTAAAATTGCAATAGAATATATTAATGGTTTTGTGGAATAAATTCCAACATTTTTACAGGAGAGGATTTTTTTTTCACGCATAACAGCATAAAATAGTTTTCAATCTGATACCACGACCAGAGATAAGATCTATTGCTCCAGAGCTACGAGGCATCTACAAGGATTTTTCCAGAAATTATCAATCATCCAATTAATCATTTACCATCCCTCGCGGGAATGCGTCCTCTTTAGCTACTCTGGGGCCAGCGCTGCGGAGCCCTAGCACTCGTGGTACCGTTACCAAGAGGAACCTCGGGCCGAACTTTCGAGCCCTCCCGAATGGGAGTTGTTCGGATTGGGTTGGACTCGAAGGGGCAGTGTGTTCCCGACACGCGGGAGATCGGGTACCTCCGGCTAGGCTTCGGCCGTCCAGTCCCGGGTACTAGCCTGCAGAGCTAGTAGGTGTGCTAGATCACCAGGCGGGACCGCCAAGGTTATCGGTAGTCTTCCCTACGGGGTT